>SJYA01001068.1:808963-953556 GCA_006410615.1 Neotragus moschatus | reverse complement strand
ATTCTTTGGCATTACCTTTCTTTGGGATTGGAATGAAAATTCACCTTTTCCAGTCCTGTGGTCACTGGTGAGTTTTCCAAATGTGTTGGCAGATTGAATGTAGCACTTTCACAGCATCATCTTTCAGGATTTGGAATAGCTCTATTGGAATTCTATCGCCTCCACTTGCTTTATTTGTAGTGATGCTTTTTAAGGCTCACTTGACTCACATTCTAGGATGTCTGGCTCTAGATGAGTGATCACACCATCGTAATTATCTGGGTTATGAAGATCTTTTTTGTACAGTTCTTCTCTGTATTCTTGCCACCTCTTAATATCTTCTGCTTCTGTTAGGTCCATAGTATTTTTGTCCTTTATCAAGCCCATCTTTGCATGAAATGTTCCCTTGGTATCTCTAATTTTCTTGAAGAGATCTCTAGTCTTTCCCATTCTGTTGCTTTCCTCTAGTTCTTTGCATTGATCACTGAGGAAGGCTTTCTTATCTCTCCTTGCTGTTCTTTGGAACTCTTCATTCAAATGGGAATATCTTTCCTTTTCTCCTTTGCTTTTTGCTTCTCTTCTTTTCACAGCTATTTGTAAGGCCTTCTCAGATAGCCATTTTGCTTTTTTGCAGTTCTTTTCTATGGGGATGGTCTTGATCCCTGTCTCCTGTACAATGTCACGAACCTCATTCCATAGTTCATCAGGTACTCTATCTATCAGATCTAGTCCCTTAAATCTATATCTCACTTCCACTGTATAATCATAAGGGATCTTAGGATCCATGTCAGCAGTCTCAAAGCCAAGAACAAATGTGAGAAATGTCTAGGAGCAAACATTCAAAGCTTCAACCATTCTGTCTTGAATTCCCCCATATGAGGATACACTCTGGAGGAAAACAGTGACACATCCTGTTCTGTAAACCCACCCCCAGTGCCTCACACCATCTAAAGATATGATATGAAGTTGTCCATAAAGGGTAGGTGGGGAACAGTGACCACACTGATGTCTTCAGAAGTTCATCATGCCACACCCAGCTCACCTTTCACTCTGGTCTTCGTGGCTTTTGCAGGTGGGACTGGGCAGAGGACCTGCCCATTGGGTTTTTGCCCTGAAGCTCTGGCACAATCAGTGAGAATCGCTTAACTATGTCCAACTCTTTGCAACCCCAAGGACTATCTGCTACATGGAATTCTCCAGGCCAGAATACTGGAGTGGGTAACCTTTCCCTTCTCCAGGGGATCTTCCCAACCCAGGGATTGAACTCAGGTCTCCCACATTGCAGGTGGATTCTTTATCAGCTGAGCTACAAGAATACTGAAGTGGGTGGCCTATCCCTTCTCCAGGTGATCTTTCTGACCCAGGAATTGAACTGGGGTCTCCTACATTGCAGAGGGATTCTTTACCAACTGAGCTATCAGGGAGGCCCTGGCACAGCTTGCATCAAAATTATTTCTGATTTCAGGAAACTGTATAGTTCACAGGGATGAGATGCTGTGACACAGCTTAGTTTTATTTCTGTATTTTGCTTCTAGCAGCCATTTGTTCCCCGCCTTAGACCTCTTAGCAAAGATTCAGATTCCCTAAGAAGGACTGGAGCCATTTGCATTACAATACGTTGTGTTCCTAGCCATGGTGTCTGTGCTGGAGAAAGACTCCCTTGATCAAAAGCTACAACTACTGTTGAGCTTTGGAACAGCATGGAGCTTTCTTTACTAGCCTGAGGAGTATTATTTCAAGAAGGAAACATTGCACTCTCAGCGTAACAAATCATAACTGTCAGGTAGGCTGCCCATCTCTGGACGCATTAGGCACAAGACCAAACTCTCTGCTATCTTTCCTGGACCGCAGCTGATTTCTCAAGCACTGATTAAACGGCAAATGCAAAGTCTGTACCGACAAATATAGGTCATCTTCCCCTTTGATGGCTGAATTGCTAGCGTGCGGGCTGGATGTCAGATCTCTGACAAGGTTTTGTTTTACATTCCAAACCAAGCAGACTAGTAGAGTCTTCTGCCACCCACGTAGGCACTGTCTCTTAAGCTCCCGCTGCACAAACTCAGCCCTCCCCTCCCACAATCCGAGGACTAGAACCAAATGAAATACTGGTACAATTCAATTCAGATTTCGTTTAGGGAATATTTTGATTTTCTGGTTGAATAATTCTAGAAAAGATACAGGTTTAGTCCCGAGTCCAACTGGCTTATTGGATTTATGTGTTTAAAAGCAACTTTGATTTGCTTCATAGCTCACTTTAAAATAACCTAGGCTTCTTCCGATTCTGGAAATGGGTGTGACCTCTCCTCACTTTCTGCTCAATCCTCAGTTCGAGACCCTGATGCTCCATGCATGAAGTGATGTGAAGCTCAGTTCTGAAAAATAAATCTTTAGGGTCCTTGTCTGACTGTGTTTGGGATCCAGGGAGAGCTAAAAAGGCCAAAGAAGCCCATTTTAAGCAGAGAGTTGGCCTACAGCCAGGTTTAATAAAAATAGCTTCACTTTGGAGCAGTGAACTTAAAACCAGCCATGTATAGTGTGAGAGAAGCTTACCAGGTAGCAACCAGACACTTAGCAACTGATCTAAACTCTTGCAGGAAATAGATAATCGACTGTAGTGGAATTCAAGTCATAAAGGTTAAAGTTTAGGGCTAAAGGTTAGCCTACAGATTAGAACTTCCCTGGTGGTCCAGTGGTTAAGACTTCACCTTCCAATGCACAGGGTTAGAGTTCAATCCCTAGTTGGGGGGCTGAGATCCCACATTCCTCATGGCAAAAACACCAAAACATAAACCAGAAAGAATATTGCAACAAATTTAACAAAAGCTTTAAAAATGGTATATATCCAACACACACACACACACACACACACACACACACACACACACACACAACTTAATAAAAATGGGCTAAACCATGAACTTCCTGATGTTCAAGCTGGTTTTAGAAAAGGCAGAGGAACCAGAGATCAAATTGCCAACATCCGCTGGATCATGGAAAAAGCAAGAGAGTTCCAGAAAAACATGTATTTCTGCTTTATTGACTATGCCAAAGCCTTTGACTGTGTGGATCACAATAAACTGGAAAATTCTGAGAGAGATGGGAATACCAGACCACCTGACCTGCCTCTTGAGAAATCTGTATGCAAGTCAGGAAGCAACAGTTAGAACTGGACATGGAATAACAGACTGGTTCCAAGTAGGAAAAGGAGTACATTAAGGCTGTATTTTGTCACCCTGCTTATTTAACTTCTATGCAGAGTACATCATGAGAAACGCTGGACTGGAAGAAGCACAAGCTGGAATCAAGATTGCTGGGAGAAATATCAGTCACCTCAGATAGGCAGATGACACCACCCTTATGGCAGAAAGTGAAGAGGAACTAAAGAGCCTCTTGATGAAAGTGAAAGTGGAGAGTGAAAAAGTTGGCTTAAAGCTCAACATTCAGAAAACGAAGATCATGGTACCCGGTCCCATCACTTCATGGGAAACAGATGGGGAAACAGTGGAAACAGTGTCAGACTTTATTTTTTTGGGCTCCAAAATCACTGAACTGTGGTGGTGGAGAAGACTCTTGAGAGTCGCTTGGACTGTAAGGAGATCCAACCAGTCCATTCTGAAGGAGATCANATTTCTGCTTTATTGACTATGCCAAAGCCTTTGACTGTGTGGATCACAATAAACTGGAAAATTCTGAGAGAGATGGGAATACCAGACCACCTGACCTGCCTCTTGAGAAATCTGTATGCAAGTCAGGAAGCAACAGTTAGAACTGGACATGGAATAACAGACTGGTTCCAAGTAGGAAAAGGAGTACATTAAGGCTGTATTTTGTCACCCTGCTTATTTAACTTCTATGCAGAGTACATCATGAGAAACGCTGGACTGGAAGAAGCACAAGCTGGAATCAAGATTGCTGGGAGAAATATCAGTCACCTCAGATAGGCAGATGACACCACCCTTATGGCAGAAAGTGAAGAGGAACTAAAGAGCCTCTTGATGAAAGTGAAAGTGGAGAGTGAAAAAGTTGGCTTAAAGCTCAACATTCAGAAAACGAAGATCATGGTACCCGGTCCCATCACTTCATGGGAAACAGATGGGGAAACAGTGGAAACAGTGTCAGACTTTATTTTTTTGGGCTCCAAAATCACTGAACTGTGGTGGTGGAGAAGACTCTTGAGAGTCGCTTGGACTGTAAGGAGATCCAACCAGTCCATTCTGAAGGAGATCAGCCCTGGGATTTCTTTGGAAGGGATTGTGCTAAAGCTGAAACTCCAGTACTTTGGCCACCTGATGTGAAGAATTGACTCATTGGAAAAGACTCTGATGCTGGGAGAGATTAAGGGCAGGAGGAGAAGGGGACTATAGAAAATGAGATGGCTGGAGGGCATCACTGACCTGATGGACGTGAGAATGAGTGAACTCTGGGAGTTGGTGATGGACAGAGAGGCATGGCATGCTGCAATTCATGGGGTTGCAAAGAGTCAGACATGACTGAGCGACTGAACTGAACCAAAAGGCCACTCTGTGACCTCATATTGTGTGTCTCACCTTTTCTTGATCTTCTATAGTCTATAAGTTCATTATTCTTCTTACTCTCTCCAGAACTAAGCACTGGACCTAAGGTCTACTAGATATTTGCCATGTGTAAGTTAAATTGAAACCAAGTCTTATTTTTAGAAACTAGGATTAGGTTCCCCAATAGCTCAGTTGGTAAAGAAACTGCTTGCAATGCAAGAGACCTGGGTAGGGAAGATCCCCTGGAGAAGGGAAAGGCTACCCCGTCAGTATTCTGGCCTGGTGAATTCCATGGACTATACAGTCCATGGGGTTGCAAAGAGTTGGACATGACTGAGCGACTTGCAATCTCACTTTCACTTTCAGGATTAGGTTTGGATGCAAGGAACCGAGATCCACTAAACGATGACTTAAGATTGGGGTACTTAAGAAAGTAGCTCCCAGGTAAGCAGTCCAGGACTGACATGGTGTCTCTACAATGACCAGGAGCCCCATTTTCCTTATGCCATGTGTACAGTTTAGCCCTCCTTCTCCATCAAGGAAGGAAGGAAGGAAGAAGCCTACCTGTTCACTACTTTTTAAAAAAATTTTACTTATTCATTATGAAATATACCACACATGCAGAAAAATATAAATAAAATATATACAACTTGATACATTATTGTAAAGCAGGCAAATATATAATCAATATCTAAGTTAAGAAACAGAACTTTACCAGCACCTCCAAAGTTCCCATTTCAGGTTTCTGCCTAATCTCTCTCCTTACCAACACCTCCCCCCTCCAAAAAAAAAAATGAACTACGATCATGACTTTTATAGTTGTCAGTTCTTTACTTCTCTTTATAGCTGTATCAATTTAGTTTATCCCAATTCACTACAGTCTTTTATTGTCTGTGTTAAAGTTTTTTATAAATGAAATCATCTAGCATGTTTTGTTGTACATCTGATCCCTTTTGTTCAACATTATGTTTGTGAGCTCAGCCATATTGCTGTGTGGAGAATATGTTTGTTTTTATTGTTGTGTAACATTCTGGCAAGTAAACAGTGGTATCTCCTTGAGTTACTAGTTAGCATTTTCTTGATTACTAATGTAGTTAAGTACTTTTTCATGTGGATTTTAGCTATTGGGATAATTTCTTATATGAATCACCTGCTCAGACTTTTCTTTGTTTAAAAGGATTTTCATTATCTTTTACTTATTTGTGAGAACTCTTTGTGTATTCTAGAGATAGTTTGTTAGTTACTGTGTTACACATATCTTCTCTTACTCCAAAGCTTGCCATTGCAAAGTACAAAGTATTTTCTCTTTCATATTTATATCTATGTTGTGCCCAGAGTCCGAGTCCCCAGAACTGAGAGAATAAGATGTCCACAGCAATGCAATGGCATGAAAGGGGTTTTATTGCTAGCTTGAGCTAGGGCCCAGGTCTCATCCAGTGCGGTGGAATCTGACAAGGGCCCTGAGCTCTTGGTCGTAGCTGCTTATATACAGGCAGTTCTTTGTCTTAGTAACAGGGTAGCTGGCATTACATAATTGGCTGAGGTTTGGTGCAAATGAGGACTCTCCTGCTTAGTTCAAGGGTATAACTTCTGGAGACATGACTCAGGTTTAGTTCAAATGACTCAGGTTTTAGTTCAAGGGTATATCTTCCGGAAACATGACTCAGATTTTATCTTTAGGCCTAGTGTAACTCACTGAGCCTGTCATGGCCAGAGTCTGGTCCCAACAATCTACAGTCCTATTGAGATTGCTTTTTATGTATGAAAATCACTGCAGATGGTGACTGCAGCCATGAAATTAAAAGACGCTTACTCCTTGGAAGAAAAGTTACGACCAACCTAGATAGCATATTGAAAAGCAGAGACATTACTTTGCCAACAAAGGTCCGTCTAGTCAAGGCTATGGTTTCTCCAGTGGTCATGTATGGATGTGAGAGTTGGACTGTGAAGAAAGCTGAGCGCCGAAGAATTGATGCTTTTGAACTGTGGTGTTGGAGAAGACTCCTGAGAGTCCCTTGGACTGCAAGGAGATCCAACCAGTCCATTCTGAAGGAGATCAGCCCTGGGATTTCCTTGCAGGGAATGATGCTGAAGCTGAAACTCCAGTACTTTGGCCACCTCATGCGAAGAGGTGACTCATTGGAAAAGACTCTGATGCTGGGAGGGATTGGGGGCAGGAGGAGAAGGGGATGACCGAGGATGAGATGGCTGGATGGCATCACTGACTCGATGGACATGAGTCTGAGTGATCTCCAGGAGTTGGTGATGGACAGGGAGGCCTGGCATGCTGCGATTCATGGGGTCGCAAAGAGTCAGACATGACTGAGCGACTGAACTGAACTGAAGGTAAGGTCTAAGGTGCCACCACTGGTTATCCAGTGGTGCTAGTCACCATATATTTAAAAGTCCAGGCTCATCTCACAAGGTCTGGGTGAGGAGGTTTCTCCCCACTATACAGCACCAGGTTGGCATTTTTGGGGGGCTATGGCTTTGGCACCTGGAACACGAGGCCTCTTGCTACTGTGTTGTGTTCTCTGCTGCACCATATGCCCCTGGGGCAGCAAGCATTCCAGCTGTCACCACACTTCCAAGGGCAAGTTCCATGGAAGGAAGGCTGCCAGCTTCTTTTGCCTTCTTGTCCCCTGCCCTGGGGCACCAGAGCCCAGGCCTCCATGTCCAGCTTGGGCAGAGCACCAGCCACCTCACCAAGGCCCCATGGGTATTTCTTCATTCGCCTGGGTCACAGAATGAAGATGATGCAGAGGAGAGCCAGAGCTGGCTCTGACAGTCATGTGGCAAGAGTGAGAAAACATCCTATTAAGCCCTGAGCCTTTGAAATGGGTGCACTGACTCCAAGACCCTAGAATACCAGAGAGCTAACTCTAGGGAGTATCAAATAGTGAAGACTCACACAAAGGAAACCTCTTGAATACAAGACTCGGCATCACCCAACCACCAATAGCACCCTGTGCAGGACCCCTCATCTAAACAACAAACAAAACAGAAATACAAACCCAATCACCAGCAGACAGGATTACCACCTCGCTCAACCTTCATCAGAGGAAAAAACAAACAAACAAAAACTCAGCACAAATCTCACAAATCTTGCACAAACCACTGGATCAACTTTAGAAGGGAAGAAAGAATTCAACCTTGAACCCTGGGAAAAGGAACCCTGAAACACAGTAAGTTAAAAAAAATAATGAAAAGGCAGAGAAATACTACACAAATGAAGGAACAAACTAGAAACACAGATGTCCAAATAAATGAAAAGGAAATAGGATGAAAAAGAATTCAGAATAATGATAGTAAAGATGGTCAAAAACCTTGAAAATAAAATGGAGAAAATGCAAGAATCAATTAACAAAGACCTAGAAGAATTAAAGAATAAACATAAAGAGACAAACAACACAATTACTGAAATTAAAAATACTCTAGAAGGAATCAATAGCAGAATATCTGAAGCAGAAGAAGGAATCAGTGAGCTAGAAGATAAAATGGTGGAAATAATGAAAAGAATTGAGGATAGTCTCAGAGACCTCTGAGACAATATCAAATGCACCAACATTCAAGTTATAGGGTCCCAGAAGAAGAAGAGAGAAAGAAAGGGTATGAGACAATTTTTGAAAAGATTATAGTTGAAAATTTCCCCAACATAGAAAAAGAAATAAGTCAATCAAGTCCAGAGGCACAAAGAGTCACATACAGGATAAACCCAAGGAGAAACATGCCAAGACACATACTAATCAAACTAACAAAGACTAAACACAAAGAAAATCTATTAAAAGCTGCAAGGGAGAAGCAACAAGTAACATACAGGGGAAACCCCATGTGCTTAACAGCTGATCTTTCAGCAGAAACTCTGCAGGCTGGAAGGGAATGGCAGGATATATTTAAAGTACTGAAAGGGAAAAATCTATAACCAAGGTTACAGATCCAGCAAAGATCTCATTCAAAATTGATGGGGAAATAGGAAGCTTTTCAGACAAGCAAAAGTTTAGAGAATTCAGTACCACCAAATCAGCTTTATAACAAATGTTAAAGGGACTTATATAGTCAAGAAATATAAGAGAAGAAAAGAGGTCTACAAAATCAACCCCAAACAATTAAAATGGCAATAGGAACATATATATCAGTAATCACTTTAAATGTAAATGGATTAACTGCTACAACCAAAAGACATAGACCGGCTGAATGGATAAAAAAAACATGACTCATATATATGCTTTATACAAAAAACCCACTTCAGACCTAAAGACACATATAGACTGAAAGTGAGAGGATGGAAAAATATATTCCATGGAAATGGGAAGCAAAAGAAAGCTGGACTAGCAATCCTCATATCAGACAAAATAGACCTTAAAGAATGTTATAAGAGATAAGGAAGGACACTACATAATTATTAAGGGATTGATCCAAGAGAAAGGCATAACAATTATAAATATCTATGCACCCAACATAGGAGCACCTCAATGCATAAGACAAACACTAACAGACATAAAAAAAGAAATTGACAGTAACACAATAATAGTAGGAGACTTTAACTCCCTACTTATATCAATGGACAGATCATCAAAACAGAAAATTAAAAAAGAAACACAAGTCTTAAATGATTCATTAGATGAGATGGATATCATTGATAACTTCAGGACATTCCATCCAAATGCAGAAGAATACACCTTCTTCTCAAGTGCACATGGAACATTCTCCAAGACAGACCACATCTTGGGTCACAAATCAAACCTCAGTAAATTTAAGAAAATTTAAATTGTATCAAGCACCTTCTCTGACCACAATGCTATGAAACTAGAAATCAATTACAGTTTCTTACAACTGTAAGAAACACAAACACATGGAGATTAAACAACACATTTCTAAATAACCAACAAGTTACTGAAGAAATCTAAAGGGAAATTTAAAAAGTTTCTGGAAGCAAATGACAATGAAAACATGACAACTCAAACCTATGGGATGCAGCAAGGCAGTTCTAAGAGGGAAGTTGATAGCAATTACCTTAAGAACTAGAAAGACACTGAATAAACAACCTAACTTTACCCCTAAAACAACTGGAAAAAGAGCAAAAACAACCCAAAATTAGTAGAAGGAAAGAAATCATAAAGATCCAACCAGAAATAAATGAAAAAGAAGTGAAAGAAGCAATACTAAAGATTAATAAGACTAAAAGCTGGTTCTTTGAGAAGATAAAGAAAATTGACAAACCTTTAGCCAGATTCATCAAGAAAAAAAGAGAGAAGAATCAACAAAATTAGAAATAAAAAAGAAGAGGTTACAACAGACAATGCAGAAATACAAAGGATTATGAGAATATTATGAACAACTATATGGCAATAAAATGGATAATCTGGAAGAAATGGACAGATTCTTTAAAAAGTTCAATCTTCCAAGACTGAACCAGGAAGAAATGGAAATTGTGAACAACCCAATTACAAGCACTGAAATTGAAGTTGTGATTAAAAAAATCTCCCCAAAAACAAAAGCCCAGGACCAGATGGCTTCACAGGAGAATTCTTTCAAACATTTAGAGAAGAGTTAATGCCTATCCTTGTAAAACTCTTTCAAAAAGTTGCAGAGGAAGGAACACTTCAAAACTAATTCTACGAGGCCACCATCACCATGATACCAAAACCAGACAAAGACAATACAAATTTAAAAAACCACAGGCCAGTATCACTGACGAACATAGATGCAAAAATCCTGAACAAAATTTTAGCAAACAGAATTCAGCAACACATCAAAAAGCTCACACACCATGATCAAGTTGGATTTATTCCAGGAATGCAAGGATTCTTCAATATACACAAATCAATCAATATGATGTACTATATTAACAAATTGAAAGATAAAAACCATATGATCATATTGATAGCACATAAAAAGCCTTTGACAAAATTCAGCACCCATTTTTGATTAGAACTCTTCGAAAATGGGCATACAAGGAACCTACCTCAACATAGTAAAGGCCATATATGATAAGCCCACAGCAAACATTATTCTCAGTGGTGAAAACCTGAAAGCATTCCCCCTAAGATCAGGAACAACACAAGAGTGTCCACTTTCACCACTGTTATTCAACATAGTTCTGGAAGTCCTAGCAACAGCAGAGAAGAAAAAGAAATAAAAGGAATCCAGATCAAAAAAGAAAAAGTAAAGCTCTCACAGTTTGCAGATGCCATGATACTGTATGTAGAAAACCCTAAAGATAGTATCAGAAAATCACTAGAGCTAATCAGTGAATTTAGCAAAGTTGCAGGATACAAAATCAATACACAGAAATCACTTGCATTTCTATATACTAACAATGAAAAGTCAGAAAGCAAAATTAAGGAATCAATCCCATTCATCACTGCAACAAAAAGAATTAAATATCTAGCAGTAAACTTACCTAAGGAGACAAAAGAACTGTACACATAAAATTATAAGACACTTATGAAAGAAATCAAAGACAACATAAATAAGAGATATTCCATATTCTTGGGTAGGAAGAATCAATATTGTGAAAATGACTATATTACCAAACACAATCTATAGATTCAGTGCAATCCCTATCAAATTACCAATGACATTTTTCACAGAACTAGAACAAAAAATTCACAATTCATATGGAAACACAAAAGACCAANCAGAGAAGAAAAAGAAATAAAAGGAATCCAGATCAAAAAAGAAAAAGTAAAGCTCTCACAGTTTGCAGATGCCATGATACTGTATGTAGAAAACCCTAAAGATAGTATCAGAAAATCACTAGAGCTAATCAGTGAATTTAGCAAAGTTGCAGGATACAAAATCAATACACAGAAATCACTTGCATTTCTATATACTAACAATGAAAAGTCAGAAAGCAAAATTAAGGAATCAATCCCATTCATCACTGCAACAAAAAGAATTAAATATCTAGCAGTAAACTTACCTAAGGAGACAAAAGAACTGTACACATAAAATTATAAGACACTTATGAAAGAAATCAAAGACAACATAAATAAGAGATATTCCATATTCTTGGGTAGGAAGAATCAATATTGTGAAAATGACTATATTACCAAACACAATCTATAGATTCAGTGCAATCCCTATCAAATTACCAATGACATTTTTCACAGAACTAGAACAAAAAATTCACAATTCATATGGAAACACAAAAGACCAACCAAAGCAGTCTTGAGAAAGAAGAATGGAGCTGGAGGAATCAACCTTCCTGACTTCAGGTTATACTACAAAGCTACAGTTATCAAGACAGTATGGTACTGGCACAAAAACAGAAATATAGACCAATGGAACAAGATAGAAAGCCCAGAAATAAACCCATGCACCTATGGGTACCTTAATTTTGAGAAAGGAGGCAAGAATATACAATGGGGCAAAGACAGCCGCTTCAATAAATGGTGCTGGGAAAACTGGACAGCTACATGTAAAAGAATGAAATTAGAACACTTCCTAACACCATACACAAAGATAAACTCAAAATGGATGAAGACTCACATGTAAGACCAGAAGCTATAAAACTCTTAGAGGAAAACATAGGCAGAACACTCGATGACATAAATCAAAGCAAGATCCTCTATGACCCACCTCCTAGAGTAACAAAGAAAAACAAAAGTAAACAAATGGGACCTGGTTAAACTTAAAAGCTTTTGCACAGCAAAGGAAACTATAAGCAAGGTGAAAAGACAGCCCTCAGAATGGGAGAAAATAATAGCAAATGAAACAACTGATAGAGGATTAACTTCCAAAATAAGCAGCTCATACAACGCAATGCCAGAAAAACAAACATAATCAAAAAGTGGAAAAAGACCTAAACAGACATTTCTCCAAAGAAGACATACAGATAACCGACAAACACATGAAAAGATGCTCGACATTGCTCATTATTAGAGAAATGTAAATCAAAACCACAATGAGATATCACCTCACACTGGTCAGACTGGCCATCATCAAAAAGTCTGCAAACAATAAATGCTGGAGAGGATACGGAGAAAAGGAAATGCTCTTGCACTACTGGTGGGAATGCAAATTGATACAGCCACTGTGGAAGACAGTATGGAGATTCCTTAAAAAACTAGGAATAAATGAAACCACCATATGACCCAGCAATCCCACTCCTAGGCATATACCCTGAGGAAACAAAAATTGAAAAAGACACGTGTATCCCATTGCTCACTGCAGCACTATTTACAGTAGCTAGAACATGGAAGCAACCTGGATGTCCAGTGACAGATGAGTGGATAAAGAAGTTGTGGTATGGGACATTACTCAGCCATAAAAGGAAATGCATCTGAGTCAGTTCTGATGAGGTGGATGAACCCAGAACCTACTGTACAGAGTGAAGTGAGTCAGAAAGAGAAAGATAAATATTGTATTTATATACAAAATCTAGGAAAATGGTACTGAAGAACTTATTTACAGGGCCACAGTGGAGAAACAGACATAGAGAATAGACTTATAGACATGGGGAGAGGGGAGTAGAGGGTGAGATGTATGGAAAGAGTAACATGGCAACTTACACTGCCGTATGTAAAATAGGTAGCCAATGGGAATTTGCTATAGGGCTCAGGAAACTCAAACAGAGGCTCTGTATCAACCTAGAGGAGTGGGGAGGGAGATGGAGAGGGGCTCAAAAGAGAGGGGATTTATGTGTACCCATGGCTGATTCATGTTGAGGTTTGATAGTAAACAACAAAATTCTGTAAAGCAATTATCCTTCAATAAAAAAATTAATAGTCCACCATCTCCCTTACTGCTCTGTGATGTCACTGTTTGCCTTAATCAAGTGTCTATATATGCACGGATCTCTTTTTCAGCTCTCTGTTCTACTGCATTGAGTTATATGTCTCTCCTTGATTCAGTGTTGTTGTTTAGTTGCTAAGTCATGTCTAATTCTTGTGACCCCATGGACTGTAGTCCACCAGGTTCTTCTGTCCATGGGATTTCCCACAAAGAATACTGGAATGTGTTGCATTTCCTCCGTGATCTCCGTGACACAGGAATAGAACCCGGATCTCCTGCACTGGCGTATACATTGTGAAAATTACTGTAGTAATTTTATAGTAGTAACTTTACAGTAGATCTTGATCTCAAGTAGACTCTTTCCTTTTATTTTTGTTTTTCCCCTGTGAGAGTCTTAGTTTTTCTTTTTCCTTTTAATTTCTATATAAATTTCAGTTAGTTTGTCAAGTTATACATACACACACATATACAGCTCATACACTTGTTGGGGCTTCAGTTGGAATTTCATTAAACAGATGAAATTTGGAGATAAGTGATTTCTGACAATACTAAGTTTTCAAATCCAAGAATGTGGCACATCCCTTTTTTTAATTAGGTCTTTAATTTCTCTGAATAATGTTATAGTTTTCTATATGAAGCTCTTACACATAGGTTATTCCTAGATATTTGATAGTTTTAACTGTATTGTATATAAATTCTTTTTAAAATTTCACCTTTTAACTGATATGTAGAAATGCAATTAATATTTGTATTCTGATCTTATAACCAACAATTTTTCTAAACTCAATTATTATTCTAATTATTTCTCTGTGGATTACTTTGGGTCTTTACATATATAATTATATCTATAAATGATAGTGTAGGTCTGTTGAAGTTTTCTATTTTTTCTTTGGTCTATTTTATTAACTTCTGTTTGAATCTCATTCTTTCTGCTTTCTGTTTATTTGCTCTTCTTTTTGTGGTTTAAGATAGAAATTGAGATTATCGAGTCCTTTCTTTACTAATATAGCCTTTTAAATTTATTCTTCTAAATATCGCTTGAGCTGCATCCCAATATTTTTGATGTTTGTATTCTTATTATTATCCAGTTCAAATATTATCTAATTTCACATGTGATTTCTTTTTTTAAACCAAAAAAGAACCAATTATTTATAATTATGTTGTTTAGTTTCTAAACACTCGGTTTTTTGGTTACTTTATTGTTTACTTCAAATATGTTTTTTGCACCTTGACACCCTCTTCTCCTATAGGATTTTAAATATATGCATTGGAGAAGGAAATGGCAACCCACTCCAATGGTCTTGCCTGGAGAATCCCAGGGACGGCGGAGCCTGGTGGGCTGCCGTCTATGGGGTCGCACAGAGTCGGACACGACTGAAGCGACTTAGCAGCAGCAGCAGGTTTACTCTTCAGTATCATCTGATAGATTCATAAGATTCTGTTAATTTATTTTTCAATCTTCTTCATCTTGTATAATTTCAATTAATCTATCTTAAATTCACTTATTCTTTCCTCTGTCATATCCATTTGGCTATTAAGTCCACCCCATGATTTTTTTTAATTTCAGAAATTGTGTGTTTCATTTCTAGAGCTCCATTTCTCAACCTCAGAAGTTGCGTGTTTCATTTCTAGAGCTCCATTTCTTACTTTCAGAAGCTGCGTCTTTCATTTCTAGAGCTCCATTTCTTACTTTCAGAAGCTGCGTCTTTCATTTCTAGAGCTCCATTTCTTTCTTACTATGTCAATTCTCTACTCTGGTGCCCTTTATTGGAACATGCTTTGTTTTGCTTCACTGAGAAGAGTTATTATACTGCTTTAAAATTCTTTTATATTGGGTTCAACATTTAGTTCTTAGATATGAAGTAATTTGACTCTTTTTTCTTAAGAGTATGTTTCATTTTCTTGGTTCTTTGAAAGTTGGATAATTTCTGATTATATCCTGAAAGTTATAAATGTTAAGCTAGGAGAATTTTGGAATCTGTTATTTTTACCCCATTTTTGTCGCTTCTTTTGTTTTAGTGAATAATTTTCTTGGATGGGCTTGAATTGCAAATTCTATTTTGAGGGCAGCAGCTTTGGTCTTAATGCAGAGTCTTTGTTTTTAGCTTAGCTACTCTGAATCTGTTCTGTGCCTGGGTCACTCAGAGGTTATACAGAGGTAAGGGGAAACAGAGTTTATAAATCCCTGACCTGGCCCTTTCCCTTTGAGGACCCTTCCTCTCTTTAGCACCTATAAATGCCCAGCCTCACTTTTCTGATTCCTCAGGGTTTTGTTTGTTTCCTGCAACCCCACCTGTCTCTGGGCATGCAGTTCAGCTCCACACTAATAGCCTTAGAGATGGGGATTTGTGTAACTCTCTGGCTCCTCCTCCAAGCTAGCATTCCCTCCTCACCCATCAGTCTGCTAATGTTCATTTTCTGGCACCTTCAGGCAGTTGGCTTTTCTATTACGTCCAGTACTAGCAGGTTTTTCTCTTCAGGAGAAAGGGGGCTGTCTTACAGTCATATCAGAAGTGGAAGTCTTCTTTCAGAATTCCATCAGGACACTGAGGAGTGGAGAGATCCAATGTTAGTGTCTCAGGCTCCAGACTGGCATATTCCTCTACTTGATATAAACTCACCAGTAAATTTCCTTGTTTCTAACACTACTAAGGGCGAGAGGATCAGATTACCTCTTTTTCTACAAAATGTCCAGACTCACTGGCCTTCTAAATAAGCAGCCTCAAAGTAACATACCTACACTATGTGGAAAGTTTTTGGCTTTCAGATATGCTTAGAAGGGTATGAGTTAACTGTGGCAATTAACTTTTTTGTTCTATGGGTAAGATACTTCCCTGGCTCTTGTCACCAGTATTCTCCAGGAAGGATAATATATATGGCCTTATAGAACTCAAACACAGGAGAATTAATCAAGAAGGACTGGGAGTTGAAGGAAGACAGGAAGGACCCATTATGAAATTCAAATAGGGAAACAGAAATGTAAAAAAGTACTGGAAAGTGAAAGTGAAAGTTGCTTAGTTGTATTCAACTCTTTGCGACCCCATGGACTGTTCATGGAATCCTCCAGGTCAGAATACTGGAGAGGGTAAGCCTTTCCCTTCTCCAGGGTATTTTCCCAACAGAGATATCGAACCCAGGTCTCCTACATTGCAGACAGATTCTTTTCGAGCTGAGCCACAAGGGAGTTTTATTAATATTGACTTAGACATTTGGGAAATAAAGTCAGGAGCAAGTTCTGGGCAGACGAATGCTCAGTAGATCCATTTGGGCCATGTCTGGGGGAGAGGACAGCTAGGTGTTGAGAGCCCACAATGTTCTTGGCTTACCACAGCTGCCTCGTGGTCCCTCTTTGGCAGAATGAAATTGAACCTGAGACAGGTTTTATCACCTGCCCGTTGTTTCATGGCTAGGGAGTGGCAGATTCAGTCTGAATCTTTGTCTGCTTGGCCTCAGAACAGGCGGGGAATCAGCTCAGGGGAGAGAACTTTGACCCATTCTCTGAATCAGAGATTCTCAATCCTAACTGTAGAACTTTGACCCATTCTCTGAATCAGAGATTCTCAATCCTAACTGTAGTATAAGCAAGACAGATAGTGGGTCTTTATCAGCCATTAAAGCAAATTGAAAGGCAAATGAGCAAGACTGCGGTTGTTAAAAAATTAACCATGAATCTCAATTTATTTAAGAAAAGGAAAATAGTCTTTTGCACATTGCACTGTCTTGATCATTATTTACAACAAATTACTAGAGCCACCACTTCATAACTTATTCCCATGCATTGCATCAGGGTGAAAGCACTCCTGGGCTAGAGAACATTAACCTGGAGAAAGGTAAATAGCCCGTATTTGGATACAGGGACTCAGCAAGAAGGAAGCTGAATCAGTTTCCTCCAGGCTCTCACAGCAGAGCGGCATGAGGCAACCAAGCTGAAGCGTGGTTTCTCCCATCCACTCCCAGCCCCCTCTCCACCTCCTCAGTTCACTCCAGCCTGCAATCAATCTGGTCTCTTACAGCTATTGACCGGCTGCCTCAAAGTCATTGCCCAAATTCCATCTCCTCTCAAATCCATTTTCCCCGCCTCAGAGAGAGCCAATTGGATTTCTCAATTATCAAATTGTACAGTCATGAGCTTATACACTTCTGAAAGGTAATACGGTGTAAGTTTCTTTGCCGTGGAAATGTCATATTGGCTCCTCTGGGGAGTGAACGGAATATTTAAAATACTCTTTCAGTCTCAATAGCCCATTAAGAGGGATGCAAAGGTGAGATGTGACTTTGCTTAGGCTGGAATAGAAATGTGTATTCCTTGAGAAACTGTGATAGCTCCACTGCCTAATCTTTTATTATCTGTCTCACTTTCTACTTCTCTACTTGGATTAAAAAAAGTACATAAATAGGCAAATGAAACACATGCCTTTGATAAAAACAAACTAGTTTTTGACATGTATTTATATATACATTACAGCTAATTAAATTAGCATTCCTTATTTTTTTTAAATAGTAAATGCAATTGCCATTTGTTGGGTGTGTACTTTGTGCCAAGAAGTGCTTGGGCACTATATGAATGCTATATAATTTTATAAACTAATGTTTGGTTACAAATAATATATAATTACATTCTCCTTATAAAAATTCAAATAATTTAAATAACATCGAGTTCTAATTTGATTTCAGTCCCAAGATTCTGCTGTACTACTGAAAAGTAACAGCTTTTTTCAGTTTTTTGTGTCCATCCAGAATATTCTGTGCACTGACATATATGTTCCTGTAAAATAGATGTCAGTTCAGTTGCTCAGTCATGGGGACTCTTTGTGACCCCATGAATCATGGCACACCAGGCCTCCCTGTCCATCACCAACTCCCAGAGTTCACTCAGACTCATGCCCATCGAGTCAGTGATGCCATCCAACCATCTCATCCTCTGTCATCCCTTTCTCCTCCTGCCCCCAATCCCTCCCAGCATCAGAGTCTCTTCCAATGAGTCAACTCTTCGCATGAGGTGGCCAAAGTACTGGAGTTTCAGCTTTAGCATCATTCCTTCCAAAGAAATCCCAGAGTTGATCTGCTTCAGAATGGACTGGTTGAATCTCCTTGCAGACTCTCAAGAGTCTTCTCCAACACCACAGTTCAAAAGCATCAATTCTTTGGCAGTCAGCCTTCTTCACAGTCCAACTCTCACATCCACACATGACTACTGGAAAAGCCATAGCCTTGACTAGATGGATCTTTGTTGGCAAAGTAATGTCTCTGCTTTTCAATATACTATCTAGGTTGGTCATAACTTTTCTCCCAAGGAGTAAGCATCTTTTAATTTCATGGCTGCAATCACCATCTGCAGTGATTTTGGAGCCCCCAAAAATAAAGTCTGACACTGTTTCCACTGTTTCGCCATCTATTTNCTCCTGCCCCCAATCCCTCCCAGCATCAGAGTCTCTTCCAATGAGTCAACTCTTCGCATGAGGTGGCCAAAGTACTGGAGTTTCAGCTTTAGCATCATTCCTTCCAAAGAAATCCCAGAGTTGATCTGCTTCAGAATGGACTGGTTGAATCTCCTTGCAGACTCTCAAGAGTCTTCTCCAACACCACAGTTCAAAAGCATCAATTCTTTGGCAGTCAGCCTTCTTCACAGTCCAACTCTCACATCCACACATGACTACTGGAAAAGCCATAGCCTTGACTAGATGGATCTTTGTTGGCAAAGTAATGTCTCTGCTTTTCAATATACTATCTAGGTTGGTCATAACTTTTCTCCCAAGGAGTAAGCATCTTTTAATTTCATGGCTGCAATCACCATCTGCAGTGATTTTGGAGCCCCCAAAAATAAAGTCTGACACTGTTTCCACTGTTTCGCCATCTATTTCCCATGAAGTGATGGGACCAGATGCCATGATCTTTGTTTTCTGAATGTTGAGCCTTAAGCCAACTTTTTCACTCTCCTCTTTCACTTTCATCAGGAGGTTTTTAGTTCCTCTTCACTTTCTGCCATAAGGGTGGTGTCATCTGCATATCTGAGGTGATTGATATTTCTCTCGGCAATCTTGATTCCAGCCTGTGCTTCTTCCAGTCCAGAGTTTCTCATGATGTACTCTGCATATAAGTTAAATAAGCAGGGTGACAATATACAGCCTTGACATACTCCTTTTCCTATTTGGAACCAGTCTGTTGTTCCATGTCCAGTTCTAACTGTTGCTTCCTCACCTGCATATAGTGGTTTTGAGTGTAGATTTGTTTTGTAAATAGAATCATCATCACTGTGTTTCATGCTGCAGTTTGTTTTTCACGTTCAACAGTATGTCTTGGGTATTTCCCTGTGTTGCTGAGAGAATTCTGGCTCCCTTTCTTTTAAACTCCTATTTCATTGTGCATAACAAGGTAGCACCAGATTTTACTTGGTTACTCTCTATTAAAGCAGAATTAGGTTATTTTCTTTTTCTTTTCTTTTTCCTCTTGCTATTACACACAGTGGTATATTTTTATCACTTTGAGGTCTTTGACACTTAGTAGCTTTCTTGTTTGTGATAAGAGGATGCCAGTGCTCAGCCAAGTGTAGTGTGTAGGTCACTCAGATTTCAAAACCTTAGTTCCAGTACTAGAATATAGAGAGGATTATCTGCATTTTATTTTGAGCATGCTAGAGGTTAATGGGACTTCCCAGGTGGTGCAGTGGTACAGAATCTACCTGACTATGCAGGAGACATGGGTTCAATCCCTGGGTTGGGAAGATCCCCTGGAATAGGAAATGGTTACCCTCTCCAGTATTCTTGTTTGGAAAATTGAGTGGACAAAGGAGCCTGGCAGGCTACAGTTCATGGCATCACAAAGAGTTGGACAGGGTTGAACAACTCAGCACACACACTGGAATGGGAAGGGTAAGAGAAAGGGAGGGGGAAAAAGCTAAAAACCCAAATGATCACCATCCAGCTATCATATCTGTGATCAGTTACATATTTTTCAGACAATGAAAAGGATAGCCAAATCATAGGAAACACATAGTTAGTGTTTTCATTTTGGCTTCTTTGTGTTTTAAATTGGAAATCAGATCTCCTGGAGAGAAAAGGAAAACAAACTCCTAATTAAGAAGCAAATACAAGGTTTGTGGAGATCCTGTTTCTTTCTAGACACCCCATGTACATGTTACTACCTTTATGTCCCATGAGCTCTCGAAGGGAAGCAGATTATGTCATCCCAAAATATGCCACCTTGTCATGCAGATTGTTTTCATCTGAAGACAATACCCCGAAGACTCAGGAAAAACTTTTACCTCTTATTTAACTACCTAAAAGAATTGAGACAGGGGGCCTGTACCAGGAAGAGAGCTGTTGCCTGGGAGAACTCTTCTAATCTGAAAGAACTCTTTGCAAGGCAGAGCAAACTGCTAATTACCAAGCATCTGCTGTTAACATTCTGTGAGGTTACACTCCTGCCTTGGAGACTCTAGGCCAGTTTCACATTCCTTAGCTCAGGATTGCATGGAAATCTCAATTGCCTGACCTGCTCTGTGTCTCATATCTTTGGGGAGCCTGTACATAGGAAATTAAATTTGGTTTTCTCCTTTTAATCTGTCTTGTATCAATTTAATTATTAAATCAGTGAAAGAACCTGAAAGGGAAGAAGAAAACATTTTTCCAACCCTGCAGTCTGATGATGCTACTATTCTCAGGGCTCCTGACCTCAAGTAGCTAAACTTCTCTCCTGCAGACTTTGCAAGGACAAAACACAAACAATTGTGCTTGTTTATCTTTCCAAAATCAGTAGTATTGTTTAGGATGTTTTGTTATAAATCTGACTTATTCTCATATGAGATAGTCAAGCATTATGGACATGTTTAAAGAATAAATTTAAAAAAAAATCTCCCTCAATGTCTTGATCCCTATATTTAATTACCATTTTGGTAAGCATCTTCCAGACAATGCGTTTTCTCTCTTTTCTGAGAAATCAAATTTTCTTTAAATATGGTTCTAACACTCATTCACTTTTATAGCTATTTTTTTTTCCCACTCAACAACATATTCTGTAAATTTTTCACAATGCTAATAGATGTGATGTCTCCTTGACTTAATCATAATCAATCATATGGTGGTGGCACATTTAACCCTTTGTTCATTTCCTTAGTTCCTCATCCATTTATCCCACATCTTTGTTTCCTGGATTGTTATAGGTCCCCCATCATCCTAAGCACTGGGAACACAATGGCGGGCAATATAGGTACAGTATGAGGGCCTTAGGAATTTAGGTCTAGTAGGGAAAACAAACAAGCCATCGTTTATCATGTGATAAACCCTATGGGACTTGGTTTAGAAGGTGTGATTAAGCAAGGCTTCTTAGAGGAAGTAATAACTTCTTTATAATGGGTTACTGGCACGGCCTAGCTGAGCTCAGTGATCTCTAGGGCTGGTGGTGGTTGATAGTGGTGGGGGCACCCACCCTGATGTTTTTCATGGCTTTGGTATTCAGCTACAAAGAAAAGGTGTACGTAGGAAACCAGAGCGCTCCTCTGCCCGAGGACAGGGCTCCTCTCCCATCAAGCTAGTTTCAGTAAGGAGAGGATGAAAAACCACAGGAAAAGTGTTTTCCCCAGGCCCCCAAAGCTCTGCCCAGGCAGATCTCCAATAGGCTCCCAGCAGCCTGGGTCCTTGCAGGGTCAGAGTGAATCTGCTCAGGGAATGAAGGGTCTGATGAACATGGATCAATGTCAAAATTGCTGGCTTTAAAAGACCAAGGAACAATCAGCGAGATTCTGACCTCAAAGATGAGGATAAAGGGACTAATACAGACAGTCTTAAATTCAACAATAAGTCATAATTTTGACATTTGAAGGTAATGTCATTTCCTCAAATGTGGTTTTGAATTGGCCTTTTATACCCCTCTACCAGGAGAAATTCTGATAAATGTAAACAGAGCCATGGTTCTCCTTGCTTTCCAAATTCAAATTCTCTGAGCTTTCTGCTTAAAGTACCCATTTTTCCTCTGTGTTGGGTAAGAGTGTTGAATGCCTTACAGGACACTAAGGTAAATTAGGCTCAGCCCAAGTATCAAAGGAAAAAATACCTTTGATCACTTTGACCCCAGTAGTCATGTTGGAAGCTCATTGTCCCCAGACAGTGGGAAAGGATTTGCAAATGAATTAAATTCTGATGAGTGATACTGCAGGTAAAGCTGCACATCCCAGGGAAATGTTTATTGACTACATATTACACTGAGAAATAGAAAAGATAAATATTTGCACTTCCATTGAGACACATTTAAAATTCCCAGATAGCCATTGTATAATCTGCTAAGCAATTTGCCCAATTGTTTTCCTATTTTTTTTTTAGCAAACAGGTGATTATAATGATATTTATTCTAGTTTGTGTAGATTTGTTATTGATGATTATATGTAGTTGTTATTTATCTGCTATTGAAGTTGTCTTTTTTTTTTCCTTTTGAGGGGGTGGTAGCATCTTAATGGAAATTACATATAAGGTACAACAATAAATCTCTTCTGAGTTTTAAAATCAAAATCAATTTGGTGTCTCTGTTGACAAAAATGTACAAATCCACAATCTTGAAAATTGCTTGTGAAGCAAAATTATTAAATAGGGAGTGTAAACTCTGCTTTAAGACTTATAGAACTAGGGTTCCTGGTTCATCAAATACACTGGTTAATAATGATTTACCACACCTACAGTCCAATTAGAATACAATAAAATGCCTGTCACTAAATTCGGGTCAAATAGGTATTTATCTTTGATGTTCTATAGACACCCCAGGATCTTAGATGCCTTTAGGGTGCCCATTCATTATTCCTTACTATATAGAAGGTCTGTGGAAGTAAAGTACAGTAGCGAACTCTCATTATCCACATCCTGAATAGCAATGGTTCACCATTCATTTTGGTCATTTCCCGTTTTCATTTTCAGAGACTGATTCTTCAGAAGACTAAATGGGATGAAATATTTTAGGAATACTTGCCTGGCTAGTATATATATGACAGACAGAATGAAGAGGAAATGGGAGTGATAAAGACCAGTAATGAGGTTCCAGGATCAACCCAGGCAAGAAGCAAAGAGGCTCTTGATGAGTATGGGGGCAGCGGTAGAAGCAAAAAGAAGGAATAAAAGTCGGCCAGGAAAGAAACGAAAGAGTAGAGTATAGGAATCAAATGTGAGGAAGTTTTAAGGCAGCAGGAATATGTGGGTTTAGCAGGAAGTAGACATTTGCTTTATTACTTATGGAGACTGCCGTCCTCTAAGACACTCCATGCCCCTTTGGTTCCTATTGGCACTCTGTATTTGTGAGAGCTTCTTGGGTAGCAGTTAGTTGATGGGAGAACTGTCCCTTTGTATTATAATTGCCACTTACCTTTCTCTTTCCACAAACCTTGATCCATCTAACCTATCTAACCTTGGTCCTTGTCTATCCCCGTTGTATTCCTAAAGCACCTAGCATCATACAGGGCACATAATAGGTACTTAGTAAATGTTTGAGAAAGTAAGTATGTGATGAAGAAATCAAAGGAAGTGAGGGGCTAAGTGGGAAAAGAACAATGATCATTTGATATTAAAATTTAATATTCAAAAAGAACAAATTCTAGAGCAGCATCCTTAGTTTACCAAATAGTGAGCTGGGGCCAGGCAAAGAAGGCAAGCTACCCCACCAAGGTCAGGGTCAAGCAGTCAGAGTCAGAGGTAGGGTAAGAAGCCAGGTGCGTGTTGCACACTGTTCTCTTCTCACCTAGTGAGTTCTCCTGCCCCTTTCAGACAGAGGGGTGCCTATTTTGTTTTATTTTTTCTTAATTGAAGTATAGTTGCTTTACAATGATATGTCTGTTCTTTTTAATATTCTTTTGTATTATTGTTTATCCCAGAAATTTGGACATAGATTCATATGCTATATAGTAGAGTTGTGTTGTTTATGCATTCTAAATGTAATAGTTGGCATCTACCTACCCCAAACTCCCAGTCCATCCATCTCCCACCCTACCTCCCCCTTGGCAAGCACCAGTCTGTTCTGTCTGTCTAAGTCTGTGTCTGTTTTGTAGATTTACTTGTGCCATTATATTTTAGATTCCACCTATAAGTGGGCTCCATGGTATTTGTCTTTCACTTTCTGACTTCTTTCACCTAGTATGATTATCTCTAGGTTCACCCATGCTGCTGCAAACGGCATTATTGTGTTCTTTTTGTGGCTGAGTAGTATTCCATTGTATATATACCCCATCTTCTTTATCTGTTTCTCCGTCAGTAGACATTTAGGTTGTTTCCAGGTCTTGAAAGTGAAGTGAAGGTGTTAGTCACTTTGTCGTGTCTGACTCTTCGTGACCCCATAGACTATAGGCTGCCAGACTCTTCTGCAATTCTCCAGGCAAGAATACTCGAGTAGGTTGCTATGCCTTTTTTCCAGGGGATCTTCCTGACCCAGGGATTAAACTCAGGTCTCCTTAATTGCAGGCAGATTCTTTACTGTCTGAGCCACTAAGGTCTTGGCTGTTGTAAATAGTGCTGCAATAAACAGTGGGGTGCATCGTATCTTTATAATCCAGGAGCAGAATTGCTGGGTCATATGGCAATTCTATTTTTAGTTTTTTGAGGAACCTCTATCCTGTTTTCGTACTGGCTGTACCAATTTATATTATAGGAGTGTAGGAGAATTTTTTTTTTTCTCCGCATCCTCTCCAGCGTTTATTGTTTGTAGACTTTTTGATGATGATGTGAGGTGATACCTCATTGTGATTTTTTTTTGCATTTTTTTAATAATTAGTGGTTTTGAGCATCTTTTCATGTGTCTAACTGGCCATCTTTGTGTCTTCTTTGGAGAAACGTCTACTCAGGTCTTCTGCCCATTTTTCGATTTGGCTATTTGCTTTTTTCATTACAGAAGCTATTTGTATATTTTTGAAATTAAACCCTGGTTGTTTGTGTTGTTTGCAAACATTTTTCTTTCATTCTGCAGGTTGTCTTTTCAGTTTTTCTTGTGTGTGTGTGATTTCCTTGCTATGCAAACGCTTATAAGTTTGATCAGGCCGTATTTGTTAATTTTTATCTTTCTTCCTATTGCCTTGGGAGACTGGCGTAAGAAAACATGGGTGCAATTTATGGGTCAGAGAATATTTTGCCTATGTTCTCTTCTAGGAGTTTTATGGTGTTATGTGTTGTATTTCAGGCTTTAAGAAGTTTTGAATTTTTATGTGTGTATGGTGTGAAGGTGAGTTCCAACTTCACTGATTTTTATGCAGTGGTCCAACTTTCCCAACACCACTTGCTGAAGAGACCAGCAGTGCCAGTTTTAGCCCTCTCCAGGTGACCAAGGGCTGGGACACAAAGACGCAACTCCTTGAAAAGATATGTCATTCAGTAAACAGAGATGACCCTGATGACTCTGCCAGGGACAGGTTCAAGTCCAATAAGACTGACTACAAAATAGAGATGTATTTTCCAGAAAATGGGATTTTAAAAATCATTCAGTTCAGTTCAGTCACTCAGTCGTGTCCAACTCTTTGCCACCCCATGAATTGCAGCACGCCAGGCCTCCCTGTCCATCACCAACTCCTGGAGTTCACCCAAACTCATGTGCATCAAGTCGGTTATGCCATCCAGCCATCTCATCCTCTGTCATCACCTTCTCCTCCTGCCCCCATTACCTGATTAATTTTTGATGGGTAATGCTATCATGTGATCTGAAATCGTAAAAGAATAAAGAGGTATAAATAGTGAGAAGTCTCTTTCCCTTCCCTGTCCCCTACGAGGCCAGTTACCACTCATTATGTAGGTATGTATTTTTTAAAGTTTCTTATATATCTTCCAGGGTTTCTATACAAATATATATGCCAAATGTGACTAAATATTCTTAGCTTCTTTTTGGTACATACAATGTAGCATGTTACAGACACTCCTCTGCACCTTGCTTTTTCTTTAAAATTGAGGTTGGAGAACTGTCATACCCAAACAAAAGAACTACCTTTGTTAAGCTACAAAGTAGTCTATGGAAAAGATGTAACGTAATTTAATTAAATGCCCCCTGTTGATGTATGTTTGAGTGAGTGAGTGAGTGAAGTCGCTGAGTTGTGTCCGACTTTTTGCTACCCTATGGACTGTAGCCTACCAGTTTATTTCTAATCTTTTGATGTTAGAAAAATCCTTTAATGGTTAACATTATATATACATCAAGGATGTGTGCATTTGTAATTTTGGAATGTTGACAGTTACTTTCCTAATGGTTATACCAAGTTACTCTGGAGTTGGCAGTTTGAGAGTACCTGATTCTTCACAGTTTCTACATCAGAGTGTGTTATCACACTTTAGAATGGTAACCAACCTGATGGGTGAAAAATGCCATTTCAGGGTAGTTTAATTTGCATTTCTCTTAGGAGTGAGGTTGCACATCTTTTAAATGCTAGAAAATGGAGATAGAAAAATCAAAACAGTATTTCCTCCACTTACCAAGATCAGTGACCAGCAGATACTTGGCTCTAGAGAAGAAGACCTCTGCCATCTCCAGGAGGTATTGG
Organism: Neotragus moschatus; assembly: GCA_006410615.1. NCBI lineage: Eukaryota > Metazoa > Chordata > Mammalia > Artiodactyla > Bovidae > Neotragus > Neotragus moschatus. Next base: position 926,838 of record SJYA01001068.1, on the reverse strand, counting down.
AAGCCAATCACCCTTCCATGCCAGCACTTTGTGTGGATTTGCGGTTCAGATTCCCAAGCCCTTGAATAGTAGACACTGCATTCCCATTGTACCGAAGGGAAAGTAGATTAACAGAGGGTAACCCTCACAAGATTTGGTAAAGAACAGATCAGAGCCTTGAACCCCAGTCTAGAAAACTCCAGGACCTTGGACAGCCACTCCTCTGCACTGTGCGGAATGCTCTTTTTATGGGGAGTTTGAATTAGATCATTTTTATGCAGTTCTACTCCCATTGGATTTATGCTTCTCTCTGTGGCCTAGCCTTCTCCCTTCCCTGTGCCTAGTTTGGAAAAATAGATTTCTTCTCTAAGGTAATGATGGCTCATTTCTTTCCCCTATAGGATTTTGAGATGCAGCAAGTTTCCTCTCAGGTATCTCTCCCTCTCTGCACTTTACCCTTTTCTGCTAGTATCTTTATAGAAGCCACTGTGTTTGTAGAAAATTATAAATATTGATCTGTTTTCTCTCTTACCTTTTATATAAACATGGGAGTTGGGGCATTGAGCTGCGTAACAATAGTAAAAAAAAAAAAAAAAAGAAAGAAAGAAAGAAAAAGAAAGAAAATGCGGTTGGGAAAACTTACTATTTTCTTCGTTATTTATGAGGGATTGACTCAGCATAATCACATGAGAGCAAAATAATGGAAGACTAATTGACTTCTAAGCTAACGACAACTGGACTTTTCCAAAGTTACCTGAGAAAGGCTAGTTATCCCCAAGTAGAACTGTTACTTTGAAAGTGGTGGAGAATTTACAGTGGCACCCAACCTCTGTCCATCTAGGAAGCTGAGAAATAATCCAGGTGTGCTTGCCACTATTCTCTCCAGATCTGTTCGCACACCTTTCCAGGTCCGTCTGATCTAATTATTGCCGGTAGGTGTCCACCCCCTGTCCCTGTAGTGACATTAACAATCCTTTCTATAGGTACCATGAGCAGCACTTCTAGAAACCACTCCTGCCTTCTTAGTCTGGCCCTCTCAGTTTCTCCTCCTGTCCTGAAGCCTTAGCATGCCTGTTGGAGGAGGTCAACTTTATGGGAGACCAGTGCCATCCCCATGAAACCTGTACCACCAACAACCAAGTATCACAGTCTTGGGTCATAGATGTCCTGGAAACCAAGGACGTGATTAAAGTATTTTCCAACCAAAAATCATCTATGCAATTCAAGCCAATTGAAAATGGCTGTGAAAATGCACCTTTCAAGTGCCTGATAGGCATTTCAGTTGAGCAACAAAGAGATGTAGAGAAATGCCAGGCCATACGTTGCCAGGTACCTCACTCAGGGCTTTCCTAAGCATGTTGTTTTCTGTTCTGGGGAATCAGGAAGAAGGGCTTGGCAGGAAGAGTGAGAAGAGGAAACAAGACACCAATACTACTGTTTTTCTTCTCTCTGCTTCTGCTGTGAACAACCTCCTTTTACTTTAAATGGTGGTTCTCAACCTTGGATGCACATTGGAATTACCTGGAGGGTTTTTAAAAAGACTGATGTCTGGATTCTATCCCCAGAGGTCCCTAGACTATGTGGATAGTCTAGGTGCAGCCTAGACACTGGGTTGTTTTAAAACTCCCTGGAAGTTACACCCAGGTTTGTAACAGCACTATTCACAATAGCCCAAAGGTAGAAGTGCCCCTGAGTGTTCATTGGTGAATGAATGCATAAACCAAACCTAGTATATCCATGTAATAGAGTATTAGCCAGCCTACATGCTACCACATTTATGAATCTTGAGGACATTTGTTAAGTGAAATAAGTCAGACACAAAAAGACATACACTGTATGATTCCACTTATATGAAGTATTAATATGTAGAGCTTCTCTGGTGGCTTAAATGGTAAAGAATCTATTTGCAATGCAAGAGACTCAATTTTGATCCCTGGGTCAGGAAGATCCCCTGGAGAAGGGAATGGCAACCCACTCCAGTATTCTTGCCTGGAGTATTCTATGGACGGAGGAGCAAGCATGGACATTTGTCTCCCATCATGGATATAGGTGGCACTTCCATGACAATATCCAGATTAGCTCTATGAGAACCTCCAAGGGTCTCCAGTTTCCTTCCTAAGATTATAGAGTCAGAAGTTCAATGGTTAGTGCTTGGATATATGCATTTTTATAACCTTCCCAAGTAACTTCTAATGTGCTGCAAGGATTGGAAATCACTAGATATCATAAGATCAAAAGTCCTTGATTTCACTTGAAGGTCTTGGGTAATCTGGCCTTGCGTGCTTTTCCAAACTTACTTCCTATCTTCCCTGTGTCTCTCAGTACTTTTATCCTCACCGTAACACCCTGCACTTACATGATAACCAGGTTTGGGATTTTCTTTCTTCCTGAAGTGATTTCTGCCTCTTCTTTGCCTCTTACAATCCTCCTCAACCTTTGAGATTTTGGCCGACTCTTACCCCTTCCACAGCACTTTCCTGGATTCCTTTCCCATCTTCATTTTTTCCTCTCCCCTCTCCCTCTCCCTCCACCGCTGGTTATCATAGTTTTGAGCTTTAAGGTCCTTTCCATTGTATGTGTGTATTTCACTCTTAGCATTTCAACATATAGTCTTATGGTTGAGTCTGATTCGCTGTATAGACAAGGTCCTAGAATGATGCTTGGCTCAGAGTAAGTGTTCAGTATTTATCACATGAAATTGAATTTCACTTTCCAGACTTGACCTACTCCTAAGCTCCAGATAAATATATCCAATGGTGCATGTGATGTCTCAAGCTTTTCAGCCAAACACTGTCAAAACGAGGTTTTCATTTAGCTCTGCACATTTTTCCTACCCATAGTGTCCCCGTTTTCAACAGTGGCATAGCATCTCCTGCAACCTGATGAGTTGCTCCACTCAAAATGTTGAACATCACCTTTTATACCTCTTATTTCTCATCTCCTACATCCAGTCAACCCTCAGGAAGGGACAATTCTATCTCCAAGATAAAATGTAACCCTTCCCTTTTCTCTCCTTCTTTACTGTCACCACCAAAAACCAGATCTCTCTCTACAGTGAAAAACTGATTGGTCTCAGACACTACCCATCACTCCCTACCTCTTCCAGGTGGTTCTCCTGGCTACAGTCAGACTGGAGTGAGTAATGTTTCTGGCTGTGTCCCTCCATCATTTAAGCCCTTCTAGTAGCTGTCTGCTGCTCCTGATAGCCACAGTATTTAATACAATCTAGAAGGCTCTTTCTGTGCCTCCTGCCACTCATTCTTTTCTAACAACATCCATTCCATATCTGTTCCTTATTTTGATCTTATGTCTTTCCTTCATCAGAAAATTTTTTCAAAGGATTGTATCTGTATCAGATCCTGTTGCTGTATCCCAAACCCTATGACCATCCACCTACTACCCTTCTTTCAGACTTTACTCTAAATGTCACTGCCCTAGGAAGACCTATCCTCAGTCAGAATGCAGTAGCTTCTCAGAATACCCTATTTTTTCATCTTAGTATGTAATACAGAGTGCTTATAAAAAAATTTTGNGGCGGGTGGTAAGGCTATATCAGAGGGAAAAAATGCATGAGTGGGTCCGTAATCACCATCATGTCCTCTAGTGGGTCCCTGTCACCACTCAAGTCCTCCAGCCCATCTCCTCTGAGCTCCTGTCACAGCTGGGAGCACAGTTCTGTAGCCCTGGATCCCCTACCTGCCAGACTCCTTACCTAGAGTTGGGGGGTAGGAGGGAGGAAGGCCCCGCCCCTTTGTCTCTCCCACTCTGGGCTCATTATCATGAACAAAGACGAGAGAGGAAGATTATATTCTTGTGATGAATGGTGCATTTTAAACAATGTTCCTTAGGCACTTCAACAATCACATTTATTCTACATGCAACAATAGTTTCATTATATATAGTGAAAATCCTTCTAAATGTTAATGTAACATTGGCCCAAGAACCTCACATTTGGAATAAATAAAGCAAGATATGGCTTCATATTAGTGAAGCCCAGTTTTCTCTTGGCTGCAAGGCATTTTAGGGAGAAAACAGTTTCTCATAGTTGTAAAGAAAACAGCCTTTGAAGCCACAGCAATGTGGGTTCAAATCCTAGTTTACTAACCAGGTGACTTTAAGAAATTTTTTTACTCTTCCTGGGCCTGTTTTTAAAAGTTTTTCAAAAGATCACACGAGAGAACATGGATCAACTGATGAGTGCATTTAATATGATTTTAGTATGTGGTGTATTGTATATAGTTAGAGTCTAAAGCACAGATAGTGTATATAGCCAGCACTCAGTAAATGGTAATTAATAGTAGTTACTACTATTACAGATTATCTGTCTTCTAGCTCAGCAATAAAGCTTACCTTGGGAGTTGAAACTTGCCTAATACCAACAATTTATCCAATAAATATTTCTTAAACCCCTCCTATTCTCAGGCACTGTGCTAGGTACTGAATATTTGATTGAATAAAATGGGAATTTAAAAAAATTGAAGTATAGTTGATTCATAATGTGTTAGTTTCAGGTGTACAGCAAAGTGATACAGTTACATATACATGCATATCTGATTTTTCAGATTATTTTCCCTTAAAGGTTATTACAAAATATTGAGTGTAGTTCCCTGTGTTATACACTAGGTCCTTGTTATTTGTATATTTTATATGTAGTAGTGTGTATGTGTTAATCTCAAACTCTTAATTTATCCTCCCTCCACCACTGGAGAAGGAAATGGCACCCCACTCCAGTACTCTTGCCTGGAAAATCCCATGGAAGGAGGAGCCTGGAAGGCTGCAGTCCATGGGGTCACTAAGAGTTGGACACGACTGAGCGACTTCACTTTCATTTTCACTTTCATGAATTGGAGAAGGAAATGGCAACCCACTCCAGTGTTCTTGCCTGGAGGATCCCAGGGACGGGGGAGCCTGGTGGGCTGCTGTCTCCGGAGCTGCACAGAGTCGGACACGACTGATGTGACTTAGCAGCAGCAGCAGCCACCATTTCCCCAGGGTAACCATAAGTTTGTTTTCTATGTCTATGGGTCTATTTATTTCATCTGTTCATTTGTATCTGTTTTTTAAGTTGGACATATAAGTAATATCATTTGGTATTTGTCTTGACTTCACTTAGTATGATAACCTCTATGTCCATCTATGTTGCCGCAAATAGCATGGTTTCATTCTTTTTCATGGCTGAGTAATAGTCCATTGTATAAATATATCCCATCTTCAAGATCAGTATGAAGGTTCCTTAAACAACTAAAAATAGAGCTACCATATGCTCCTGCAATCCCATTTCTGGGCATATACCTAAAGAAAACCATAATTCAACAAGATACTTGCACCCCAGTGTTCATTGCAGCACTGTTTACAATAGCCAAGACACTGAAATGTCCATCATCAAAAATGGGCATGGTTTTGCCCTCACAGAGCTTAAAGTTCTATGAGAGACAGTAAAACAAGCCATCTAATGTATAGTTGTAAAATGTGCTGAGCTGTACAGAGGGATGAGCTGTATGACCTAAGAGAACATAGAGAGAAGGGCCACATAGATGGAGGAGTAAGAGAAGTGCCAGGGGAGCAGCTACAGCTGACTGGCTAAGTCTATGGGCTCTTTCCTCTCCCCAGCACAACACAGGATCGAAAGAGACTTGGTCAGACACCACTGTGATAAGCAATGGATAAACAATAGATCATATTTCTGATGCCTTGTACAAAACTAGCCTAACTGATGCTCTAATCTGATCAAAAATGACGAGTGTGGAACATTTCTAACCTACAGATCAGCAGATGAAAAAATAGAATCCTTAAATAAAATGCTAGCTGGTTAAATCTAGCAGCATTAGAAAAGGAACAAACTCCAAAGGTAGACTGACAGAGAGATCTGCTAATATCATTTATCCTGTCAGTTGGTCAGAAGAGAAAGACTGTGTCCTTTTCTCCTATAAGTAGAAAAATCCTTTCATTGTATTCAACATTCAGATTAAGGGTTTCCACATGGCTGTGGTTGGTTTGTCTGAAACTCTAATGCTAACAAATATGATGATTAAAATCAGAAAACCCTAAAAGCTAGCAAAAGAAAAAAGTGTGTGTGTGTGTGTGTGTGTGTGTGTGTATGTAGAGAGGGTGTATACTGGCCAACTCTACCAGGTTAATTCAGGATGCATCAATATTTATCAAATCAATGTAAGCCCCATTTCTGCCCAATATGAGCAATCTGTTCAGTCCAACAGCTTTGAAGAAGCAACAGAAATAAACCCCCAAAGGCTGTGGTTGCTCACTAGCGGCATGGTTTATGCCAGCGTATAACTGAGTGACAGCCTCCATTTCTGAAATTAATTACTTTTCTTCTGGAGTTAAATTTGCTGATGATGCTTCCCACGAAAATATGAGGTCTTTACATAGCAAATGCTCTAATTAAATAAGAATAAAGGCAGAAAACTTCCAGGCCTAAATGAGATACATTTATTCTGTGCGTATGTTTGAATCTTTAATGATTTCAAGTGCAACAGTCTCTTCCCTCCTGGGATAGTGATGATATCTTGCTCTTTTCTAAATTTGCATCTGTCTCCTCGCTAATGTTTATTTATGACTGTGGCGAAGAGGAGAGGTGCATTCACTTCATTCTTTCCCTCCCACCCCCTGCCCAGTCTCCCAACCCCCAGTCCTGCAGACTGAATTGTGTCCGGAAAAAATTCATGTGTCGAAGCCCTCACCTTCCAGTGTGAAGGTGTTTGGCAATGTGGCTTTTAGGAGATGCTTAAGGTTAAATGAGGTCACAAGGGTGGGGTCCTAATCCAATCTGGTTGGTAGCCTTATAGGAAGAGGAAGAGCTTTCCCTCTTTCTCATATCCCATATCTTCCTTATTCCATCTACACATTCTTTCCTGCTTTCAATACTTGGCCCATGCAGGGGAGAGTGCTTGTTTCTTGTGTCCTTTGAACTGGCTTCTAGGGGCTCAAGGGCCGGTACATGTTTCCCTCTGTTAATGACCACAGACATTCTTGGTATCTGAGGATCAGTATCTCCTTTCTGCATTCCTCCTCCTCTCTTTTGCTCTCTCCACATGATGATGCGTGGGATAGACAGTGAGCACACCATGTATCAGGCACTGCCGCCCAGGATTAGCCCCTTTAATCCTCATGTCTGCTGCATCAGGAGAAACACAACAGTGGGCCCCCCTTCCATACCTCCTATAAATAATAGATTATAAATGTGTCTGGCCTTGAAGTCATTGCTCTTGTCACCCATTTTGTGATACTCTCAAGAGCCAGTGACCAGAGGAGTCACTGCTGACTGAGAAGGGGTGGAATGCAGAGCAAAGTTGATATTCAAATGACCAGGCGACTCAGGTGACTGTCAACATCTGCGTTCCCACCTGTCCGCACACTCCCTCACATTGGACCTGGCTCTAGAAACTGGACAGAAAGCCCTTCGTGTCTTGTCCTCTGCCCTTAGCTTCTGTGTCCTCTTCTCTTTCCATGTGACCATTGCTTTCTCCAGTCTGCAGAGGGGAATATGGGTGCCCCACAGAATCAAGGTTATATATTCTTATTTCAGCTGTCCAGAAACTTCTGGAATTTCTTGTAGTTTCACTTAACCCTAGGAGACAGGGCCTGATTGACTCAGGTTGGGTGAGGGTTCCACCCTTGTTCCATGTTGCTGTGGCCCAGATAGGCAAGCTCACAGGGTGAGCAAGGCAATGGGCATAAAGAGATCTGCCTTCTCCCCTAAGTGTGCTGTGCTGTTCTTAGTCGCTCTGTCATGTTTGAGTCTTTGTGACTCCATGGACTGTAGCCCCCCAGGCTCACCACAGGAAAAGGAGGACAGATGGGGGTGCCAGCTGGCCAGCTTTGTTAAGTTCCTGCAGGATGTCTTAGTATGTTCTGGATGCCCTGATGAACACAAGTGAAATAAAGCATGATCATCTAAAGGCCTAGATGGGAAGACCAGGGAGACCTAGAATAGACAATTGCTGAGCAACACGAAACAGTGTTTACTCAAGAACTAGGCTATGTGGCCCAGATGCAGTCCTCAGGAGTTCAGAAGCTGATTAGGGTCTGTGCTGGTGAGAAGGAAACTCACATTCACCGTGACAAGCATCTGTTAGATGTGTTTCCATGTTTTGCCTGATGCCAGCCTCTCAACTCTGTAAGTTAAAGGCTATCTAAGAAAATTTCCTGGAGGTTGGAAGGAAAGGGCATTCTACTAGACTTCATGGCACGAGCAAAGTCATGGCAGCAGGAAAGACCGTGGTTTGTGCAGGGAAGATGTAGGTGACCAATCAAACTGAAGCAGAAAATGCTTTGGAAACAGTGGGATTTGTAGAAAAGAAGCTTAATAAGGGCACAAATTAAATGACACCACCCCCATTCACTTGTTCAGCTTACTTCTTGGCCCCTACGATGGTGTGGGAGGCCTGGCAATTTAGCACTGGGGATAAAGAGATGAACAAGATGTCACTCAAACTGGGAATTCCAGTCTCGTGGATAGAGGAATGAGTGATGGGAGCAACAGGCACACTCTTCACACATTTCAAAGATGGAAAAGACACCTCAGGATTCTGGTTTCTCGGTATATGAGCCGTGTTTTGCCATGGCAGATAGGGAAGGCTGAGGATTCAGGTCAGATTCCACTATCGCAGGTCCTCTGTGTCTGTCATCTTAAAGGGCACAGAGGAGATTCGATAAAAGGAGCTACTAATCAAACAGCTTAAACTTTGGGGATTTTAAGGGTGAACCGGTATCCAAAACAAGACTAAAGACACTAATCTGCAGTACCAACTAGGCATAATTTTCCAAAAAGGCTGATGCCATACCACTGGGCAGCAACTTTGCAGTGCTGTCCATATAGAATAAATCCCACTTTTAATAAAAATGTATCTTTAAGATATACACAACGATTACCCTAGAAGTAGATTGGACTGTCTATTATATTGATATATGTACAATCTCAGAAATTCGTCTCTAGTGCCTGTTTTACTATACACCCACAGAATTTAGAGCTCAATAAAAATACTTTATAGCATTCAGGCAGCAGTGTTCCTATTTCTTATGCGGATACATTGGAAACGTGGTCAGAGCTGTCATTCATCCCCGGCACTTAAATGTTTTCCACAAATAGTTGCTGCCTTAAGGAAGCATCACCAAATAAAATGTTTTTGTTTGGTTCTTTGGTGATGTGTCAATAGACATTGAAATAAAAACTTTCTTGTACTGAGGTGCTGTGGCTCCCTTCAGAGTGTTTTCAAGGGGAGCTGGAGGGTCTCTAAAGACCCATTAAGGGGATGGGAAGGCAGAGCAGAGAGGTTATTACCTCTCAAAAGGATGGTTCTGCTGTTATCCACTTCACCTTTATGGGGAAAGAGGGAGCAGGATAGAATTTTATTAAGCTGTGCCTTCGTCTGTCCAGAGGGGATTGCCGTATCACCGTGCCTCTGCGGCATGAGAGGGAGGACCTGCGAGCATGCCTGTCTCTCCTTCCCAGATACCATAGTGTGAAGGTGTCCCTTTCTTCAAGCAAACTCAGTCCATGATGGCATCTTTACCCACTGGTTGTGGTTGAAAAGGAGGAGGATATGTAACTTTACCAAGTGATTCATTTGTTTAATCTGTTTTGATAAGGAGGTTTGGTAGGACATTGAAAAATAGACTTGCATTCAGAAGTTACATTTGCCTGCCCAGTTGTGTTACAACCAGCCCTCTATATCCAAGGGTTCCCCTTCTACAGATTCAACCAAATGCAGATCAAAAAATATTTGGAAAAAAACAGTCCATAAATCTCCAAAATCAAAACTTGAATTTGCTGTATACAGGCAACTAATTAATACCATTTACATTATATTTATAATTATTTACATAGCATTTACATTGTATTGGGTAACTTAAGTAATCTAGAGATGATTTAAAGTATATAAGAGTATATGCACAGGTTAATATGCACATACTATTCCATTTTGTATAAAGAACTTGAGCATCCACAGATTTTGGTATCCAAGGTGGTTCTGAAATCAATCCCCTAAGGATACCACAGGATGACTGTACTTGGAGTGGGCTATGTATCTATAATAATAATAGTATTACTATAAATAACAGCACTCTCAGAAAGCCCCCTTCCTTGCCTTAGCTTCATCCATGACACTTATCATATTATTTCTTTTCTATTTTATTATTTACATTTTTTCATTAGAATATATTGATATATCCTATACAGGCAAGTGATGTGGTTTTTTTTTATTCCACTACCCCATCTTCAGTGCATGGAACTGGCTTAAAGTATGTTCTCATTAAATATTTTTTGAACAAGTGATATTTATTAATCTTTAAGATCTTCATAATGTTTTTGATTATATTTTTATCTCATTTAATTAGTATGATATGATAAGTAATATAATTTAGTATTCTTATATTTTAATTTTAAAGAAATAAATGAATGTATTTTTCATGAAAAGGGTTAAAGTACCATTAGAGCCCAGATGATGGTCTTAAAATACCATTTCCTGGGAAAAACAGCAAGGTTTCCTAGAGAAATGGCTGATTTCAGAACTGAGGAGGGAAGTGCGCAGGACGAGGCTGGAACATCTTGCCAAACAGAAGGCAAGGGAGCTGTCAAACACTACTTAAGTCCTACCCAAAGGTCCAAGTGGGCAACTTGAATGGGCTCACACTGGTCAAAGGTTGGGAAATTTAAGGGTGAAAAGAATAATTGCAATAGCATGAAAGCTTGAAAGTAGTAAATAAAAGAATCTGTTCTGCCTCAGAGATTTAGAGAGCTGGCAGCAGCACTGTTTCTCACTCTTACAGCAGGAAAAACCTGGACAAATGCAAAGGAGCGTCTTTCCTTGAGCTTCTGGAGAGCTGAGGCCACAGGGCAGGTAACTAACCCAAAAGCTGGTGTTGGAGACGTAAAGCACCAGACCATTAAGGAGACTGCTGCAACAGGGCCGTACCCAGATTCAAGGATCAGGCTCTCAGTGGAGGCTTTGCCTTACACCTTTATAGGGAGCAGAAGACAGGTTACAGGTTGAACGGTTTTGCAGTCAGGGACAGCCTCAGCTGAAGTGGAAATGGGTATTTTTGTGTCCAGCCAATTGCAGGGGAACAAGCATTTCTAACTTTAGCTATTCAAGCATGAGACAAAGAACAAGAAATTGGCCTTCTTGTGTAAGGGACTGACTGGGGCTGGTTTTTTCAGCGGCTTCAGGCAGAAGGGAAAAAGTCTGAGTTTGAGCCCCTCTCAGGTAAACTTTGAAGTCATCTTGAGTGTTAAGCCAGTCATGAAAAAGAGTAAACAGCCAGTCTTAACCTGAGTCACGGGCTTCCCTGGTGGTTCAGATGGTAAAGAATCTGCCTACAATGCAGGAGACTCAGTTTCGATCCCTGGATCAGGAAGATCCCCTGGAGAAGCAAAGGGCTACGTGCTCCAGCATTCTTTCCTGGACAATCCCATGGACAGAGAAACCTGGCAGGTTGCAGTCTATGGGGTTGCCAAGAATAGGACACGACTGATCAACTAAGAACTGCAGCCGAGTCATATGAGGAAAGCTGGTTCTTTGTGGTAAGCCATTTTCTGGAACAAAGACTGGTAGGGGGACTTCTTACTGTCATTGATGGGAGCACAATGTCAGGTAAAGTTCCATTTTGTCACTGGAGAAACAGGTGGCACCAGATGTCTAACTGTCTGCAGTTACTTCCCAAGGGCAGACTACCAGCTACAGAAGTCCACAGGAGAATCAGGCAGAACTTTAAAAAAATTCCGAAAGACCATTGGTGGGCTGTGTTGCAGAGTGTGAGTCTCAAACGTAGAAGAGGTTTACAGACTCTTACAGGTATGCTTCTCTCAAGAGCCATGCCAGATGTTCAGCTCAGTCCTGGCTGGGCAAGGCAGATGGCAGCCCCTCTGAATTCTACTGAGACTTGTCTCCCCTGTGAAACAAATGCCTTCATCTTGCTGAGGAAGAAGAGGCTGGAGGCAGTCTTCTGAAGCTGCCAACAAAGATCTGTCTAGTCAAAGATATGGTTTTTCTGGGAGTCATGTATGGATGTGAGAGTTGGACTACAAAGAAAGCTGAGTGCCAAAGAATTGATGCTTTTGAACTGTGGTGTTGGAGAATACTCTTGAGAGTCCCTTGAACTGCAAGGAGATCCAGCTAGTCCCTGCTAAAGGAAATCAGTCATTAATATTCATTTGAAGGACTGAGGCTGAAGCTGAAACTCCAATACTTTGGCCACCTGATGTGAAGAACTGACTCGTTGGAAAAGACCCTGATGCTGGGAAAGATTGAAGGCAGGAGGAGAAGGGGACGACAGTGCATGAGATAGTTTTATGGCATCACTGACATGATGGACATGAGTTTGAGTAGGCTCCCAGAGTTAGTGATGGACAGGGAAGCCTCGTGTGCTGCAGTCCGTGTGGGGTCACAAAGAGTTGGCCACGACTGAGCAACTGAACTGATGGGGAAAGGAAGAGAAAAAGCTCTAGTCCTGGGAGAAGGGCAGGCCACCTGTAAAGCCCAGCACTGGTTCTGGAGGAGGGGCAAGATCATTCATGAGGCCATGCCCCCTGCCCCAGTTGTACAGTGATTGCCCATGACTGAGCCTCAGTCCGAAGTCGGAGAACATCTCTGTCTCTCTGCCTCTCACCACCACACTAATGAGTATCAGGAGAAATAGCAGTGGAAGGGCTCAGCAGTGAAGAATCCCCCTGCAATGCACGAAATGCGGGCTCAATCCCCTGGTCAGGAAGATCGCCTGGAGAAAGAAATGGCTATCCACTCTAGTATTCTTGCCAGGACAATCGCATGGACAGAGGCGCCTGACCGGCTATAGTCTATGTGGTCGCAAAGTCAGACAGGACTGAGCATGTAATGCGTACATACATGCATGCATGTGAGAAGCACAAGAAAGAGATTTTCTCTGGGAATCAGGGCAAAGGAAAGACCAAATCCTAAGCAGGGAGCAGACTCTGAGAAATGCACCCCCACACAAGGTAGGACTGCTTATGACTATATTAGGTTTTTAGTTGGTTTTTCTTTAATTAGTATTAAGTATTTTTATCGCATCACTGTTTTGCCCTCTGTTCTACTTCATCATGTATTAACAACTGACTTTCTTGTTACTAGGTGCATGTTTTTTTGTTACTTCATTTTCAATCTTCCTATGTCACTTTGTTTCAGATGTTCTCCTTATAAAACCACATCTCTGCTTTTGTTGATCCTTGTTGGTATCTTTTGCCTTGATATTTTAGAGTGGCTTTTTTGATTCCCTCCAGAGATGTATCTTTTGAGGGTTTAGATGGGATCCTAACCCTGGTTAAATAACTTGTTTAGCATGATGATTGTAGAGCATTTGCTTTGTCTTTTTTCTCTTTTTACATGGGCTCATAGCCACCTCTCTAGAAAGTAGAAAAGTTTCTACACTTGCTGTTCAGGTTTGATGGGGATTCCAGCAGAGGTGAGAAGCCCCCTTTGTTTCCAAAGCACCCCAAAGCCATGTGCTGCTCGGAAGGCATGCCTGCTAGTTGTGCATATATTTATACAAATATGGACACGACTGAACGACTTTCACTTTCACTTCACTCTCTAGTCCTTGGCGAGTTAACAAGCTCTAGTGAGCACAGTAAGTTCTGTCTCTGGGTTTTTTTTTTTTTTTTTTAACCTCAGATAGAGGTCTGTATAGTATTCTAAGAAAGTTTGAATTTAGTGGTAGCATGTCCTGCTTGGTATCCTCCAGTTTCATTTTTGAGGTCTGGTCCAGGGTCTTCCCAGGTGATGCTGTGGTAAAGAATCCACTTGCCAACGCTGTAGACATACGAGATGAAGGTTCAATCCTTGTGTCAGGAAGATTTCCTGGAAAAGGAAATGGCAACCCATTGCAGTATTCTTACCTGGGAAATCCCATGGACAGAGGTGCCTGGTGGGCTACAACCCATGGGATCATAAAGAGTCGGGACATGGCTGAACACACACACACACGCACATCACCACCACCATCCCCATCAATGACTAGCATTAGGCTGAGATTCTCAGTAGCAGTTTTTACTAAATATAAGCAAGATGCAGAGAGATTCTTAACGACGTATGGCAATGAGGAGATACCCCTTCTTGCAAGAGTCAGGGTGCTGCAGTGGCAAATGGTAGAGGGAGAGGGAGAGAGTCATAGAATTTCCTAGAGATTAATCAGTTGGCTGAAAAAGTATTGCGGGCTCTCAGTCAGTAGTAATGTCTGTATCCTGCATGTGTACTCATGAGGTTGGGTGGGCAGCCTAGAACTGGTTCAGTAAAAACATCAACAAGTTTTGAAGTGGCAGCTATTGTCCTAAGGCAAAGGGTTAACCTTTGCAGCGTGGTCAAGGATAAAGCCATGTTAAGTGATGGCTTTTCAATGGTTCCTATGGAGCTGAGTTAAAACCCCAAGAGTTTGTTTAGCTCACTCACACACAAATGGATGAAACAGCTTTTTGTGGCTAAGGAAACCTGAGGAAAGAGGTTATTGAAGAGTCTTCTCTGGGTTATATATGACTGGTTCTTGTTTGAGCTCTCAGAGCAAAGAGCCCCTTACTAGGGACTTGGTCAATTCATAAAGAGGCATTGCAATTTCAGAAAAATCTGGCACCCCTTGTCTGCAATATCCACAGAAACTGTTCAATTGTTGTTTGTGAGGAGTCGAAGATATATTTGAACAGCCTTCAGTCAATTAGGAGAGAGTGACTTTCCCTCTTAGATAGGTCATGCCCTAACTATTGATAATAAACTGTTTGGCAAAATTTAAAGTTTTCCTTTGAGACTTTATGGCTCTTTTCTGCTAAAACTGAGAACTTGTGGCTTCCTTTTCACAGGCTTCTTTGTTCTCTGAATAAAGTAGATCATTTACATATTGTATCGGAAGTGAATCGCAAGGGGAATTTAGATCTTTTAAGTCTTGATTAAGGGCCTGGGAAATGTAGCAGCAGGGCTTCAGTGAACCCCTGGGGCATGACTGTTCAGGTGAAGGCAAAGAGAGGAACTGATGGGCCCAGTCTAGAGGCCTCTTGAAAACAGAGAGAGCAAAGATCCACTGTGGTGAAGCCAGTGGCTTCAGGAGTTGATGACAGAATTGTGTTGGGGTTAAGTATTATAGGGAAGCAAGGAATAATCATTTTGCCGATGGCCTGAGATCTTGAACAAATGATATTGCCATCCACTTGGTGTCTTTGCAGGACAGAAATGTTAAAGGACTAGAGTAAGGATATGAGAAGACCTTTGGATATAAGGCTTCCAAATAGTTTTGAACATTCTTTGCTTCTGGCTTCAAGGAATATTGGGGAAGTTTACATAATGGCATGGTTGGATCTATCTGAAGTTGTAGAGATTAGATTCCAATCATTTTGCCTATGTGTACGGTTTGTCAACAAAGGTCCATCTAGTCAAGGCTATGGTTTTTCCAGTAGTCATGTATGGATGTGAGAGTCGGACTTATAAAGAAAGCTGAGTGCTAAATAATTGATGCTTTTGAACTGTAGTGTTGAAGACTCTTGAGAGTCCCTTGGACTGCAAGGAGATCCAGCCAGTCCCTCCTAAAGGAGTTCAGTCTTGGGTGTTCATTGGAAGGACTGATGCTGAAGCTGAAACTCCAATACTTTGGCCACCTGATGTGAAGAGCTGACTCATTTGAAAAGCCCTTGATGCTGGGAAACATTGAGGGCAGGAAGAGAAGGGGATGACAGAGAATGAGATTGTTGGATGGCATCACCAACTCAATGAACATGAGTTTGGGTAAACTCCAGGAGTTGGTGATGGATAGGGAGGTCTGGTGTGCTTTGGTTCATGGGGTCGCAAAGAATCAGACACGACTGAGCAACTGAACTGAACTGAACTGATGGTATTTTTAGCCCAGATAGTGTCAAATGCAACATCAAGATCTTTGTTGCTGCTGCTGCTGCTGCTACTAAGTCGCTTCAGTTGTGTCCGACTCTGTGCAACCCCATAGGTGGCAGCCTGCCAGGCTCCTCCGTCCCTGGGATTCTCCAGGCAAGATCCCTGGAGTGGGTTGCCTTCTCCAATGCAGGAAAGTGAAAAGTGAAAGTGAAGTTGCTCAGTCGTGTCTGACTTAGCGACCCCATGGACTGCAGCCTACTTGGCACCTCCGTCCATAGGTCTTTCCAGGCATGAGTACTGGAGTCGGGTGCCATTGTGGTATGCATTAAATATAATGAAGGAAGCAAAGTATGTTCACAGTAGACACAGCTTAATTATGAACAGACAAGTCCTCTAGAACCTCGTGGGCATTTGATTTTACAGCCCCCTTTTTGAAGTAAGTATCTCCTTATTAAATTTGAAGAGCTGATATCATAGAGCAGGAGGTAATTTCATCAGTTAAGGCCTTGGAGATATGGAAAATCTGTGACTTACTTGAAATATGCCCCGCCCCCCACGGTGTGACATAGTACTCTGAGGGAGAGGTTGAGCACAAGTGGCAGGGTTTAGTGCAGAAAGAGTGGCACGCATACCTCCTTGAACATAAGTAGCACCAGGAATTCATGAGGAAGCCTTGGTAGTTATAAGCACTTCACCTTGAGCATTTAAGAATATGTGTCCAGTGTACGGCAAATCTACTGCATAATGCTGCCACCTTTACACTCATTTTGTGTGACCAAGTGGCCTGCAGGGGCCTTGAACTGACAGTAGCCCCTCCCTACAGTGCACACCACCAATGATAGCCAGAGGGTCACAAGTCAAGATCAGTTCCTAATATGACTCCCCTACCTCCCACGGCCTTCACCTTAGGAACTCCATGATAAGAAGGGATTAAAGATCACTGAGGGGGTCTCAGTGATCCTAAATGAGGGATTTCCCTTTTTCTTGCTTCTTTTATAAGCCAGGGCCATCTTTCCCCCATGTTCTTCTGTAAACCATCTGTACAATCATCACTGCCAGTAGGTTGTTGATTGGTTTGTGGGCCACCTCAGTGTTTGATCTTCAGGCTATGTTTACTTTGAGTCTTGTTTCATTTTTTCCTAAAGCCCTATCAAAATATTCTGCTAGGTATTATAGCTTAGCTCAAGTGCCTTTCCTGTTCTGATTTCCGCTTTTGAATTAGATATCCAATTTCATGTGTAAGTCCATCATCAAAATGAGGTGGAGGGGCTGCCGTGCTTTAGCTTCTTCTTTAACCCACAAGTATTGTCAGGAGTTATTTTCTAGTCAGCCCTGAAAATCCCCTACAGTTTCGTCTTGTTTGTTTGCATACTTGAATTACCATTCAATCAACTTTGGAGTGGGGAATGTTTCAGGTAGGGCTTTTAAAATATGAATTTCTTTTCCAGCCCCATTTTTTCTTTTTTTAACCTCCCAGATTTATTGTGGAAAAAAGGACCTATAGGTCCCTTTCCAGGTCAATCCAATCAACTTTTGCCACCCAGGATTTAGCATCTGAAGTTCCAATCAACATGTGCAGAAGTTGATATAGGTTAGGTAATCCCAGGTCATATGTACCCAAAGAATTTTGAATTCTTTTGTGAATTCAAAAGTGGTAAAGGGTCTGTCTGCAATGCAGGAGACACAGGTTCAATCCCTGGGTCAGGAAGATCCCCTGAGGTGGAAAATAGCAACCCACTGCAATATTCTCGTCAAGAAAATTCCATGGACAAAGAAGCCCAAGCACATGTCTGGATTTAGGGAACTTTTAATTATAGCTCTTAATTCAGCTCATATCCAAAGCTTAAATTCTATAGTTGCCTATAGAGTCCTATAAGCTAATGGGAGGGATGGAGTCTTACAGGCAATTGGTATTTTGAGGTTTTAGGTAAGTGGTTGGGAAAAGGTAGGGTGTCTGGACAAGGGGAGGAGGGAGTAGGTGGACGGAGAGAGAGCAGAAGGACGAGGAGGACGAGGGAGGGCTGGACAAGGGGAGGAGGCAGAGGACAGAGGGGAGGATTTATTAGTGGGGGATTCTCCTTTGTTCTTAGAAGGTTGTCAACACTTCCTTAGCTTTGGCCAGAGAATCTTTTAGTGAAGTGATTGCTTATTCAGAATTTCATTTGGAGGCCTCTGCATGCCAATCAAAAGTGCTGATGGTTGGGATTGTGAAATCTTACTCCCTTTCCTTTCTAAGACACCTCTCAAATGAATAATTTTGTTTAAATGTTCCCAAGAGATGTCATTGAAGGTCCAAACCATCCCTTATGAAGTTATGCCAGTTAGAAAGTTAGACATAAGAATTAGGGTATTAATCAGAGCACATAAAAACATCAGGCCTTTTTGACACAGAGGACCCCAGGAGAGTTGGAGATGGTGGGCAGGAATGTAATGTTTATATTCCTGTGTCTTGGGCACCAACCTGGGAGCTAGCCACCTCCTAATGCAGACCCAATAATCTGTGCTGCTGGCAGATGGAAAGCCAAAGAGAATACTCTCTTTAGATCAAAGCCAGCCTTTTAGGACACAAAATAGAAGGGAAACCTTATCCAATTCTATTGGTGACCCACAGCAAAGTTTATTCACTGGATGCCAATCTGGTGAGAACTGAAAACTCAACTTGAACTGATATCAGATCAAGTAATGGGCTTATGTAGGCCTTTGCCTGTATTCTTCCCTTTTTGTCCCTTTTTTAGGACAAATAACACTTTTAGACACCACAGCACAGAAGACTAACATGAAAGAAAGCAAAAAAGAGATGAAAAGAAATGATTTGATTCTACCAACAAGGTCAACAAGTGTAAAGCAATAACAAAGCCTATGTACCATGCAGAGAATAAATAGCCAAGGAACTCAACACAAGACTAGAGTTTAGACTTGGTGTTGGGTCATAGACTAGACAGGCAGCAAAGTACAAGGGAGCTGGCCCTGTGGGTACCACATGTGGTTGAAGGTTAGGGTCCATGCAGTTCACAGTGCAGACAGGACTTGTAGGGACGGGGTGGGAGTTGGGGGTTGGGGATGGAGTCCACCAGAACTATGGAAATACAACCAAATGAAAATATGCAAATGTTATTTATTTAGAGCTTGCTGTAGAGGCAGATGGAGGAGTGAGAAAGCTTCTCAGTGGTAAAAAAAGGGAAGACTTCTGTGCCCTGATTGGAGGTTGCTGGTGTGAGGAAGTTATGGACAGGCTAACTGGAAGTGGAACATCTAATGTGGTTGATAAGGGATAGATAATTTGCTTTCTCTGGTTGGTTCTAAATTGGAAACAGGGACAAAATTAGGGACGCTATCAGTTGTTAATAAAGTCTTGGTCACTTGAGGATAATTTTGACAAGATTTCCCACAAGCCTAACTTACAGAAAGCAGTCTGCCTTCCTGGGGTACATACTGTACATCCCGGATTGGCCTCATGGGCTGGTTGCTACAAATCATGAGAGTTCTAGTTATGTATAGTCTGTCCATTATTGTCTGCATAATCAGTCTCCCATGTCAATCTGTTTATTCGTGTATAGATCCTTATTCTCAGTTTCCTAGCAGATATTAGAGTTTTACATGCATCCTTGATATGATCTTGCCTGACACTCAGTCGCTTCTCTCAACCAAAGGATTCATCAGTGTCCACCTTCACTCTGACTTTTCTTCCTTTTCTTATAGCGGTCTCTCCATTATCAGTTCTCATTTTCTCCAGAATTTCCCTTAGAAGCTTTGGTTTCTGGATCTTTCACATTTTTTAACTTACCTGTCCTCATTTTCATCTTATCCCTTTGGCTGCATTCTGAGAGAATTCTTTATCTCAGTCTTCCAGCTCACTAATTCTTTCCTTCTTTGGCTTTTCAATCCATCTGTTACTAATTATCCCAACTGTATAGATTATATTTGTCACTTGAAAAAGTCAATCAACAGTATGTTTTGTTTTAAATTTTCTTTCTGAGGATAGTAATTATCTTTTTTTTTTTTTTTTTTTTTAGAAAGTCCTCTTCTGAATGCTGAATTAATTCTGTGTCCTCTTCAGGTATAAATTCTTCCATGGGTTGGACCAATATTGAGTGATTTTCCTGAATTTCCTCCAGCATTGGATAATTTGGGATTGTGTTTATCTGAGTGATTTAAATTTCCTGTTTCTCTAAGTTATATGTTTTCTCTGTGCTGTGTGGCCTTATCAAGTGGTACTGTTTAAAATGAACTGTGGATGGTGAGAATGGGCAAGTGTGATTGATGGCTGGGTCAGATATTTGTCATTCTGTGCTTGAGCACTTGGTTTCTCCTGGCTCTAGAAGTTCTTTCTAACCTCTTTGGTCCTGGCTCCCACCTATACACAGATACCCATTCTTGCTACTGCCTCGTCTCTGAGAAAGACAGGAATAATGCACAAGATTTTGTCTGCCTGGAGTGACACAACTTAACTAGCACCCAATTAATTGTTTCTAGGTCACCTTCAGGTTTTGACTGAATGCATGGACTTGTTTAATGCTTCAATGCTCTTTCAATGAACCCCCACCACGTTCTGTCTTTTCTTTTCTTAATTTTATTGGGATATAGTTGATTCACAGCATTATTAGTTTCAGACGTACAGCAAAGTATTATACATATGCACAATCCACTCTTTTTCAGATTCTTTTCCCATATGGGCCATCATAGAGTCTCAAATAGAGTTCCCTGTGCCATACACTAAGTCCTTATGAGTTATCTATTTTATATATAATAGTGTATATATGTCCATCCCAATCTGCCCGTTTATTCCTCCCCTCTCCCCCTGCTCCATTCTGTCATGCACACATACATATGTCTAAACACAGCCATACAGTTTTATTTAATATATTTTCTATAATTCAGTTTTGTATAGGAATCAGATGATTGCTACATTTGTTCAATTTGCAGTCTTGAAACTAGAAGCTTTTTAGTCTAGTGCTTGTTAAAGTATAATCCAAAGATACCTGGGTAGTGGTGGGGGGTGGTCCCTCAGACCTTTTCTGGGTTCCACAAAGCCCATCCTTTTTCAACTTTATAGTTGTGTGAAGCTGGATTCCCTTCACATGCTTCAACCAAAACAATATATTGCAATAGATTGAATACTGTTGCAGCTGTGAGAATTCAGCTGTAATCAAAGTCAGGCATTAAAGTGATTTGTATAAATGTGGAACAGTGTTCAGTTCAGTTCAATCACTCAGTCGTGTCCGACTCTTTGCAACCCCATGAATCGCAGCATGCCAGGCCTCCCTGTCCATCACCAATTCCTGGAGTTCACTCAAACTCACATCCATTGAATCAGTGATGCCATCCAGCCATCTCCTCCTCTGTTATCCCCTTCTCCTCCTGCCCCCAATCCCTCCCAGGATCAGAGTCTTTTCCAATGAGTCAACCTTTCACATGAGGTGGCCAAAGTACTGGAGTTTCAGCTTCAGTATCATTCCCTCCAAAGAAATCCCAGGGCCGATCTCCTTCAGAATGGACTGGTTGGATCTCCTTGCAGTCCAAGGGACTCTCAAGAGTCTTCTCCAAGACCACATATCAAAAGCNGTTTCAGCTTCAGCATCATTCCTTCCAAAGAAATCCCAGGGCCGATCTCCTTCAGAATGGACTGGTTGGATCTCCTTGCAGTCCAAGGGACTCTCAAGAGTCTTCTCCAAGACCACATATCAAAAGCATCAATTCTTCGGTGCTCAGCTTTCTTCACAGTCCAACTCTCACATCCATACATGACCACAGGAAAAACCATAGCCTTGCTAGACGGACCTTAGTTGGCAAAATAATGTCTCTGCTTTTGAATATGCTATCTAGGTTGGTCATAACTTTCTTCCAAGGAGTAAGCGTCTTTTAATTTCATGGCTGCAATCACCATTTGCAGTGACTTTGGAGCCCCCAAAATAAAGTCTGACCACTGTTTCCACTGAAACAGTGTTACTCTTCTCATTAATTATTTTCTGTTTTAGAATATATATTTTTCATAAAGCATATTATTGATATTAGCATACACTAGGTTTCTTATTGTTATTCGATTAAGGAGCAAAGTATTGATAGATAAAATGACCGACATGAACGTTATATCTTTAAGGTCTTTAATTATAAAGGGGTCTTGAGACCAAAGTGTTTGAGAACTGCTATATTTGTCCCATTTCACATGTGAGACTTCTTGCCCAAGGATCTTACCTAGTGGATTGTGGCAGTAGGAACCACCTGTAGAGTCTAACTGCAGAGCCCATGTACAGAACCACCACAGATCCTGTTTTGCTGTATGGCAGCCATCTCTCTATTACCTGCAAGCATATATTTTTATGTAACTGATTGTATTACAGAGAATTTAAAAATGATCTCTTGTGAAAGTGAAAGTCACTCAGGAGTGTCCGACTCTTTGCGGCCCTATGAGCTATAGCGTCCATGGAATTCTCCAGGCCAGAATACTGAAGTGGGTAGCCTTCCCCTTCTCCAAGGGATGTGCCCAACCCAGGGATCGAACCCAGGTCTCTTGCATTGCAGGCGAATTCTTTACCAAAGTAGTTCAAGTATATATGATGTATATGTTCACAAAGTCTGTCCCCATTGTAAAGCAAATGGAAATTGTTTATTACTCTGTTATCACTTCCTGTAGGGGAATTTGGAGTTGGAACTTAATTGCACTAATATCATGTTTTTGTAGATTCCATAGTTTTTCACATGACTTTTTCCCCCAGAAGCTTTCTATCCCCAAAGCTGTTTATTTTGTTTCAATTAGATAGCAAATATATACAAAAGACTGCATCATAAGCATAAATGTAAAATAGTTACTCCGGATTTAGGTACACAAACATCAAGGAGTATCAGTTCCCTAAGTCTATTTTCTGATCGGTAACTACCACCACCTTCTACAACCCTGAAGTAACTACTTTCCTGAAAATAGCATCTCATTTTCTTGTTTCTGTTTATAACTTTACCACATGTAGACTTATCCTTAACCAAAATGTTTCATAAAGTTTGACCTACATGAACCATACGTAGAATCACAGTATACTAATTTTTCTGCAAATTTTTTCCACAATTAGAATATTTTTGGAGGTTGACCCATGTTAAAATAGTCATCTAGTCAAGGCTATGGTTTTTCCAGTGGTCATGTATGGATGTGAGAGTTGGACTATAAAGAAGGCTGAGCCACGAAGAATGGATGCTTTTGAACTGTGGTACTGGAGAAGACTCTTGAGAGTCCTTTGGACTGCAAGGAGATCCAACCAGTCCATCCTAAAGGAGATCAGTCCTGGGTGTTCATTGGAGGGACTGATGTTGAAGCTGAAACTCCAATGCTTTGGCCACCTAATGAGAAGAGTTGACTCATTGGAAAGACCCTGATGTTGGGAAAGATTGAGGGCAGGAGGAGAAGGGGACAACAGAGGATGAGATGGTTGGATGGCATCACTGACTCTATGGATAGGGGTTTGAGTGGACTCCGGGAGTTGGTGATAAACAGGGAGGCCTGGCGTGCTGTGGTTCATGGGGTCACAAAGAGTCGGACATGAGTCCGACTGAACTGAACTGAATATGTGAAACTGTAAATTTTTCATTTTCTTGCTGTACAGTTTCCTGGTCCCTAAATATATCGGTTTGTTAATTTTTTGTCCTACCAAAATGACATCTAGATTTTATACAGGATTTTTTTTCACTGTTAAAATTTTTTTCTAAGACTTCTCTGGTGGTCCGGTGGTTAAGACTCTCTGCTCCCACTGCAAGACACACGGGTTCGATCCCTGGTTAAGGAATTAAGATCCTGCATGCTATGCAGTGTGGCAAAAAAGAAAAAAAATTTTTTTTTCTATGAACAGTTTAAAAACTTTCTGAGATTACATTCACATGCAGTTTGTAACAAGTCATATGAAGAGATCTCTATGCCCTTCTTCCAGCTTCTACCAGTAGGAACATCTTACGTAATGATAGTGAAATATCATAGCCAGAAAACTGACATTAATGCAATCCACTTACCTTATTCAGATTTGTCCCGTGAACTCACATGTGTTTATGTGTGCGTGTATTTAGGTCTGTGAAATTTCATGCACAGTCAGGACACAGAAAAGTTCCATTATCATACTCTCCCATGCTACTCTTTGATGACCACAGCCACCTCCCCTCCTTTCTCCCTCCCTCACCCCTGGCGACCAATTTCTTCTCCAGCCCCACAATTTTGTCATTTCAAACCTGCTGTATAAATGGAATCTCACAGTGTGCAGCCTTTTGAGGTGGCTGCTTTTTTTTTTCAGGCATCATATTTCCTTGAGATCCATCCAAGTTGTTGCGTGCACCAACACTTTGTTCTTTTTTAAGTGAGTAGTGTGCCGTGGCATAAGAGCACTACAGTTTAACTATTCACCTGTGAAGGACACTGGGTTGTTTCTAGGATGAGTCTAGTTCATAAAACTGCTACGGACATTTGTGTGAATGTAGTTTTATTTTTCTGCGATAAATGCCTAAGGGTGTGATTACCTGGGTTATATGGTAAGCACATGCTGTTTTGTAGGAAGCTGCCAAACTGTTTTCCAAGAGTGGCCGTACCATTCTACATTCCTATCTATTAACATTTTTATATGTCCTTTTTGTGACACACAAATACATCCTAGGTATGCACTCAAGGGTTTACTTGGCATCTGTGCATCTCTGCCTTTTCCCAGGGGCTTCCCTGGTGGCTCAGACAGTAAAGAATCCACCTGCAGTGTGGGAGACCTAGGTTCGATCCCTAGGTTGGGAAGATCCCCTGGAGAAGGGAATGGCTACCCACTCCAGTATTCTTGGCCTAGAGAATTCCATGGACAGAGGAGCCTCGGGGCTACAGTCCACTTGCAAAGAATTTGACATGGCTGGGGCAACTTTCACTTCACTCACCTTTTTCTGACTCAGGGGTTGAACCCAGGTCCCCCACCTTGCAGGCAGATTCTTTGTCATCCGAGCCACCAAGGAAGCCCTACCTTTGCTAGATAACACCAAATTGTTTTCGAAAGTGCATTCACTAATGTGTTCTTCAGTATATGCAAGTTCTGTTTATTCCTTGTCCTCGATGACACTGGATAATGTCTAACATTTCAATTTCCTCTGTGTGGGGGAAGTATAGAATATCTTGTGGGGTTAATTCATAGTTTCCTAAACATTTTTCATATATTTCTTGCCATTTAGTTCTCCTTTTCAATGATATCCTGTCCTACTCCCTTATTCTTGTTTCTCTTGGGTTGCTTGTCCTATGCCTAGTGATTCTTAAAGCCAGGATACTGAAATTTTGTCAGATATAAACATTACAAGCATTTCATGTTTATGATTTGATTTTTCATGGCCTTTCTGTAACCTTTTCAGGAATGAGATTGTTAATTTTCATACAGTCAAATGTATCAATGTTTTCTTTCATAGCTAATGCTCTCATGCATGTTTTCCTATATTCTAAAAGCTTTATAGGCTTATCTCCTCTATTTAATCTACATGGAATTTAGTTTAAAGCATAGTGTGAGGTGAGAATCCAAATTCAGTTTTGTCCAGAAAGATACCCAGCTGTTCCCGTATACTTTCTTGCATACTGTACTCCACTCCCAATCACTGGCGGTAAAGTGTCCGTTTAAGTGTGGCTCTGCTTTAGAGTTCTCTGTTCTGTTATCAACCACTGTGCTAATTTACACAGTGCCTTTGCATGTGGTATTACTGTAGCTATATTCAAAATGTTGATATCTGGGTGTGTAAGTCGAGGCTTCTGCTCCCAGCCTGCTTTTTGATTCCCAGGAGTGTTTGTTCATTTTTCCCTGCTTCGCTCTTCTGTGTAAACATTTTGAAGTACCTTGTCAAATTTCATCAAAGTTTGGAGTACTCAGAGCTAAACTGAAGCCATAGAACAATCTAAGGAGAAACGCATCTTTGTGATTATTATTTTTAACCTGTATATATATATATGTGGGATCACTCCGTGCATTAGAGTCTCTGTGAGTGTCTGTCCATAGAGTCTTCTAATGTCCTCCAAACAAGTTTTGCATGTCTTTCATTTACTTCTATATAGGAAGCATATATTTGATTGCTACCATAAATGATGTATTTCTTTATTGTGTCTTTTAAGAATTTGCTGGTGTGTAGAAATGCAGCTAAGTTGCTAAATCATTATCATTTCACATTGCCCCCAGGGCTTTTCCTTGTGTGGGTTTAATATGTTTTTGTGTGTGAGGAGGCTATTTTTGATTTGGATGCTTGTTGTCTGTCTGTGCTGGCTGTTACTCCCTTGAAGGGGGCCATGGCCCACACATGCTCCCAGGAAGGTGGGGGCAGCAGTTGGCTGCTGGTTGCCAGACTGTCAGCCACAGTGGTTGGGTTGTGCTTACTCGTGAGGAGGTCGGTGCAGCTGCTTGAAATTTATTGAGCTGTCCGTAATGGCCTGGCATATGTATGTATTTTCTCATGCAGGACTTAGTTCTATACTTGTCCATTAAGCCAGCTGTTAATTATGGCATACACTTCTTTTATAGCCTTACTCTTTTCCCATAGAAGCTTCCCTGGTGGCTCAGAGGGCAAAGAATTTGCCTGTAGCATGGGAGACCCAGGTTTGATCCCTGGGTCAGGAAGATCCCCTGGAGTAGGAAATGGCAACCCACTCCAGTATTCTTGCCTGGAAAACTGCCTGGGTGGAGAAGCTTGTCCATTAAGCCAGCTGTTAATTATGGCATACACTTCTTTTATAGCCTTACTCTTTTCCCACATGTTTGATTTGTCAGACGGGCAATGTTTTGTTTTTTAAATCTCTTTTTATTATGGTGAATTTGTCAATTTTATCCTCTAGGCATTGATTTATTTTTTGCTTTTTTAGGGTTTGAAGTATGCTATCAGGTATATACAAACTTAGAATTATAAATCCACTCTTTGGGAGTTATTTTTGTTTACTGCTGTATCCCTAGTGCCTAAAATAGTGGTTAGCACATAGTAGACTCTAAATAAAATGTTTATTGTGTGGATAATTTATACTTTTATCTATCTATCTATCTACAATCCTGTGAATCTCAGGGATTTCTTTTTATAAAATGTATTTTGTCTGAAAGTAATGAAGTTATAATAAAATTTTGGTTTATATTTGCTTGATACAGCTATTTCTGTCTTTTTATTTCTAATTTTTCTATATCGTTGTGTTTTATCTGTATCTTATAAGCAGCAGTTGCCTGGATCTTAATTTTGTCCATTCAGACAGTCTATAATTTAACTGGAGAGTTAAGTACATACATACTGACTATGATTATTCATATGTTTTCATTCTTTTATACTAACATTTTCTTTTGTAAATTCCCTTGCGTCGTATTTTTTTCTTTTTATTTAATTCCATACTTTCTCTCCTACTGATTCTGTTAGTATATGTTCTGTTTCTGTTCTTATAGTGAATACCCTGGACATTTTAAATTTGTATTTAACTTTATAAAAATGTAATCCTCAAATAAAATAAGAATATTAGAATGTTTTAAATCTGATCATTCCAATCTTACTTTGTTTGCTTTGATGTTCTAGGATACTAATTTTAAATTTTGTAACCCTACATATTAGAGAGTAATGTTTTTGATTTGTACAATTAATCTTGGTTTAAATTTACCAATATGTTTACCATTTTCTATACTTTCACACTCCCATATCAGACCTTCCTTCTGAGATAATTTTTCTTCTAAAAGCACCTATTTTAGAAGTGATTTCAGCCAAAGTCTACTGATAGCAAACTATCACCTTTTGTTTGTCTGACAATGTCTTTATTTTGTACTAGCTCTTGAAAGATAATTTTCCTGGACATCAATTCTAGATTTTAAATGATGTTTCTTTGGTACTTTACAGATGCCATTTTGTTTTCTTTTGTCTGACACTTTTGCTCTTTATAATGCAACTACCAGTCTTATTCAGTGGTTTTCAAAAAGTGACCCCTAGACCAGCAACATTTGTATCACCTTGGAGCTTATTAGAAATTCATTTTAAAAAACTATTCCAGACTTACTGAATCCACACTTTGTGGCTGGAATGATGCAATGTGTGTTTAAAAACAAGTTCAGTAGGTGATTTTGATGTATACTGATGGTTGAGAGCCATTGATACAATGTTATTTCTTTGAAGGGAGAAGATAATTTTTTATTTCTGCTTGCTTTTAAGATTTTGTCTTTTTCTTTCATGTTCTGTAGATTATGATGAGTATTAGAACTTCTAAAAATTTATCTTGCTTAAGATTTCCTGGGCTTCCTGAATCTAAGGATTTGTGGCTTCCATTAATCCCAGAAAACTGTAACAAATTACCTTTTAAATATTTCTTTTACCCATTTTCCTCTACTGTATTTTCAGGAACTTTTTTAGACTTACATTGCATTCCCTCACTTTATAGTCCTTATTTTTAACTATTTACCCATACTTTATATATATTTGTTACCTTTATTATATCTGAGGTCTTTTCTCCAGTTATCCCCCAAAGGTGATTTGTGTTTGCTTCTGCTTGGGGCACACTAAATTTGATTTACATCTTGGGATATTGTACTGGATAAGAAATATGAATCTCATCCTCAAACCCATGTGAATTCAGATTTGTTGGATAGTCTCATGGGAATGTTTTCTTTCTTTGTCATTCTACTGTAAAGTGAGCTAAGGTTAAGACTTTCATATATAGCTTCCTTCCCTAATTTCTTATTTTTTTAAACAAACTAATCTACTGAGGTCATGGCGTTTCAAAGGCTTTGGCTTCCCTGGTATTTCTGAGCTTAACCTTATCCTACTGAGACTCAGTCTTGGTCTCCTATTTCCTGAATCCATGAAGTATTAAAACACAGCTAGAGACTACCAAAAGATAAGCAAAAGCTAGCTCTACTCTTAGCTTAGCCCTGTGGATTTTTGCTTTTTTGTTTTTCCCTTGCCAATTAAAGAGTTAATATATTGATTAATAAATGATCAAGGATGGGTTGATGATGACTATCAGGATGGTAAATGAATTTTATTCATTATTTTGGGAACTACTCTACCAGGAGTGTTTTCTCTGAGCACCTTGTCAGCCCTATTGCCAAACGTTGAGATCACAAATGCTGAATTGTTTATTCTAACCTCTCCTGTCTCTATTCATACTCCTCATTAAGCATCTTGGACCTAGTGACCATCCTGGCCCCAGCACCCAGTTTGGAGAATTCACTTGCTCATAGGCTTGCGAGGTGAAATGGTAGGGGTAGGCAGGTTCACACGCCTTGGGTAGCCTGTAGGAGTTTGGTCCAAAACAGCCCAAGCCTCACCCTGGCTTCGCCAAAGAGTCATGACCTGAAATAACCTGGAAGCGAACTTGAAGGGAGTGGCCTTTTGAGGTCATACCCCGCCTTGTCCCTTGGATCTTAGCTCAGCAGGGGCAGGCCCAAACCTGTCAGGGAAGCACAGATAAGAAGACTGCAGGTCAGAAGCCGTGATGTGTAGACAACGGTGCATTGTGTCTTAGGTCTAGTAACCGCACTTCCACAGATGTGATGCCAGAGTATCGGCATTCCCTCTGCTCTGAGTGTCACAGGTCCTAGGGCGAAAAAAAGAGCCTGTCACCTAATACAAGATGAAATAGGAGCACGATAAATGTGTGTTAAGTGGACGAGTTTGCAGAGATTTCTCTGAGCCTTGGAATCTTACCAGATGTTCTAGTCCATGATGGACCCTGATTTATTATCATTTCTTGGTTCTTTCAAGATGAGTGTATATTGAGCAACATGTTCTGTACCTTGTTCTCTAAAATTACCTAAAAGTAGACTTGATATTTTCTGTTAGGGACTTGCAGTGCATTCAGTTCAGAAAATGGTACCTGAATTGCAGCAGCCAAAAGGCTCAGGGCTGTTTTTGTGGAGCAATAGAGAAGTGGCCCCTTCTGATGGCTAAGGGGAACCATAACAGGTAGATAGACCATCACCTGAGAGACGTCTGTCTTTCAGGGTGAAGCACATGCTTCAATCAAGCACAAAGATGGGAAGAAGTGAGAATATCCCATAAACAGGGAAAACTACTGTTTTTTGTTGTTCAGTCTGGGTAGTTGTGTCTGACTCTGCAACCCCATGAACTGTAGCACTCCAGGCTTTCCCGTCCTTTACCATCTCCTGGAGTTTGCTCAAACTCATGTCCATTAAGACAGTGATGC
Source organism: Neotragus moschatus (assembly GCA_006410615.1). Taxonomy (NCBI): domain Eukaryota; kingdom Metazoa; phylum Chordata; class Mammalia; order Artiodactyla; family Bovidae; genus Neotragus; species Neotragus moschatus. The sequence continues at coordinate 896,889 of SJYA01001068.1, read as the reverse complement.
CATCCAACCATCTTATCCTCTGTAGTCCCCTTCTCCTCTTGCACTCAATCTTTCCCAGCATCAGAGTCTTTTCCAGTGAGTCAGCTCTTTGCATTAGGTGGCCAAAGTTTTGGAGCTTCAGCTTCAGCATCAGTCCTTCCAATAAATATTCCGGGTTGATTTCCTTTAGGATTGACTGATTTGTGTCCTTGCTGCCTGATGGACTCTCAAGAGTCATCTCTAGCACCACAGTTTGAAAGCATCAGTTCTTCAGTGCTCAGCCTTCTTTATGGTCCAACTCTCACATCTGTACATGACTACTAGAAAAACCATGTATACGCTTAGTCACTCAGTTGTGTCCAACTCCTTGCAATCTAGTGGACTATAGCCCACTAGGTTCCTCTGTCCATGGGGATTCTCCAGGCAAGAATACTGGAGTGAGTTGCCATGCCCTCCTTTAGAGGATCTTCCCAACCCGAGGATCAAATCCAGGTCTCCCACATTGCAGGTGGATCTTTACCAATTGAGCCATCAGGGAAGCCCAGAAAAACCATAGCTTTGACTATAGGGACCTTTGTCAGCAAAGTGAGGTCTCTGCTTTTTAATACACTGTCTAGGTTTGTCATAGCTTTTCTTTCAAGGAGCAAATGTCATTTAATTTCCTGGTTGCAGTCACTGTCCAAAGTGATCTTGGAACCCAGGAAAATAAAATATTTTACTGATGCTGAAGCTCCAGTAATTTGGCCACCTGATGCGAAGAGCCAGCTTATTGGAAGAGACCCTGATGCCGGGAAAGACTAAGCACAGGAGGAGAAATGGGTGACAGAGGATGATATGGTTGGATGTCACCAACTCAATGGACATACAAATATAGGATATACTTGCATAGGATACAAGTAAAACAAGTTGAAGAAAAGGATTAAAATGGAAAAAGAAATCAGGGGCCAATGTGTTAATATCTTGAAGAGACATTGTGGGATTTGTATATTATTCAGGCAGAAAAAGGGTGACCAAAAACAGTCCAGGATATTTTCATCTTAACAGAGGTATTTGACTGAACCTGTACTCAGCAGAAGGCAATGGCACTTTACTCCAGTACTCTTGCCTGGAAAATCCCATGGATGGAGGAGCCTGGTAAGCTGCAGTCCATGGGGTCGCTAAGAGTCGGACATGACTGAGCAACTTCACTTTCACTTTTCACTCTCATGCGTTGGAGAAGGAAATGACAACCCACTCCAGTGTTCTTGGGGGAGCCTGGTGGGCTGACATCTATGGGGTCACACAGAGTCAGCCACGACTGAAGCAACTTAGCAGCAGTAGCAGTACACAGGCTAGACATTTTACATTGAGGTAGGAGGGTTTCCGGGTGTCTCTATAAAGTTCCCCTCCAAATGACCAGTGCAGTTGGTTTCAGGTGGGAGGGACTGTCTGGTGTTAGGAATGGATGACTGGCTGGCTATCATATTAAGTAGTATCGTTATACTTAGTGTGATTCTGGAATGTGGCTTCATAGCTATCAGTTAATTTTAGGCAGTTCCTAAATCCTGGCTTGGTGCTCATCCAAAGTGCTAAGATCTTTTGTTGGCGAACTATTTGCTAAAGTATAAAACGACTCAGGAATTATTCTGCACAAAACGTCAAGCTGCAGAATAAATAACCATTCCCTTCATTAATCCCTATGGGCAGCGTCTGTTGGAGAGCCTGGCTTTTCCATAATGAAAATATGTCAGCCCTGAATATATGTTTGCACTGTTGAGACTGAACAGTGAATTGGAATGAATTCTCTACTCAGCCACAAGTGAAATACGGCCATTTGTGGTGAACGAGGCGCCCAGTGCGGTGAAGTTGAGATCATTTTGGATTTGGAGAAACCATGGGGAGGCCGAGATCAAGCGAGAGAAAGGGGAGGGCAGAGTGTGACGGAAGTGAAAAGCAATACCAAGCAAAATTCATCTTAATCTACACCCATTTATAAGAGAAAGCTGTGCCACATAATATAGCTGGGTGTTTAAGAAATATGTGAGGCTTTGTTGTCCTGGAGGCTGTGGAAATCAGCAGGAGGTCCACAGTCAGTTTGATGTGCAGAAATGCTGTTAATACAGGAAGCAAAGACCACAGGCTACAGTGAGTGCAGAATCATAGGGGCTCAGAGCGGAGCATCCGAGCATTCATTCAGATGTGAGAAAGCTGATGCCCGAAAGGGAAGGAATTTGCCTAAAGAATCATAGGGAGCCAGTGAAATTCTTGATTCATGATGACCTCTACTCAGCTGAGCCTTTTCAGTCAACACTGAGCCCGGGCTGGGCCTATCTGTCCTCTGCTCTAGCACAGACATCTGGAAGTCTTTGAGGACAAGATCTGATTGCCTCAGCAGACAGTGCAAGGTACATGGTAGGTGAAAAAATGTTGTAAATTGAGGTATTGCCAGACCTTTGCCCAAGGTCCAGGGTGTCACTTTTGTGTGTATATGTGTGTGTAGTTATCTTTTATTTCACTTTTTGTTGTTGTTCAGTCGCTTAGTCCTGTCTGACTCCTTGCAGTCCCATGAACTGCAACCCACCAGGCTTCCCTGTACTATTTCCCAGAGATTATGCAAATTCATGTCCATCAAGTTGGTGATGCCATCCAACCATCTCATCCTCCATTGTCCCCTTCTCCTCCTGCTCTCAATCTTTCCCAGCATCAGGGTCTTTTCCAGTGAGTCAGCTTTTTGCATCAGGGGGCCAAAGTATTGGAGCTTCAGCTTCAGCAACAGTCTTTCCAATAAATATTCAGAGTTGATTTCTTTTAGGATTGACTGGTTTGATCTCCTTGCAGTCCAAGGGACTCTCAAGAGTCTTCTGCAGCACCACAATTTGAAAGCATCAATTGTTTGGTGCTTAGCCTTCTTTATGATTTATTATTTCACTTACTTACCTATATTTTATATTTTTTAAGTCAGAGCAGTCAGCCCCACAGTATAATTTAATAATGAAGAACATGGCCTTTGGAGACATCCTATCCTCAGTTCAAGCCCTCTCTCTGCCACTTACTAGTTGAGTGGCTTCAGACAAGTTGTTTGACCTTTCTGTAAAATAGAAAGAGTAATCATGCCTTCTACAAAGCTGTTGTGACACAGTTAGAAAACAATATAGGTAAAAGTAAGCAGTCTACAGTCATCCTTGCCATCTCCTGAAGGTTGTTATATTATTTCTGCCTCATCTTGACTCATTCCTGTACCATTTCTGCCATGACAAGTAAGAGGTGCAGAGACTGAACTGCGTCCATTTAAGACACAACATTCTCTGGCTGCCTGTTAAGCATTGCTGCTCTTCCTAGTTTGCAAAGACGGCTCCAGCAACGTTCTCCTCAGTGGGGGGATGAGTGGAGCCACTGAGTAGACTCGAAATTTTTGTTGGTTTTCGAAGATGAGCACAGATGACCAGGAGGTAATAATGCTGCCTGGAGTCCCAGGTCCACAAGACATAATAACAGCATTCTCTGGTCCCTATTTTAAGAATTGGCCATGATTTCCATAAGAGCTAAGTCTTAGATTTTAATGAGTTTCATTGTTTCTTTTGCCAGAATGTGATTAGTACTACCGCTTTAAAAAATTAAACTTAGATTTATATGAATAGAGTTCAGATTTGTGAAAAATTAGTGGGAAAAAAATTCTTCTCTATAATCACATAATCTCGAAGTCCTTAGAAAAAGAGAAGGAAAAGGGTTAACAGTGAAACTAGCAACAGTAGGGCAAATAGTAAAATCATCAGAAATGTCAGGAAAAGAGAATGGCAGACTTTGGAGAACATGTGTTGCCAGTTTTGTTAACAATGTGTATTAACAGACCCCCTGTTAAAAAGACTTGCAAATCATTATTAGACACCAAGTTGATCCTCTGAATTTGTAACCTTCCAGTTTGTGAGCAATAGCACTCATTGGCGGAGAAGGCGATGGCACCCCACTTCTTACTCTTGCCTAGAAAATCCCATGGACGGAGGAGCCTGGTGGGCTACATACAGTCCATGGGGTCACTAAGAGTCAGACACAACTGAGCAACTTCACTTTCACTTTTCAGTTTCCTGCATTGGAGAAGGAAATGGCACCCCACTCCAGCGTTCTTGCCTGGAGAACCCCAGGGACGGGGGAGCCTGGTGGGCTGCCGTCTCTGGGGCCGCACAGGGTCCGACACGACTGACGCGACGCCGCCGCAGCAGCAGCACTCATTGGCATGGTACATTTGTCACCAATAGCCCTACACAAAGCTCACATGTTACAGAATTGCCCCTATATGAAAAGTTCAGGAAAGGCACGTCTGTAGAGGCAGAAGGTAGTTTGGTGATTTCCTAGGATTCAGCATGGTAAAGAGGTAGAANACTTCACTTTCACTTTTCAGTTTCATGCATTGGAGAAGGAAATGGCAACCCACTCCAGCGTTCTTGCCTGCAGAACCCCAGGGACGGGGGAGCCTGGTGGGCTGCCGTCTCTGGGGCTGCACAGAGTTGGACATGACTGAAGCGACGCCGCAGCAGCAGCAGCACTCATTGGCGTGGTGCATTTGTCACCAATAGCCCTACACAAAGCTCACATGTTACAGGATTGCCCCTATATGAAAAGTTCAGGGAAGGCACGTCTGTAGAGGCAGAAGGTAGTTTGGTGATTTCCTAGGATTCAGCATGGTAAAGAGGTAGAACTCTAGCTGGCATGCAGTTTCTTTTTAATGTCATAAAATTAGATGTGATGTGGTTGACAACTCTATACATTTAATAAATGTCACAGTTAAAATGGGTAGATTTTATACTAAGTACCTCAATAAGTGCAATTCAGTTGCTCAGTCTTGTCCAACTCTTTGCAACCCCATGAACTGCAGCACGCCAGGCCTCCCTATCTATCACCAACTCCCCCAGTTCACTCAAACTCACATCCATCGAGTCGGTAATGCCATCCAGCCATCTCATCCTCTGTTGTCCCCTCCTCCTGCCCCCAATCCCTCCCAGCATCAGAGTCTTTTCCAATGAGTCAACTCTTCGCATGAGGTGGCCAAAGTACTGGAGCTTCAGCTTCAGCATCATTCCTTCCAAAGAAATCCCAGGGCTGATCTCCTTCAGAATGGACCTCACACAGGTTGAATTCTTCCATCAATTCATTTAGGTCTCTATACCTCAATAAAGCTGTTTAAAAAAATCCAACCTAAATGAATTGATGGAAAAATTCAACCTGTGTGAAGATATTGATCAAATGTCATCCTTCCTATGAGGCCTATTTAAAAAAATCTTTCCAGGCAGAATGAACTGGTCATTCTCTTTTTCGTTCCCGTTACTCTTTGTATGCAATACTCATCCAATAGACAGTAAGTGGTAATGATCTTTTGGGCACTGAGGATTAAAAAACAGCACAATAGAAGGGCATCTCTTGCTTCCCTCCCCTTTTCTTCTTGCTGTGGTAAAATATCCATAAGTTATGATGTTAACATGTTAAGGTATACAGCTCATTGGGACTAAGTACAGTCACTTTGCCGTGCAGCTGTCACTACTGTCTGTCTCAGAACTTTTCCATCATCCCACGCTGAGACTCTGGACCCATTAAACACTAACTTCCCTTTACCCATCCCCAGCCCCTGGTCACCTGTAGTCTCCTCTGCCTCTATGAAGTGGACTATTCCAGGTACCTCATATAAATGGAATCACACAGTATTTGTCCCTTTGTGTTTGATTTATTTCATTTAGTATAATACTTTCAAGGTCCATCTAAGCCGTAGCATGAATCAGAATTTACACATTTTCTTTACCCATTCATTCATGCACTGATGGACATCGAGATTGTTATCTCTCGGCTATTGTGAATAATGCTGCGATGAACATTGTTGTACGAGTAGCTGTTCAAATTCTTGTGAAGTTGCCATAGTATCTTCCAAAGTGGTTGCAGGATTTTACATTCCCACCAGCAATGAAGGAGACTTTCCATCTCTCTACGTCTCTCCCAATAGTTATTATTACTTTTTGATAATAGCCATCCTAAACAGTATAAAATGGTATCTCATTGTGCATTGCCCTAACTATTACCAGTGTTTGAGCCACTTTTCATGGGCTTAATGGTCATGTGTATATATTCTTTGGAAAATGTCTAATCGATCCTTTTGCTCATTTTTAAACTGGGTTCTTTTGTTGTTGACTTGTAAGCATTCTTTATAAATTCTGGGTATTATTCTTTCATCATATCTATGACTGCATGTATTTTCTCTGACTTATTATCTTGATAGTGTTCTTTGATGCATAAATCTTTAAGTTTTGATGAAGTCCAATTTACCTTTTTCTCTCATGGCCTGTGCTTTTCAGTGTGATATCTAAGAAATCATTGCCAAATTCAGTGTCATTAAGCTATCTTCCTATGTTCTATTCTAAGAGTTTTATAGTTTTAGCTCTTACTTTTAGGCCTTTGATCTACTTTGAGTCAATTTTTGTATATGGTATAAATAAAGGTTTTAGCTTAATTTTTTTGTATGTGGATACCCAGTTTTCCCAGAATCATTTGTTGAAACTACTGTCCTTTACTCATTCAGTGATATTGGCAGCCTCCTTGAAAATCATTTCTCCATATTTGCAAGGGTTTATTTCTGGGTGCTCTACTCCATTTCCATTAGTCTAAATGTCTGTCTTTATGCCAGGACCTCATAATTTTGATAACCATAGCTTTGTAATAAGATTTGAAATCAAGAAAATAGAAATCTTGCAACTTTGTTCTTTTTAAAGATTGTTTTGACTATCTAGGGTCTCTTGAGATTTCATGTAAATTTGTGGATCGATTTTTCTGTTCCTTCAATAAACATCATTGGGGTACTGATAGGAACCGTGTTGAATCTATCAATAGATCAATAGCTAGTAGTGATAACAATATTTTGATATATCACAATATTTATATTTTGTAACTGTAGTTTTTGTTGCATGCTGCTGCTGCTGCTAAGTCACTTCAATCGTGTCCTACTCTTTGTGACCCCATGGACTATAGCCCACCAGGCTCCTCTGTCCATGGAATTCTACAGCCAAGTACTGGAGTGGGTTGCCATTTCCCAGACTCACGCCCATCGAGTCAGTGATGCCATCCACNAGGCAAGAATACTGAAGTGGTTTGCCATTCCCTTCTGCAGCGGACCACATTCTGTCAGACCTCTCCACCATGACCCGTCCGTCTTGGGTGGCCCCACATGGCATGGCTTAGTTTCATTGAGTTAGACAAGGCTGTGGTCTGTATGATCAGATTGGCTAGTTTTCTGTGAGTATGGTTTGTTGCATATGTTTCTTTAATTGTTATATCTTTTTGGTGAATTGAGCCTTTTATCATACATAATACTATTCTTTGTCTCTTGTAAGAGTTTTTGACTTAAAGTCAATTTTGTCTGATATTTGTATAGCCACTCTTTGTCTCTCTTAAATACTGTTTTCATGAAATACCATTTCCCATCCTTTCAATTTAAGCTATTTTTGCCCTTTATCTAAAGTGAGTCTCGTATAGACAACATACAGATGGATCTTTTTTTTTAATCCATTCTGCTAGTCTATGCCTTTTGACTGAGGAATTTAATCCATTTACACTTAAATTATTGATAGAGAAAGACTTACTTTTGACATTTTGCTGTTTCTTTTCTGCATGTTTTATAGCTTTTTTGTCCCTTATTTCTTCCACTGTTGCTTTCTTTGGGTTTAGTTCATTGTTTTGTTATTTCCTTTTTTGAAATTCTGTGAATATTTTATTTGTGATTACTATATGCATTATATATAACATCCTAAAATTATAAAATTATTTTAAGTTGATAACAACTGAAATTCACTTGCATACACAATTTTACCCTTTTATAGCTTCTTCCCTCCCTCTTTTCTCATTCATATTGCAAATTACATCCTTTTATATTGTGTACCCATTTACATAGATTTATAATGATTTTTATATATTTGTCTTTTAAACTGCTAAAAACCAAAATTACAACAATACTTTTAAAAACTATTTGACCATGCATTTACCTTTTACTAGAGATTTTTGGTTTTGAGTTACCATCTAGCTTCCTTTCATTTCAACCTGAAGGACTCCATTTAGATTTTCTTNATAATGATTTTTATATATTTGTCTTTTAAACTGCTAAAAACCAAAATTACAACAATACTTTTAAAAACTATTTGACCATGCATTTACCTTTTACTAGAGATTTTTGGTTTTGAGTTACCATCTAGCTTCCTTTCATTTCAACCTGAAGGACTCCATTTAGATTTTCTTAGAATTGATGCTTTTGAACTGTGATGTTGGAGAAGACTCTTGAGAGTCCCTTGGACTACAAGGAGATCCAACCAGTCCATTCTAAAGGAGATTGGTCCTGGGTGTTCTTTGGAAGGAATGATGCTAAAGCTGAAGCTCCAGTACTTTGGCCACCTCAAGCGAAAAGTAGACTCATTGGAAAAGACCCTGATGCTGGGAGGGGTTAGGGGCAGGAGGAGAAGGGGACGAAAGAAGATGAGATGGCAGGATGGCATCACCGACTTGATGGACGTGAGTCTGAGTAAACTCCAGGAGTTGGTGATGGACAGGGAGGCCTGGCGTGCTGCAATTCATGGGGTCGCAAAGAGTTGGACATGACTGAGTGACTGAACTGAGCTGATAGGACAGTTTTAGTGGTAATAAATTCCTTCAGCTTTGGTTTATCTGAGAGTATCTTAATTTTTTTGAAAGATATTTTTACTCATTGTAGAGTTCTTTGTTGTTATGTTTTGTTGTTTTTTTTCTTTCATCAGTTAAAATAATTTCATTTGACATCTTCTGGTCTCCAAGGTTTCTTGCTGGGAAATTGGATGGTAGTCTTTCAGAGGTTAATATGTATATGATGAGTCACTGTTCTCTTATTGTTTTAAGATTCCCTTTCCATAGTTTATGATGTGTCTTGGTGTGTGGATTTACCCTACTTCCAGTCCATTGAGCTGCTTGGATGTGTAAATTCATGTCTTTCCTTCAATTTAGGACATTTTCATCTAATATTTTTTCAAATAATCTCTCTAGTACTTTTTCTCTTATCCTTTGGGGATTTATATAATGTATATACTGGTCTGCTACTGTTGCTGCTAAGTCGCTTCAGTCGTGTCCGACTCTGTGCGACCCCATAGACAGCAGCCCACTAGGCTCCTCTGTCCCTGGGATTTTCCAGGCGGGAGTACTAGACTGAGTTGCCATTGCCTTCTCCATATACTGTTCTACTTTATGGGATTTCATAAATCTCTTTTAGGCTCTGTTCACTTTTTTTTTTTTTCCTACTTCTCAGACTTAATGACATCAAATGTCCTGATTTGATATTTTTCACTAAATTTTTTTTATGTCTGCTCAAATCTGCTGTCAAAACTTTCCATTGAAATGTTGTATTCAGTGCTATTTTTCAGCACCAGAAATTCTATTTTTAATAGAATTTTAATATTAAACAATATTTTTAATAGAATTTTTGTCTTTGTTCATATTCCTATTTTGTTCTCTTATCATTTTCCTGGGTTTCATTGGTTTTTTGTTCATGTTTTCGTTTAGTATTTTGAATATGTTTATAGCAGTTGTTTTAAAGTCCATTACCTGTGCTTCTTCAGGGATAATTTCTGCTACTTTATTTTGTACCTTTGAATGGGGCATGTTTTCCTGGTAGTTTGTGTACCTTATGTAAAATAGGGCATTTGAAAAAACATCCACCTTTCTCAGACTTTGCATACCAGTCCTGTACCAGAGAAGTCTTTCAGTAATTAACTGGTCTGATCTGAAGCTTGAGATCAGTCCAGAGTGAAAATGTAAGCTTTTCTCATGTGTCTTGGCTCAGCATGCATTTTGCCTGTGCCTGTGGGCAGCCTTTTTTGACCCTCCTATGTACACTGTGTGCTAAGTTGCTTCAGTCTTGTCCGACTCTGTGCGACCCCATGGACTGTAGCCTGCCAGGCTTCTCTGTTGATGGGATTCTCCAGGCAAGAATAGTGGAGTTGGTTGGCACGCACTTTTCCAGGGGATCTTCCCCATCCAAGGATTGAACTCATGTCTCTCACTCAGTTACTTTAAAAGTCTTAATTTCCCAAAGAGTCTGCTTCAGCTTCTCTTCAGAGCCTTAGATGGCCTATTGTACTCCTTTACCCATACTCTTCTGTCCCAGGCACCTGCAAGTCTGTAGTACTCTTCAGCTTTCATGAGCAGTGCTAGCTGTCTCTCCCTACCTGAGCTTTGAGTTAGGCGTAACAGAGCCCTGTCCTTTAGAAAGCTCCCAGATATTAACTGGTTAGGATATTGCAAAGAAGGCCTTTTTTGTTCCCTCTGGTTCATGGGATAGAATTAGTCACTTTGCTGCCACGTCCTCCAGATTAAGACCATTTGCACTGGGGAAGCAGCGTGTTCAGGGCAAGTAGACCAGCATGGAATTTACTACCATTTTGAATGTGAGTTTTTATTGATTGGGTGTTCACTTGGTTGTTGTAGACTTTAATTACTTAATAGAGTTCTCTATAAGGTTATCTTAGCCAGTTTTGGGTTGGTTTTGATGTCTCTGTGGAGGAATGATGGCTTAGAGCTTCTTAGTCCACAATTTTGTTTTGTCTCTGGCTTTTGAAGGGAGAATTATACACTGCAGTTACCAAGCACTGGTTTGGAGACACACACAAGGTTCTAGAGAAAAGGGGAGGAGTGCTTGGTAATTCTTAGAGTAGTTAGGAAGGGTTGCTAGAGGAGTAATAATTGATCTGAGACCCCTAGGCTGTTCTGGTAAAGAAATTATCAGGAACACAAACAGAAGCTTGAGAATGGTGGAGGTGCTTGGAGAAAGAAATGAGAATTCAAACAATGAGGGATGCAAGGAGACCAAGAGGTACAAAGGGATCAGTTACAAACGAGTGTATTTGCCAAGCCAAGTAATTTAGATTTGGTCCTGACAGTGATGAGAAACCTTGAGAATTAAGCAGAGCAGTGACATGATCAGATTTGCCTTTGAGAATAAATTACTCTGGCAGCAGCAGCATATAGAATGTATTGAAGCTGGTAAAGAATAAAGCATGGTCACTGGTTTAAAATTTTCTAAGACAGCTGAGAAAGACGATGGTGGTAAGAACCATCATGGTGGTGAGATAGAGAGGAAGAGATATTTAGAAAGAAGAATTGACAGAATTCGGTGACTCAGTACAGATTGGGAGCTGGGGAAGAGAGGTGTAGACGGTGGTGCCATTCTTAAAGTCAAGGAGTATAAGAAGGGAAATCTGAAGAGGAAGAAGCTAGTGAATAATTTAAAAATCATACAGGACATAGTATATTGTTTTCATGATAAAAAACAAAAATGAAATGTAGATGAGGCTGATCAGACCAAATCCCAGTCTTTTCCTCAGGTCACTACTGCTACCAGCGTGGTGTGTGTCCTTTCAGACTCGGTGTGTTTTTATATTTACTTGGAAAAGGTGGATAGTGTCACCTTATAGATATCTAACTTATGTATTTCATACTCGATTATCACTTGATTTTTTCTTCATGCGACAGATGTTTTAGAAGTTCTGCTAAGTCAGTGTGTATGAATTACTTCATTATTTTTGACTGCCGTATAACATTCCAGAGCATAAAGTTGCCCAATATGTCCACTGATACTTAGTTTTGTATCAAATTTCCTGTCCTAACAGATGATACAATAATGGATATACATACATTCTGTTTATCTTTGTAAATTGGTGTGGTTTTTTTCCTTTAGGAGTAATTTCTGAGAAGTGGAATTAGTCAGTCTTAGGATATTTACTCTTACTTATATGGCTACTTCCAAACTGCTCTCCAGGGGCTGATCTGACTGTACAGTGTCAGAGAGTGTTCCTTATACCACATTCTCAACAACGTGTGACATGATCATGAGTTTTCTCTGAGTGAAACTGAGCGATCACTGCTTTAATTTGCATTTCTCTGATCATGAGTGAGGTTAGGCATGATTTCTTTGCCATCTGTGTGTCTTCTATGGCTCACTTGCTTTTATCTTTCCCTATTAGTCTGTTGAATTATATTTTTCTTATGGATTCGTAGAAGTTAAAACATTTTATGTCCTAATCCTTCATCTGTTTTATGTCCTCAATATCTTCTTTAGTCTTCTGTTTATCTTTTAAATTTGTTCATGACATGCTATTAATTTTGATGGAGGAAAATTTATCAATCTATTCCTTTATGGCTCATGTTTGCTAGGAATTGTTTTTTTGTTTTTTAAAACCTTGCTGACTCTTATTGTCAATACATATTCACTCTATATTTCTTTTCACTCTATCATTTTGATGTTTTAAGGTTTGAAATTGAGGGGTTAATGGGAAATTTGAGTAGAATGATCTAAATTCCAGGTGATTTTGTTTTTTCAAAATGGCACAGAGTCAAAAGCTGCGCTTGAAACATAGATTGGGGCTTTTCCAAGTGGAGGAAGTTGGTTGAAAACACTGATGATAAAACTGCCTAGAGAAAGAATGTAGAGTTGAAGAGAAATGGGCTGAGAACACAGATGAGAGGAACACCTGTATGAGCAGAACTGGCTGAACAAAGGATATACAGGAGACCTAAGAGGAATAGCCAGAGAGCTAGGATTAAATTCAGGGATTGATGGATATGGGAAACCAAGAAAGGCACGTTTTGACAAGGCTGGAGTAGACCTTGGTGTCAACTGTTGATATCTATCAACTCGTCCTGTAGCAGTTATTTGTCTTTTTCAAGGAGGCAACTGTACAGAGAAGGACCCTTGAGGTCTTATTCACTTCTATAGTCCTAGCACTGAATGTGGTGCCTGCCCACAATGGCATTCATCCATCAAACACATATTAATCTATAGATCTATAAGTCTCCTAATTAATCCACCTATGTCTAGTTGAATGAAGAAATTTTGAAATCGTCCCCTTTTCTTACATCAATTTACCAAAGTAAATCTCACAGCCAACCCAGAATTTTGAGAGGTGCTAGGACCTTTTCACCCACACTATATAATTAGTATTCCTTTGGTTCTGGCCTTTTTAACAGACTGAGGTGGATTCCATGAAGGCACAACTTGAGGAGAAATGTGGTGCTTGACTATAAATCTCCTGTTAAGAGGAATTTCAGGAGTACCCACCAATGCCAGCTACTCTTTAATGTACCCTGTACCTACCCCAGAGGCTTCATACTGGTCATTGTTCTCCTGACATTAGTTATTTTGTGGATTTATGAAGCACCTTTCCATGAACTGTCAATCTCTAAATTGTCTGTAAAATATGGCCCATTGGGTAAAGGATTGGAATTATTCATAAGATAGTTTCTGCCTCAGTTGGTGCTGAAATTACTCACTCAGGGTATAATTAAGTCATAGATACATTGGCCTTCAGGTGGATAAGGTGGAAAGGAAATCACTTCTGTTCCAACTGGGTGTTTTCTGATGTTTGACAAGCATATGGTGTGTTAATCCATGAACTGAGGAAAACTCAGAGTCCCTGTGAAGTTTTTTGGTTTTTGTTTCTTTTCTCCCAAGAGAATCGGAGAACTGACTAGGGAGGGAAGGAATAGGAACTGAAAAAGCTTAAGGCTGCAAACAGGATGACAGCAATGAAATCTGATGGATAAGGACAAAGTAACAAAGTTGCAGCTTGAGAAAGAAGAAAGCAGAAAAAAGGAGGACTGGATGCTAAGATTCTAGGCTGAGCAGGCACAGGGTGTTCTGAGAGAGTCAGGAGAGGCTGTACCCCCTCGTGGTTGGCCTCCCGCCATGTACAGAAGCCTTAACAGAGAGCCTTGCATTTAGTTACCCCCTTGACTTGCCCAACCCTTCTGCAGAGATGCTGTATGAACATGGCCTGGTGAGCGCACGTGCAAGCTAACAAAGTACAAATGCTCAGGCACTGCAGACAAATTAAAATTTATTGAGACAAACAAATGCAGCTACTCAGGACTACAGTTAAGCATTTACTATTAACCAAAAGAGTCGTGTTCACATTCCAGATAAGTCTACATGGGAAAGCATTCAGAATTTACTAGGTTTTTCTACTTCACTATTTCATCTACAATAGGGACAACAAACTTGACACTCAGGAGTTGGTGGGCTCTCGTTACATTGCTACACATGGAACAGAGACAGACAACAGTGACTTCGAGAAAAAGGTATAAAAAGACCAAAACCACCCACTGTAGAAAGGGCTCTTGGATGTTACTGTACAGTGTGGTCAAGGTTAAAAACAAAACTGTAGATGGCATCCTGGGAGGAGGAGAGGGGCAGACCTGGACAGACACGTTGTCATTCACTGCTGGGTGTGGGAAGATGGGCATAAAGGAGGAAGAACAGGTTCAGTAGGAAGGTATTCCCTACCTTGCCTACAACATGCCTGGAATGTTGGTGGAAACAAAAAGACACTAATATGGTAGACAACTAACCATTGTGGAATAAAATTCTGGGGCTTAACTTAGATGCTAAGGAAATGGTATCAAATAAAAGAACCATTTATAGAAGAAGAATAAAACCATTCACTAAGGAGGTTCCAAAAATGAGTCACTGAAGTTTCAACTCCATACCTGTCTCCAATAGGGAATGATTATCACAGTACTATATTTTTCAATCAAGATTTTGTTGGATACTTTGTCACTATATAAAGGACTCCTGCCAAAAAAAAAAAAAAAAAAAATTCTAAGGACTAAGTAACTAAAAAGTCACGTCTTTAATAGTTACGCAAAGTATCTTTGAAAAAACACTAATGCTGTCTTACCAAAGTGAGGCATGAAAAGTGGCATTAATGTTGTTCCATTGATTTTGGGTTCCAGTCTTAGGAGGGCTTTCTATTTAATATTTTAATGAATCAAAATATCTTCTTGGAATATCTCTGAAAATGAGCATCTCATTACCTGCCTGGGAATTGACTAGTGAGCACTCTTCTCCATCATTAAGTTAATGCTAAGGATCTTTAAGTGTCATCTTAATTTGACACTTGTCATAAGATAATTAGGCAAATTAAAATCAGTGGTTCACTCTGTTCCTAGAAGTTTCTCTAAGTGAAACCAATTTGTCGATTTTAATTTGTTCTCTTGTGCACTTTTCTAAGCTCAGAAGAGACAATAACAATGGTTTTCTCTGATGGCCTAGACTGAGATTTTTTAATATGTCTCGATTCTTTTATATACGTGATTATAATTTAGCTGCAATTAAGCACCTGTTTTTATAAATTATCTCAGAGTTTCGTTCAAGTGAGGAAAAAAATTGAAAAGTCATGGAGTTGAGATCCCAGTACAGAGCTTGCCTATGGTCACCTGACACCTAGGGTCCTGGCTGTTCTCATGTCTTTCAGGCCGAACAAGTTCAGTGTATCAAGTAAGTTCATGTCCCATCTGAGCCAACTCCAGGGATAAGGCAAGTGGGCCTGGCCAACGCAGGGATTTGAAAACACTAGTTTGAGGTGGGCTGGTAAAGTAGAAACAAATGGTCAGTTTGGGGTAGGGATTGGTCAGCTGCCACTATAATCTTAGTTTGGCTGAATATATTTTTTTGCCTGAGTTTGTGTGGCCTCCTTGTGGACTGGTTGGAGCGCAGGAAGGGAAGAGAAACAAATGTGGGCCATAGAGCCTTGCTGGGTGGTTAGTGGGGAAGGTGAAAACCAGGTGGGGCAGGAGCTTAAGGCCCATACTGGACTAAATGGGGCCACTTGGAAGACTACTCTTTGGTACCTGTCTCAGGAGAAATCCTAAAGATTGTAGCGATGATGACCCTACCAAATTTGCAGATGGATTCTAATCAGGAGTTGACTTAGGGCAAAGAAATGCAACGGTGAAGGGCTTTCTTCATGAGTCCTTTGACACATGTATGGGGAAGGGATGAGCACAGGATTAGCTCTTAAAAAATCCCACCCTGGCTTCCCATGTGCTGTCATAAAGTTCTTTCTGGGCCTCCATCTGAGATTCTTTACAAATGTTAAGTGATCAAAGAAAATCTGTAGAGCTTTTGTAGCCTTATCATGACGTGTGGATAGATAGGGGCAAAACTGAAAGATTGAGTTAAGGACGCAAAATTTTCTTCTGCTAAGGAACAGCAAGGAGACTGTCTTCTTAGAGAGCAGGGGATATGTGTACATGCCTTACAAAAAGCCCTTGAGTAGGTAGGGGAGAGAGGGGCCTGCCACAGACAGGACTGCCACAGCCCAAAGTGGGGCTGGAGCTGAAATGAGAGCAATGGTTTGTGAAGCTGCCCACGTGGGAGTCTCATGGCTTCTGCGAGGAAAGTGATTTAGGCAGACAGAGGCTTATCCAAATCAAAGAGGCTTCCAGTAGCTCTGCCGTCGCAGATGGAAACAGCCTCCTCAGCCTGTAGGCTACAAGTGCCAACTGGTAGTGCAAAAAAAAAGGACTTTGATACAGATTTGCTATTCCAGAAATGACGATCCAGGTCTAGACAAGCTGACAAATGTGTAATTGTTTTTCAAAGTTTTTTAATGGATACCCAACTCCCCCTCTTCTTTTTCAGAGTGGTGTGTACAGTGTCTTCTGTATATACTTACCTATTTATGCACGTACAGACAGAAGTATCCAGATACCTTTTTTAATAAAGAAAATCAATTCCCCAAAGGGACTCTTGACTGAATTAAGGCTGTTATTTGTAGGAAGCCAGATCGAGTGAAGTGAAAAACTGATTTGTAATAATAGACACCAGGGGTGGCAGGGGGTGGGTTGCGCAGGGGGGAAAAGGTACAGTGTGGTGTGTTTTCCACAACATCTACAGGACACAAGAAAAGCACTTAGACACAGTAAGGCCGGGAACCATGCTGTAATAACCACCCATGTGGGTGACTGGAAAGGGTCTTTGACGTTTAGAGGGTGGGGGCTCCCTGCACTGTCAGAATCCCACATACATCACATGCTTGTTGTAAAAAAAACTCACAGAAGGGAAGGAGGCTCTCATTCGGCCAGCCATTCCCCTGTCTAAAAATCAAAGCACAACACCCTTCTTCCCACACGCCGTATACCAAATCAGCATGACCCAGGAACAAGGAGTTGTCTTCCAAAACCCTAGCTTGGGTGGAGAGGGCGATGATGGAGAAGAGGCTGTGTGCTGTGGAGTCTTAGAGACAAATGCAGGAACGGGAAGTGACTTGCAATTCTGTGCAGACCTCGAGTCCTCCTCCGTGTGGGGACTACCATATGTACCCAACCTCATCCTCTTTGTCGTCGTCCTCATCCTCGTCATCCTCCGTCACTGCCCGGGCACGCACCCGTGGCTTCCCCAGTCTGTCCTTGGGTCCCAGCTCCTGCTCATCCTCCAGGTCATCCAGCAGAACCACAGAGCCACCGCTGCCAAAATCCCCTGAGGTCTCCTGCTCCTCCTCTGAAAGGAGGAAGAAGAGATGGGAGGTAAGTTTCTGCTGTGCCTCATGACCTCCTTAGCTGTAGGGCAAAACCATGCAGTTTACCTTCTGAACATGGGAGCATCCCCGTCTATCTGGTAGGGACCACAAGCGTTAGTCTGTTCAAAGCTCCAAAATTCTAGAGAGGTTTATCTTGAGAGTCACTCTTGGCCTGCAGCCAGTCCCTGACTGTCAAAAGCTGCTCTCCAATTCAGTGGTCATGGTGAGCTCCTGCCACTCAGAACACTAGCTATGTGTCATCTCATGTGATTCCAGGTTTACTGTATCTCCACTGTCAATTTGCTCACTGTAGACCACAGTGACTTCTTGAGATTCGTCTGCCCATATCCTCATACAGTGAATGCCTATGAGTCTCTAGAGGTCACTGAGGGGCAGGTGGAGAAGGCCTTACTCACCACAGTTCACAGCACCCTGTTTCCTGGAGCCGGCTAGCTCATTGCCATATTTATCCACACACCAGCACTGCCCCGTGCTGCCATGGCACTGTGTGGCTTTGTAATAGCCCTCCTCATTACACCGAGGGATGAATGCTCCTAGGGGAACAAAAGGTACAGCTTGAATCAGAAAGTCAAAATTGTTCAGTTGTGTCTGACTCTTTGTGACCCCATAGACTATACAGTCCATGGAATCCTGTAGGCCAGAATACTGGAGTGGATAGCCTTTCCCTTCTCCAGGGGATCTTCCCAACCCAGGGATCGAACCCAGGTCTCCCACATTGCAGGCGGATTCTTTACCAGCTGAGCCACAAGGGAAGCCCAAGAATACTGGAATGGGTAGCCTATCCCTTCTCCAGTGGATCTTCCTGACCCAGGAATCATACTCGGGTCTCCTGCATTACAGGCAGATTCTTTACAAACTAAGCTTGAATCAGAGAAGTGCACAGATAGAGTTAATGCCTTCTAAGACAGACAACTTCTGTAGAAAAACATCTACTTCTGCTTTATTGATTATGCCAAAGCCTTTAACTATGCAGATCACAACAAACTGGAAAATTCAAGAGATGGGAATACCAGACTACCATACCTGGCTCTTGAGAAATCTGTATGCAGGTCAAGAAACAACAGTTAGAACTGCACATGGAACAACAGACTGGTTCCAAATCAGGAAAGGAGTATGTCAAGGCTGTATACTGTAACCCTGCTTATTTAACTTATATGCAGAATACATCATGAAAAATGCCAGGCTGGATGAAGCACAAGTTGGAATTAAGATTGTTGGGAGAAACATCAAGAACCTCAGAAATGCAGATGACACCACCCTTCTGGCAGAAAGAGGAGAGGAACTAAAGAGCCTCTTGATGAAAGTGAAAGAGGACAGTGAAAAAGCTGGCTTAAAACTCAACATTCAAAAAACAAAGACCATGGCATCAGGTCCCATCACTTCATGGCAAACNTTTCCTGGAACTCTCTTGCTTTTTACATGATCCAGCAGATGCTGGCAGTTTGATCTCTAGTTCCTCTGCCTTTTCTAAAACCAGCTTGAACATCTGGAATTTCACAGTTCACATATTGCTGAAGCCTGGGCTTGGAGAATTTTGAGCATAGATTTGGGTTTTTGTGATGTTCAATGGTTTGCCTTAGAATGGGATCCAGATCATTCTGTCTTTGAAGTTGCATCCAAGTACTGCATTTTGAACTCTTGTGGACTATGAAGACTGCTCCATTTCTTCTAAGGGATTCCTGCCCACAGCATTAGATACAGTGGTCATCTTAATTAAATTTGCCCATTACTGTCCATTTATTTTACTGATTCCTAAAATGTCAGTGTTCCATCTCTCCTGCTTGGCCACCTCCAATTTACCTTGATTCATGGACCTAACATTCCAGTTTCCTATGCAATATTATTTTTTACAGCATCAGACTTTACTTTTACCACCAGACACATCCACACTCAGCATTTGTTTCTGCTTTGGCCCAGCTGCTTCATTCTTCCTGGAGCTGTTAGTAATTTCCCTCTGGTCTTTTGCAGTAGCATATTGGACACCTTCTGATATGGGGGCTCATATCTTTTTGCCTTTTCATACTGTCCACAGGGTTCCCTAGGCAAGAATACTGAAATGGATTGCCATTTCCTCCTTCAATGGACAATGTTTTGTCAAAACTCTTCACTATGACCCAGCCATCTTGGGTGGCCCTACATGGCACGGCTCATGGCTTCATTGAGTGATGCAAGTCCCTTTGCCATGATAAGGCTGTGATCCATGAAGGGGAGGAGAGAACAGACCACTGAATAATAAAACATGTCAATTAATAGGGCAGAGCACCCAGAAATAGACATATATAGAACATATAGGAGTTGTATAAATGATAGAGGAAGCATTCAATTAGTATGGGAAAGATGGGCTAGTCAATAAATGACAAGTGGGCAAGCAGTGAGCCATCTCCAAGGACAAGGACCCTGTTTGACTATACACACAAAAAACTAAAATGATAAGAGATTTCAATAAAAAAACAACAACCCACAAAGGGACTAAAGAAAACAAAAGGAAATTGTTTTACTATCTCACAGTGGGAAATGCCTATGTAAGCTTAACATAAGCTGCATAGGTTCTAAGAATCCCTAAAATATAGACAGAGAAATTTGAAAATCTTAAAACTTAAAAATTCTTCTTAGGAAAAATACACAAAGTCATAACTGGGGAAAAAATAAACTATTTGCAATACATATGACTAGAACAATTCTAATATCTTTGTATAGAGAGAGTCCCCACTAAAAACACACACACAAGAACCTAATCTGTAAAAAATAAAGACATTAAGAATCTTACACTGACCTTGGAAATTATGTAACAGGTTTCTACACCCACTTTACAGATGGAAAGGCTAAGGCACAAAAGTTAAAAGATTTTCCTAAAAGGAGGACTGGAATAACACATTCCTTGACTATGTTCTTGGGTTTTCTCTACCATGCCAAAAGTGGAGATCAATTAAGAGAAATGAGCCTTTTAGCATGCCATCCGATGGAGGAATGTGTTATTCTCTAGCTGTGTTTTTCTGCCTGCTGCTCCTGTCTGTCTCCCCACTGCATGACAGATGGCCCTTCCCTACCCAGCATGGTGGCCCTGGCCACTGGGCCCCACTTCCCTCCTGCCTTACCTCCAGGCTTCTGGAAGCAGTAGCACCACTCATTGTTAGAGAGCTTGCCATCCTTGAAGGAGTCACAGGAATTGAAGAGAGGCTTGATACAGGGCTCATACTTATCCAGGTAGATGGCGTTGATCTCTGAGTGGTCAAGCAGGAGGTCATAGTTCATATCCAACTTGTTGAACATCCAGCCCAGGGAGTCCTTGCAGATGGGCAGGATACTGGTGTCAAACCCTGCGATGGAAAGGACATGTCTCAGCCTGCTCTCTCCTGCTCTGCTGGCTTCCCAGCTTTCTGTCCCAAAGGGTGCCCCAGAGCCCACCCCCTCCCCAGGTATATTCTCAGCAGCCTTGTATCAGAATATGTGGTGGTGGTTGGTTTTTAAATGAAACAATTTAAAATGCACTAAAATGGAAGTCAGCATTTGAGGAAAATGTGTTCTAATGGGAACAAATCCCCAGTGCTAATATATCTGTTATATAAATAGGAGTTTTCATGTATATAGAGAGTATAGATTCTATACAAAGATATTAGAAATTCATAAATAAGACTTTATGAGACTTGCTTAAAACAAGGGATACCTGAAAAGAAGAGTACAAACATGGTGAGTAAGAGGACTAATGGATAATACTGCAAACTATGCTTTTATATTGAGGAAAAATTATTTGAAAAACCGAAAGAACCTATTGTAAAAAGGATGGCAATGAAATGAAACTAGGTGGCACAATCCAGAAGCAGTGATTATATCTCAAAGGACTGTTCNAAAAGAAGAGTACAAACATGGTGAGTAAGAGGACTAATGGATAATACTGCAAACTATGCTTTTATATTGAGGAAAAATTATTTGAAAAACCAAAAGAACCTATTGTAAAAAGGATGGCAATGAAATGAAACTAGGTGGCACAATCCAGAAGCAGTGATTATATCTCAAAGGACTGTTCAGTCCAAAAGTCTGAACATTAATGGGAAAACAAGCCAGATACCTGGCTCTGTTCTCCATTTTTTTTTTTTCTGCAATCCCCTCAAGAGATACATGACATGGAATCCAAATTGACTCAGACAATCATTTCTTTCTTATTTCCCAGGTATGGGGAGGAGGGGTAGTTTTCTTAACGAATTGTTTCTACAATGGAAACTATATGTACTCAAATAATGACGCTTGGCTTAACACTGGGGATATTAAGTCTACTGCAGATAAGCCCCAGAGAAGATATGCCCCACATCTAAAACTCTTCTTTCTTTCAGAATAAAAACCACCAGGCCATTTCAAATTATTCCATAATCTGGATTTCTAAGATTGGTTTTATTTTCCTGAGAAAATGATGAAAATAGTTTACTTTTGTGTTACTTAAGGCACTCTTCTAAGCATTTTATAGTTGATTATCTCACTGAATCCTTCTAACAGCTTATGAAATGATGCTTTATCCTCTCTAAAGATTTTTTTTTTAAGCTCAAGGTTTAAGTTACTTATTCAAGGTCATACAGCTGTGGGGCTGAGATTCAAGCCCAGGTGGCCCAATGTTGAGTCTATATTCTCGGTCCCTCTTCTTCTAGGGCTGCCTCTGCCTTGCATGACATGGGATCCTCCTACCCTGAGGACATCCAGTAGGTTTGGGTGCTAAGCTGAGGGATGAGCAATGCAAAGGGTGATACAGTAACTGTCAGTGAGGCTTCTGATGGGGTTGATTGTCCTTCTGGGGTTCTTACCTAGCCTGTCATTGGATTCTATGTGTCTCACCAGGAACCCCTGCTTAGCCAGCACGATATAGGACAGAACAAAACATGCCCACCCTTTAAAGGAATGTCTTTACAAAAGAGTCTTCACTGTCCAGAGGTCAGTAAACTGTTGCAGCTCCTCCTCTGAGCTCTCATGGAAGCCGATGCTTCCCTCCCATTTTCAGTACCTGTAAATTAGACTCTTAGCTACTTGACAGCAAAGACTGTCTTCTTTCCTTCATAGACTCAGCCTGTAGAGGCACACAGGAAGTGCCCAATGGAATTTGTTGAGAGAGGTTGTCTAGCTATTGCAAAGTTTATCCCCTTCCAATATAAAAATCCTTCCATTTTTAAATTTATTCTTTTTGATATCTTAAAACACATCTTAGAAAAATACCCCTTCTCAAGAATAGATACTATGGGACATAATCTGGCCTCTTCTTTGAAGGTCATGACTGGACAATCTCTATGTTGATTATGTCCTGAGGGGCAACTGAATAAAGGAAGATAATTTACTCTGACACTAAATGGCTCCACACTTTTGTATAGAATAATTTATGTGATATTCATCCATGTTAGAGGATATTACCATTTTAATACATAGGAAAGGGAAATTTTATTTTTCAATGTTCCCAGAACTCTGAGAACTTCTCTACAAATGTTTATCACCAAATTTTCTTCTTGGAAAACACGAATCATGGTTAAAAAAAAAAAAAAAGTATATCTATGCTAAGTTCAGTTGTGGGGGTTTTGTTTTTTGAGCTATACATTATATAATTTAGAATCAATCACTCTTTGGTTGTAATAAAATGTAAGCAAATTGATCTTTAAACTTTTTTGGTATCTTGAAATTGAAAACAGACTAATGTTATCTAGACCTCAAGGAAAAATCAGAAGAAACTAAATCCTGACACCATTAGAGCTGGCCATTTTGCATATATATGTTCAAAGGATGTCTGTCCATGATATATCAGAAACATCATGCTGGTGCTTGCTTAAATTTCTTCACAGTCCACTGTATAGTAGTGCACAGTCCAGTGTACATCCAATGTATGTCCAGTGTACATACAGTATGTACAATCCAGTGTACTGTATACAGTGGTGTACAGTCCAGTGTACAGTAGTGTACAGTCCAGCACACATCTAGGGCACATCTGGTGCATAGCTGGAACACAGCTGGCCACCTCTGGACACAATTGGCATACAGCCCAAAGGCACATCTGGAACACAGCTGGATACATCTGGACACATTTGGCACACAGCTGGACACATCTGCACACAGCTGGAACACATCTGGAACACAGCTGGACACATCTAGCAAACAGCTGGAACACATCTGGCACACAACTGGACTCATCTGGAATACAGCTGGAACACATCTGGAATACAGCTGGAACACAGCTGGCACACAGCCCAAATGCACAGCTGGACACATTCTGGTGCACAGTTCAAATGCATATCTGGTGTACAGTCCAGTGTACACCTGGTGTACAGTCCAAGGGCACATCCCACTGTGCAATGTACAGTCCAGTGTATGTCCAGTGTACATCAGTATGCCTACTGTATTGTCCAGTGTATGTCCAGTGTACACCAGTGTATCTAGTGTCTAGAGTACAATTCAATGTACACCCAGTGTACACCTAGTGTACAGTCCAATGTCTATCCAGTGTAGTGTATAGTCCAGTGTACCTCCACTGTACAATCTATACACTGCAGTGTATGCCCAATGTCTTTGTGCCTGTCTTCTCCATATTCACAAAATTCTATGATTGGTTCTTATAGTCATTCTTAAAAGAAATGGCAATGAACAAGTAGTAAGTTGTTCAAAGAAGGAAGAATAAAGGGAACAAAATTTAAGTGAGCTGAAAATTGTATTGCTTGACACTGAATTCCGGTTAGTGATGTGCAAGGGCAAGTTACTGAACTTCTCTGTATATCAGATTCTCATTTTCTTCAGCTGTTTTGTAAAAATACTAGCCACCCCTCTTCAGACTTGCAGTTTTTAGTATTTCTTGATCTCTCAAGAATGTGAGTGAGTCAAGAAGAGCCGAAGGAAACATGACAGTCCAATGTAATGTGGTATCCTCCATTTCTCTGTTGTTGTCTGATTGGTTGGTGAGATCTGAGTTGTTCTTAATTTGCTAAGTCATTTTTCCCACTGTACTAATTAGTTATCATGTCAATCTTTCCATTTCAATTGCTGCTTTAAGGTCTAAAGCTGTGGAAAAGAAAGTAAAACCATTTATGAACATGATTCCTGACCGCGTTTAGTCCTTCCTCTTCATGGCTTTTTGGGCCAGAGCCCATTTCCCCATTTTAGGGATAAGTCTGAAACAGCAATTGCTGGGAGCCGAGGATCGTGTCTCCATCCCAGGATTCTGGGAAATTTTAATATTGCTTACTGAGCACCAAAAAGAAGTGCTAAACTGGTTGGGCTATAGGCTAAGGTCAAGCCCACCCACACCTATTTGGAAGGCTCTAGAAGAGAGGCATCTGTATCTGTTATCCAGGGATGCAGGGGGAACAGGCTAGCCCTTCTGGTTGGTTGGCCCCAAACTCATGGGACTTCTAGGGTTGCATGGTCTCCCCTTCAGAACTCCTGGGCTGACAATGTCTCTCCCTCCTGTGCCTCATGGACAAACCCAGTGTCATTCCTTTATATCCCTTCACTCCAACTGTTTCAGAACATCACAGCTAAAAACCTCCAGGGACTCAATTTGCTTGTGGCCAAGCGCAGGCATTTTGCAGGCTCACTGGTTGTCAGCAGGAGTCTCCTGGGACTGGAGGCTACGAGGAACAGCTCTTTCATATCAATCTGCTCTTCATTGAAAGGTTGTACAGAAAGCCCAGTGGCTCAGACACTCCTGGAAGATCCCTGGGAAAAGCTTCCCACTGTGCACAACTCCCAACGAACCTTTGACATGAATGGGAAGAATCTTACATCCCTTTTCACACTCATACAACCACCAGGACCCTCTCTTTGGACATAGAGCATATGTTTCCCAGAATCGACCTTTCCCTTAATTGGTAAAAATTCCAACCTGGTGAGCAAATTTTCCTCTAGATCAACATTCTCTAGGTGGCTGTGAACAGTAAAGAATAACCCTTAAATTATGAAGAATGTTCTGATTTGAGCTGAAGACCAGATGCTGGTTAGACTTTGGGTCCCAGCAGTTACCAGTGTCGCTTCTTACTCGCTTAGCTCAATCCAAGAGCATTACATTCAGAAATCCTGTCAACACAAGTGTGACATCAGGGATGGGGTGAAATACTCTCTGCTTTAAATAATGTGTGTTTTTATATTTTGACAAATCAGTAAAAACACTACATAGAAAAGGCTGTGGCAAAGCTCCATGTATCTCTACAACTGTGCTATTGAGTCAGCCCTTCTGTACCAACTGGCCAAAGTATAGAGAAGCGCCCCCCTAGTGGCTTGTGGGTTAGAGGCAGTGAGAGGCTCCACCAAAGTGCAAACACACAGACTTAACCCCCAGTTTGCTCTCTGGCTTATGGAGAGGTTTGGAACATGGTCTTCAGCCACTTCAGTGATGGTGGAGGGAATGATTGTCGGGTAGTCTATCTCTGGAAAACAAAATGTAGTCTCACTAATGCCCAAAAGCCCGGGTTATCAAAGATGTTTGCTACCATGTTGCTTATAATAGCTGAACATTAGGAGCAACTTCAAAGCTCCCAAATAAAGGTCTAATTACATGAATTATGTTATATCAATATATTGAGATTCTATGTCATGTCTACAAAGCAGACATGCGACTTCATGAACTGCAGCACACCAGGCCTCCCTGTCCATCACCAACTCCTGGAGTTTGCTTAAACTAATGTCCATTGTGTTGGTGATGCCATCCAACCATTTCATCCTCTGTCATCCCCTTCTCTTCCTGCCTTCAATCTTTCCTAGCATCAGAGTCTTATCCAAAGAGTCAGTTCTCTGCATCAGGTGGCCAAAATATTGGAGTTTCAGCTTCAGCATCAGTCCTTGCAATGAATATTCAGGACTGATTTCCTTTAGGATTGACTGGTTGGATCTCCTTGCAGTCGAAGAGACTCTCAAGAGTCTTCTCCAACACCAGAGTTCAAAAGCATCAGTTATTCATGGCTCAGCTTCCTTTTTATAGTCCAACTCTCACATCCATACACAACTACTGGAAAAAAACATAGCTTTGACTAGATGGACCTTTGTAGGCAATGTAATGTCTCTGCTTTTTAATATGCTGTCTAGGTTGGTCATAGCTTTTCTCTCAAGGAGCAAATATCTTTGAAGTTCATGGCTACAGTCACCATCTGCAGTGATTTTTGAGCCCCCTAAAATAAAGTCTCTCATTATTTCCATTGTTTCCCTATCTATTTGCCAAGAAGTGATAGGGCCGGATGTCAAGATGTTAGTTTTCTGAAGGCTGAGTTTTAAGCCAACTTTTTCACTCTGCTCTTTCACTTTTATCAAGAGGCTCTTTAGTTCTTCTTCACTTTCTGCCATAAAGGTGGTGTCATCTGCTTGTCTGAGGTTATTGATATTTTTTCTAGCAGTCTTTATTCCAGCTTGTGTTTCATCCAGCCTGGCATTTTGCATGAAATACTCTGCATAGAAGTTAAATAAGCAGGGTGACAATATACAGCCTTGACATACTCCCTTCCCAAATTGGACCAGTCTGTTGTTCCATATCCAGTTCTAACTGTTACTTCTTGACCTGCATACAGATTTCTCAAGAGGCAGGTCAGGTGGTCTGGCATTCCTATCTCTTGAAGAATTTTCCACAGTTTGTTATGATCCACACAGTCAAAGGATTTGGCATAGTCAATAAAGCAAAAGTAGACGTTTTTCTGTAATTCTCTTGCTTTATCAGTGATCCAACGGATGTTGGCAATTTGATCTCTGGTTCCTCTGCCTTTTCTAAATCCAGCTGGAACATCTGGAAGTTCATGGTTCACATACTTTTGAAGCTTGGCTTGGAGAATTTTGAACATGAGATGAGTGCAATTGTGTGGTATTTTAAGCATTCTTTGGCATTGCCTTTGTTTGGGGTTGGAATGAAAACTGATCTTTTCCACTCCTGCAGCCACTGCTGACTTTTCCAAATTTGCCGGCATATTCAGTGCAGCACTTTCACAGCATCATCTTTCAGGATTTGAAATAGCTCCACTGGAATTCCACCACCCTCACTACCTTTGTTCATAGTGATGCTTCCTAAGGCCCACTTAACTTTGCATTCCAGGTTGTCTGGCTCTAGGTGAGTGATCACACCATCGTGGTTATCTGGGTCATGAAGACCTTTTTTGTACAGTTCTTCTGTGTGTTCTTGCCACCTCTTCTTAATATCTTATGCTTCTGTTAGGTCCATGCCATTTCTGTTCTTTATTGTGCCCATCTTTGCATGAAATATTCCCTTGATATCTCTAATTTTCTTGAAAAGATCTCTAGTCTTTCTCATTCTATTGTTTTCCTATATTTCTTTGTACTGGTCACTAGAAAGGTTTTCTTATCTCTCCTTGCTATTCTTTGGAACTCTGCATTCAGATAGGTATATCTTTCCTTTACTCCTTTGCTTCTCTTCTTAGCTATTTGTAAGGCCTCCTCAGACAACCATTTTGTCTTTTTGTATTTCTTTTTGGGGGGATGGTCTTTTAATTGAAGACTTATATTTCTATTAATTGAAGTATAGGTGATTTACAATATTGTGTTAGTTTCAGGTGTACAGCATAGTGTTTTTGCAGATTATACTCCACTCTAGGTTATAAGAAAATGGCTATAAATCTCTGTGTTGTATATTACTGCCTATCTATTTTATACATGATAGTCTGTCATTTTTATATCTTTATATGTACTTAAATATATTTCCTAAAAATCCGTATTAAATACTAGATAACTTTGCAACCCAATTTAAAAAAAATTAAATAAGACCCCTATCTATGTTTTCTTAACTTATGTGCAGAGTACATCATGAGAAATGCTGGGCTGGAAGAAGCACAAGCTGGAATCAAGATATCCAGGAGAAATATCANGTGATTTTGGAGCCCAGCAAAATAAAGTCTGACACTGTTTCCCCATCTATTTGCCATGAAGTGATGGGACCAGATGCCATGATCTTCGTTTTCTGAATGTTGAGCTTTAAGCCAACTTTTTCACTCTCCTCTTTCACTTTCATCAAGAGGCTTTTTAGTTCCTCTTCAGATAAAGCCAAAGGCTAGTGAGGAAGTTTCAAGATATGTAATGTCCAGGGAAGAGACAGGAGCTGGGAAACTGTGTTCCTTTGAAAAATGCTCCCAAGGTTGATGACTAGTATTCCGAGCTGATCTCAGCTGATTGTTGACTTTGGGGACTGAATGACATACTACTTATACCAAGCCCTCTTAGAGGATTAGAAAAGAGGAAGGTAAGGAAACAATCTGAGGTATAAACACATATAAGAGATGATGTGAAAAATAAAGGTGGGGACAGATTGTGGACATTCTGTATTTAGAGCTATAGTGTTAATACCTAAAAGATAGAGTAAGTGTCTATGTCTGTGTGTTACAAATCCTAACTGAAGGCCACATTGGAACATCCAATTGGGGATGTTTGAAAATGGCAAATCTGACACACAACAATTTTAGGGTATCTGTGAACCTCTGCTAGGGAACCAATTACTGGTATGCTCTCAAAACTCAGGAAATCTTGCAACTAAAGAACCAAATGAGAAAACCACAACTCCTGCACAGGGACCCTCCCTCTCTGACCCTAGCCTTACCAATGCTTAGTTCAGGGCAATGGAAGAAGCTAATATGAAAACAGTCAGAATGTAATTTAAACTTCGGTGCTTCTGAAGGTAATTAAAGAGTTGGGCTGGACAGGAGTTGTCTCTGGAGCAGGCCAGCAGGCCTCTCAGAAATGGAGACCCAGTGCCGGCCCTTTCAAACTAATCTCCTTCAGCCCTCCCAGGTGCCGTTTGTGCATAATTGCTTAATCAGAGCAGCAGTGGATCAATGCACTCAGAGTGTTTGCAATTAGCGTCTTCTCTAAAAGGCCTTCTTCAGGGCAGAATTAGATGCTGAGCTGGATCGACACAAGGATGCCTTCCTGAACCGCCTTGCCTGGGGTCCAGGTTCCTCCTTCTACCCTGACATCCTCATGCTGCTGGGAGCCTTCAGTTACATGGAGTCTTCTCCTCCCCCATAGGGACTGGGTCCCTCATGCTGTTGAATATCCAGCAAGCAGCAAGTGCACCAGTGCTGGCAGGGGGAGTGTGCAAGGAGCACTGAAGAGGGGGTGCTGCACTCCATGGGAGCTCGAAAGACAGGAAGGAAGAGCTACAGTTGCTCCTTGGGCTACAGTTTTGGGGCACTGATCAACTGGAACTGAAATAGGTGAGGGTTGATTCTGCTTAGAATGGTTTTAGGAACAATAACCAGTCATTCTGCTTTAAAAGAATCCTGGGGAGGCAGGAGAGAGTAACCCAGCTCTGGAGGATGACAGCACAGGGCTCAGATGCCATCCTAGGTGAGACTGGACAGGGGCTTTCCCAATGGTCAATTTCCTCATGTGCAGAATGGAGGTGATGGCAGGACAAGTTTGCAGCATTATGGGAGGATTAGGCTAGAACAGACTTAAGTGTTCAGCACTTTGAAACCACTGGCTCTGAGATTATTTGTGTCTGTGGATCTACCAAATGTAAAAGGATGGGACTCCAGATCATGAGCATGGTATTGTCACATGAAATGATCCCTGAAGCCACCTAGTAAGATAAGATTCTTCTCTGCGGTTTCTCAGAGGTTAGGCAACATCTCCAAGGCCCTACAAACCCAAGTCTCCTGATTCGACATTCACTTGGTCTAGTCACACACCACCACCCCAGATGCCTGCACCTGGGTTCACTCTGGCCCCATATGCAAGAGAGACCCTCTTCCCCAAGTTAAAGACCACACACCTGAAACAAAGGTCAGAACCACATTCCCTACCCTGAATACAAACAGGAGTATAGCACTGCATTAAGAGTTCAAGATTCTAATACAGATGATCAACAGGCACATGAAAAGATGCTCAGCATCACTAATTGTTAGAGAAATGCAAATCAAAACTACAGTGTGGAGGTACCAGTCAGAATGGCCACTATTAAAAAGTCAACAAATAACAAAGGCTGGAGAGAGTGGGCAGAAAAGGGAACCCTCCTACACTACTGGTGGGAATGTAAATTGGTGCAGCCACTCTGGAGAACAGTAGGGAGGTTCTTTGTTGTTGCTGTTGTTGTTGTGTTACTGTGGTATCGACTCTTTTTATGATCCCATGGACTGTAGCCCACCAGGCTCCTCTCTCCATGGGATTTCCCAGGCAGAATTCTGGAGTGGGTTGCCATCTCCCTATCCAGAGGATTTCCCAACCCAGTAATCAAATCTGTGTCTCCTGCATTGGCAGGTGGATTTTTTACCACTGAGCCACCATATGGAGGTTCCTTAAAAAAAGACAGAACCATCATATGGTCTAGCAATCCCAGTTCTGGGCATATATCCAGACAAAACTATAATTTGAAAAGATACATGTACCCCTATGTTCATAGTAGCATTGTTTACAATAGTCAAGACAAGAAAACAACCTAAATGTCTATCAATAGATGAATACATAAAGATGTGATATACATAGACACATATATATGTATATCTATATATATGTGTGTGTATATGTATATATATAGAAAGAGGCACAGAGAGAGACATGAATTTGAACAAACTCTGGGAGATTGCGTAGGACAGGGAATCCTGGTGTGCTGCAGTCCATGGGGTTGCAAAGAATCAGATATGACTTAGCGACTGAACAACATATACATATATAAAGGAATATTATTCAGCCATCAAAAGAATGTAATGCCATTTGCAGCAACATGGATGGACCTAGAGAGTATCATACTAAGTGAAGTAAGTCAGAAAGAGAAAGACAAGGAAATATGTAGGAAAATATGACACAAATCAACATATCTACAAAACAAACACTGATGCACAGATATATAGAACAGACTTGCAGTTGCCAAGAAGAGAGGGTGCAGGTGGGAAGGATTGGGAGTTTAGCAGATGCAAGTAATTATTATATATAGGATGGATAAATAAGGTCCTATTGTATACCACAGAGAACTATATTCAATATACTGTTACAATATACTATGACAATGTAATGGAAAAGAATATGAAAAACAATATAATATATTAATAGAATTAATATATTAAGTATAATATATATAAAAGAATATGAATATATATTTATATGACTGAATTACTCTGCTATACAGAAGAAATTAACACAACCCTTGTAAATCAAATGTACTTCAATGAATTAAAAAAATTTTTTTTAAGTTCAAACTTCTGGATCTGTCAGCCCTGAGTTTGAACACCAGTTCTCAGTTTACAAGTGGTTGCTTTTCACGTATCACTGCTCTTCTCCAAGCCTCAGGTTTTTCATCTGTAAAATGGTGATATTAACAGTCTCAACCTCATGGGGTTATGGTAGGGATTTACTGTGAAGATGAAGCTTTCAGAAACCAGCAGGCAACCACAAGTATCCTCTCTTCTGAGGAATGTCAGGGGCTGGTTGGACTTATCCTTGAAAGCTAGGAGATATACTGCCAGCCATAGCAGTTTTAATGACAGAAAATAAAACTGGGTAGATAGCAAAGTGAATCAGTTATACCTCACTGTAAACCAACTATATTCCAATAAAAATTTTTAAAAAGAAAAAATACAATTGGGGCATCTTGCAGGGATTTTATTTTTTTCAATTAATTTGTCTAATTGGAGGCTAATTACTGTTATTGTAGTGGTTTCTGCCATACACTGACATGAATTAGCCATGGGTGTACATGTGTTCCCCATCCTGAACTCTCCTCCCACCTCCCTCCCCATCCCATCCCTCAGGGTCATCCCAGTGCACCAGCCCTGAGCACCCTGCCTCATGCATCAAACCTGGACTGGCAATCTATTTCACATATGGTAATATACATGTTTCAATGCTATTCTCTCAAATCATCCCACCCTCGCCTTCCCCCAGAGTCCAAAAGTCTGTTTTTTACATCTGTGTCTCTTTTGCTGTCTCACATATAAGGCCATCATTACCATCTTTCTAAATTCCATATATATGCATTAATATACTGTATTGGTGTTTTTCTTTCTGACTTACTTCACTCTGTATAATAGGCTCCAGCTTCATCCACCTCATTAGAACTAATTCACATGCATTCTTTTTAATAGCTGAGTAATATTCCTTTGTGTATATGTACCACAGCTTTCTTATCCATCTGCCAATTGACATCTAGGTTGCTTCCATGTCTTGGCTATTATAAACAGTGCTGTGATGAACACTGGGGTACAGGGGTCTCCTTTAATTCTGGTTTTCTCGGTGTGTATGCCCGGCAGTGGAATTGCTGGGTCATATGGCTGTTCTATTTCCAGTTTTTTAAAGGAATCTCCACACTGTTCTCCATAGTAGCTGTACTAGTTTGCATTCCTACCAACAGAGTAAGAGGGTTCCCTTTTCTCCACACCCTCTCCAGCGTATTGTTTGTAGACTTTTTGATAGCAGCCATTCTGACTGGCATGAGATGATACCTCATTGTGGTTTTGATTTGCACTTCTGTGATAATGAGTGATGTTGAGCATCTTTTCATGTGTTTGTTAGCCATCTGTATGTCTTCTTTGGAGAAATGTCTGTTTAGTTCTTTGGCCCATGTTTTGGTTGGGTCATTTATTTTTCTGGAATTGAGCTGCAGGAGTCGCTTGTATATTTTTGAGATTAATTCTTTGTCAGTTGCTTTGTTTGCTATTATTTCCTCCCATTCTGAGGGGATTTTAAAAGCATACACAAGGTGAATTCCCGTTTTTAATTGGAGATCATCTCAAAGAATTGAGCAAGGCTGTGCCTGCTAATATTAAATTGTATTATTACATGTAATTCCAGTTTTTACTTTTCAGTGCCTAAAACATTGATATATATGCATGTTTCTCTTATCCTTAGAGGATGCATCATTTTGTGTAAAAACAAGCATGAGAAAAGGATTTAGGGCTCCATTATTCAGGAGCTTGCTAATAAAGTCCTTCTTAAAAAGCAATCTCTGAAAGAACTTAAAATACATTAAACTGGGAGGAAGATGAGTTAAACCAATTAGTGGTACAACCTACAAGAAAAGACAGATAGATTTCCCTATTAAACCCATTACTGTTCTCAGTAACCAGATTTGAGAAGACTTTAATGTTTCTCTTGATTCTAATGATAATCCTTCATCTGGAAAAAGAAATACATTCGGAACTTGCACAACATTTGTAAATGTACATTAGTAGAGTAGCACTTATAATCTGGAGCAAGGAGGTTAGCTTGATGAAATAAGCTTTTAAAACTTCTGATAAAAATCCACAGATTTTTCCACACTCCAGAGCAAAACAAAATGTTATATATGCAAAATATTGGTCAAAAATTGCTAACTCTGGCTTTAATTGTGTTTGTCAGGCAGTAAGTAAGCATCTCCCTACATGGGAAACCTAGAATAGATGAGCAGTAGTGGAGAAAATAGCAGTTTTAAGGAAAGGTTTCAGAGCCAACCACATTTACCAGGTCCTCAACTAATAAAGACTAAACTGGAAGAAAATCATGTTCTCACCTAAAATGAGATATGGCAGAGCCCTGGGAACAAGGCAGGGATGTGGAGGGTCAGTTCCTGCCTGGCTCATCCCACTGTGGAGATGCAGACTCAGTGCCTGCAAATCATTTTGTGTTTTATTAATGTCTGAGCTCAAATTGCTGTTGGCAGTCAGGGAAGGCTTCCAGGAAGAGGCAGGACTAGAGCCAAGGCTCGTGTGCAGGGCTGACTTGGAAAAGGAGAAGACATTCCAGGCAAGTCTTAGAAATAATGAGGAAGCCAATTGGAATGAAGTGACTAATTTTTACAGCTGATTTATATTTAAATTAGCTCTACTCAAGTACACCAACTTGAGCATAATTTGCCCTAACTATAAATCATAAACATATACAAAAATCAAACATATAAATGTGTGTATATATAAAATCTCCTGTAGATCTGTGTAGAGACAGTCCATTATTTTACACATTATATAAATGTTTACATGCATTTCAAGGACCCTTTTCTGACCAGGTGAAAAACTGACTATTCAAGGACTGATACACAAGCCTGTATCTGCAAGAGATTTTAGTAACAGAAAACATATTTTTTAGGGTACATATAAGAAGAATCTCCATTCCTAACTGGAGATTTGTGTCCAGTGTAATATGTTCAAATTCAAGGTCCAAATTTGGGCATTTTTAAACAATTTAAGGTTCTGTGTTTTTCAATCCCTAAAGACCAATACATGCATGTATATTTTTACCTTAAATATGACATAAAGTTTGTTGTTTAACGGGATAGGAAGCAACAGAAGATTGACAGAAGACCATGACTGCCAAACTTGGGATGGAGAGGTGATGCTGATGGCCTAGGATGTATATGGAACCTACCACCCTCTTCTCATGACAAAGGTCCAGAAATACCTCCAGGGGTGCTGGAGTCTAGGGTGAGAGGGTAGAGGTTGGAGCAGGAACTGAAAACCCCCAGTGGTAACTAAGGTCAGGACAGAATGGTCATGGATGTGCCTGGAGCAGATGCAGCCTGGCATCTTCACTTTCATGCTTCTGGTGGACAAGCTGATAAAGGATGAGGATAAAGAAAGAAAGGTCTGGAGAAGAACTGCCTTCTGGAACCATATAGGGTGTCTTAAGCTATTCCAAGTCCTGCCACATTCAGTGAAAAACTCACTGTTCTCTTCACCCTTGAAGTTATACAACTCACTCTAAATTCGTCTCCACTGTACCCTGGTAGACTTAAGGCAGAAATGAGTATAGCTACTTGACATGATAAGATGGTATCCAGCCTCAAGGGATTTTCTTTGGACTCACAGAGGGCCTCTGACTGCAAAAAGATGGAATAGTAGCTATTATTATCTCTGTTTCTATAAATATTTCTATATTTGGTCACAATAGACTGTTAAGAGATTTGGTACCTAACAAGGCAAAGCTAGCAACTTCCTATTTCCCCTTCTAAATATCATAATAGACAAAGTAAACAGAAAAAAAGTTATAAATTCTATTTTCAGTAAAACTAGAAAAGAGATATCATCCATAGATTTAAACAATATAGCAGAAACCACCCAGATGGAAGTAAAATGTCCAGGTATGCCAATAAAAAATTTCAAAAACATGTTTCTGATATGTGAAGGACTCCTCCTGAGGTGATCCACATTTCCTGCTCATCAAGAACTAAGGGACCTGAAGAATGGGGCATGGATCAAACAGATGCTGCTGCTTCTGCTAAGTCACTTCATTTGTGTACGACTCTGTGCGACCCCATGGACTGCAGCCTACCAGGCTCCTCCGTCCATGGGATTTTCCAGGCAAGAGCACTGGAGTGGGTTGCCATTTCTTTCTCCAATGCATGAAAGTGAGAAGTGAAAGTGAAGTCACTCAGTCGTGTCCGACTCTTAGCGACCCCATGGACTGCAGCCTACCAGGCTCCTCCGTCCATGGGATTTTCCAGGCAAGAGTACTGGAGTGGGGTGCCACTGCCTTCTCCGGTCCTCCAGGGGTTAAACCCTAGTAATTTGTTTTGCAAATCTCCATTAACCATTAAATATAAAAATGTACACTGGGGACTTCTCTGCTGGTCTACGGTTAAGACACTGCACTTCCATGGCAGGGGCAGGGGTTCAATGCCTGGTCAGGGAACTAAGACCCTATGTGCCATGAGGCATGGCCAAAGAAAAAAAGTAAGCTGGTTTCATTTGTGCTAGAGGTGAAGGGGAAGTAAAAACAGAAGAGCCTTAGATGGCAGTAAAAGCAGCCAGGAAGGGACTCCCAAACAAGGGACATGAAGAAGGGATGGGGCACGGATCAAGCAGGTGCTACAGAGGTGGAAAAATGAGTAAGAAAGCAGGAAAAGAGTGCAGTGGCCTAGGGGCAGCAGGTCTCAGAAAACGCTCATAGCACTGTTCTATCAGTAAGAAGCACTCCAAAGTGTGACTTGGGTACAGCAAGAACAGTGGAGATAGCTGATGAGAGAAACCCTCTTAAGGCTCATCTATTTCAGAGAAACAGAAAAGAAACACAGAGCAGCCATCTTAGCAGGAAGCCATCTATCACTGATACCACTGAAGTGAGTGCTTTTGTACTGTGGGGGCTATAGAAGAAACAGGTTTCACCCCCTCCATCCCTAGGACTCCTTTTTGAACAGGTAAGCCATTAACCTCTTAACTTATTGTAATATGTTTTTAAAGATGCTGACCTGTAGATATTGTTCTTGTTCATTTGCTCATTGGCATCTGACTCTTTGCTACCCCATGGACTGTAGCACACCAGGATTCCCTGTCCTTCACCATCTCCTGGAGCTTGCTCAAACTCATGTCCATCCAACCATTGCATCTTCTCCTTCTCCTGCCTTCTGTCTTTCCAAGCATCAAGGTCTTTCCCAATGAGTCAGCTATTTGCATCATGTGGCTTAAGTATTGGAGCTTCAGCTTCAGCATCGATCTTTCCAGTGAATATTCAGGATTGATTTCCATTAGAATTGACTGGCTTGATCTCCATGGAGTCCACTCCATCTCTTCTCCAACACCATGGTTTGAAAGCATTAAATCTTCAGCTCTCACATTCATATATGACAACTGGAAAAAATGTAGCTTTGACTATACTGACATTTGTTGGCAAAGTAATGTCTCTGCTTTTTAATACACTGTCTAGGTTTGTCATAGCTTTTCTTCCAAGGAGCAAGAGTCTTTTAATTACATGGCTGCATTCACCATCTACCGTGACTTTCAGTTCACTTCAGTTGCTCAGTCATGTCCGACTCCTTGCGACCCCATGAATCGCAGCACACCAGGCCTCCCTGTCCATCACCAATTCCTGGAGTTCACTCAGACTCACGTCCATCAAGTCAGTAATGCCATCCAGCTGTCTCATCCTCTGTCGTCCCCTTCTCCTCCTGCCCCCAATCCTTCCCAGCATCAGAGTCTTTTCCAATGAGTCAACTCTGCATGAGGTGGCCAAAGTAACTGGAGTTTCGGCTTCAGCATCATTCCCTGCAAGGAAATCCCAGGGCTGATCTCCTTCAGAATGGACTGGTTGGATCTCCTTGCAGTCCAGGGGACTCTCAAGAGTCTTCTCCAATACCACAGTTCAAAAGCATCAATTCTTTGACACTCAGCCTTCCTCACAGTCCAACTCTCACATCCATACATGACCATTGGAAAAACCATAGCCTTGATTAGACAGACCTTTAGAGCCCAATAAAATAGTCTTTCACTGTTTCCCCATCTATATGCCATGAAGTGATGGGACTGGATGCCATGATCTTTGTTTTTTTCAATGTTGAGTTTTAAACCAGCTTTTTCACTCTCCTCTTTCACCTTCATCAAGAGGCTCTTTCATTCATCTGTGCTTTCTGCCACAAGGGTGGTGTCACCTGTGTATCTGAGGTTATTGATATTTCTCCTAGCATCTTGATTTCAGCTTGTGCTTCTTCCAGACCAATATTTCTCATGATGTACTCTTCATATAAGCTAAATAAGGAGAGTGACAATATACAGCCTTGATGTACTCTTTTTCCAGTTTCGAACCAGTCCATTGTTTTCTGTCTGGCTCTAACTGTTGCTTTTTGACCTGCATACAGGTTTCTCAGGAGGCAGGTAAGGTGGTCTGGTATTCCCATCTCTTGAAGAATTTTCCATAGTTTGTTGTGATTCTCACAGTCGAATGTTTTAGTGTAGTTAATGAAGTAGTATTAATGAAGTAGCAGAAGAAGATGTTTTCTAGAATTCTGTTGCTTTTTCTATGATCCAGCAGATGTTGGCAATTTGACCTCTGGTTCCTCTGCCTTTTCTAAATCCAGCTTGTATATCTGGAATTTCTTGATTCACGTACTATTATAGAAGCCTAGCTTGGAGGATTTTGACCATGACCTTGCTAACATGTGAAATGAGCACAATTGTGTGGAAGTTTGAACATTCTTTGGCATTGCCTTTCTTTGGGATTGGAATGAAAACTGACCTTTTCCAGTTCTATGGCCAGTGCTGAGTTTCCCAAATTTGCGGGCATATTGAGTGCAGCACTTTCACAGCATCATCTTTTAGGATTTGAAATAGCTCAGCTGGAATTCCATCACCTCCACTAGCTTTGCTTGTAGTAATGCTTCCTAAGGCCCACTTAACTTTACTCTCCAGAATGTCTGGCTCTCGGTGAGTGATCACACCATTATGGTTATCCAGGTCATGAAGATCTTTTTTGTATAGTTCTTCTATGTATTCTTGCCACCTCTTCTTAATATCTTCTGCTTCTGTTAGGTCCATATTATTTCTGTCCTTTATTGTGCCTATCTTTGCATGAAATGTTCCCTTGGTATCTCTAATTTTCTTGAAGCGATCTCTAGTCTTTCCCATTCTATTGTTTTATTGTATTTCTTTGCATTGTTCACTCAAAAAGGCTTTCTTATCCCTTCTTGCTATTCTTTGGAACTCTGCATTCAGATGAATATATCTTCCCTTTTCTCCTTTGCCTTTCACTTCTCTTCTCTGCTATTTGTAAAGCCTCCTCAGACAACCATTTTACCTTTTTGCCTTTCTTTTTCTTGGGATGGTTTTGATCACTGCCTCCTGTACAATGTTAAGAACCTCCATCCACAGTTCTTCAGGCACTCTAATAGATTTATTCCCTTTAATCTATTTGTCAACTTCCACTGTTTCATTGTAAGGGATTTGATTTAGGTCATAGCTGAATGGCCTAGTGGTTTCCCCTACTTTCTTCAATTTAAGTCTGAATTTTGCAATAAGGAGTTCATTATCTGAGCCACAGTCAGCTCCCAGTCTTGTTTTTGATGACTGTATAGAGCTTCTCCATCTTCAACTGCAAGGAATATAATCTATCTGATTTTGGCATTGACCATCTGGTGATGTCCATATGTAGAGTCTTGTCTTGTGTTGTTGGAAGAGGGTATTTGCTATGACCAGTGCATTTTCTTGGCAAAACTGTTAGCCTTTGCCCTGCTTCATTTTGTACTCCAAGGCCAAACTTGCCTATTACTCCAGGTATCTCTTGACTTCCTACTTTTGCATTCCATTCCCCTATAATAAAAAGGACAGCTTTGAGGGGTGTTAGCTCTAGAAGAACTTGTAGGTCTTCATAGAACCATTCAAATTCAGCTTTTTCAGCATTAGTGATTGGGGTATTGACTTGCATTACTGTTGTTTTTGAGGTTTCCCCAGTACTATATTTTGGACTCTCTTGTTGACTATGAGGGCTATTCTATTTCTTCTAAGGAATTTTTGCCCACAGTAGTAGATATAAAAGTCATCTGAATTAAATTCACCCATTCCAGTCCATTTTAATTCACGGTTTCCTAAAATGTCAATGTTCACTCTTGCCATCTCCTGTTTGACCACTTCCAATTTACCTTGATATATGAACCTAACATTCCAGGTTCCTATGCAGTATTGTTCTCTACAGCATTGGACTTTATTTTCACCACCAGACACATCCAAAACTAGGCATTGTTTCTGCTTTGGCTTAGCCTTTTCATTCCTTCTGGAACTATTTCTCTACTATTCTCCAGTAGTATATCAGACACCTCCTGACCTGGAGAGCTCATCTTTCAATGTCATATCTTTTTGCCTTTTTATAGTATTCATGGAGTTCTTAAGGCAAGAATGCTGAAGTAGTTTGCCATTTCCTTCTCCAGTGGACCACGTTTTGTCAGAACTCTCCACCATGTCCCATCCATCTTAGGTGGCTCTACATGGCATGGCTCATACTTTCATTGAATTGGACAAGGCTAACTATGTGATCAGTGTGGTTAGTTTTGGTTTGTTTTGGTCAGTTTGGTTTAGTTAGACAAGGCTAACCATGTGGTCAGTTTGGTTAGTTTTCTGTGACTGTGGTTTTCATTCTGTCTCTCCTCTGATGGATGAGGATAAGAGGTTTGTGGAAGCTTCCTGATGGGAGGGACTGGCTATGAGGAGAACTGGGTCTTGCTCTGGTGGGCAAGGCAATGCTCAGTAATCTTTAATCCTATTTTCTGCTGATGGGTGGGGCTGTGTTCCCTTCCTGTAGTTTAGCATGAGGCCAAACTATGGCAGGGATAATGGCAACCTCTTCCAAAAGGACTTATGCCAGCATGTTGATATTATATATATATATATATATATATATATATATATAAAATATGTGCTTTCCATATATATATTATTTCATTAAAATTATGGAAAAGAGCAACAAAACAAAGCTTACCACAGAACACTCAGTATAAAAATGGTAACAGTGAAAATATGTATAACACCAAGATAAAACAATTACTTTTATGAAGAAACACAATAAAACAATATTCAAGGACTCAGAGAAGAGATGAAGAGACAACAGATGAGACAGCCTGTGAACATTCAAGTCCCAGGAAAGAAGCAGAAAGAACAACCAGAATCATCATAAAAATGAAGCTGAATTGGAAGAAGCACGAGGGAGGACACAGGGAAACTCACTGAGAGAGAAGGATGCTAAAATGAAGAGAGTAAACAACATGAAAAGGAAAGAAGAAATTACAAAGGATTAGAGAGCAAATTCGGAGAAGGCAATGGCACCCCACTCCAGTACTCTTGCCTGAGAATCCCATGGACGGAGGAGCCTGGTGGGCTGCCGTCTGTGGGGTTGCACAGAGTCAGACACAACTAACGCAACTTAGCAGCAGTAGCAGCAGAGAGCAAATTACAGCTATAGAAAGGAGGCAAGGGAAACCCTACATGTACCTAATTGGAGCCTCTGAAGACACAAAAGAAAACACTGAGAGAGGATATATGTTTAAAATGTAATTCATTAACCCATTCCTAAAATAAAAGAAGAATTGAACCTACATTTTGAAAAGGCACAGCATGAGCCAGGGAAAATCAGCCTAGAATAGTCAACTCAGACATTAAAATCTATCCTAATGAAGTTTGTTGTTGTTTAGTCACTAAGTCATGTCTGACTCTTTTGCAGCTGCATGGACTAGCCCACCAGGCTCCTCTATCCATGAGATTTTCTGGGCAAGAATACTGGAGAGGGCCATTTCCTTCTCCACGGGGTCTTCCCAACCCAGGGATAGAACGCATGTCTCCTGCATTGCAAGCAGAATTTTTGCCTCTGAGCCACTGGGGGAAGCCCAACCTAATGAAGTTACTAGATTGTGAAAAGCAAATAAAATGGCGACTTAGTAGCAGAAAAGATGACTAAGAAATTTATGAAAGATAAAAGAAATAAGGCTGCCTGCAGAGTTCAGAACAGCAATATTCAAAGTCAGAATCCAGTAAAGCAATATGTATAAGACAGTAAAGAAAAAAAATTGGACCAGGCTTTATATCCACCTGAGTTACCATCCAGGAATAAATACCACAGAAAACCAGTTTTGAACCTTCAGTGACTTGGGGCATATGGTTTGCAGGAGCCCTTCAGAGGAGCTATGAGAGCATGCACTGTGGCCAACCATAGAGATGACTTGGGAAATCCATTTACTTGTGAAGGAACAAAGATGGAGATGAGTATGAAAGGTATGAATGTAGATGCTACATGCCCTGATAATGCAGAAATGATACAACTACCAAAAAAAAAAAAAAAGGCAGAGGAGGGAGGGAGGAAGGAAAAAGATACAGGTAGATCAAATTTCCTGATTTCCTCTTTGGGTCATAAAAGCATCAAAAGATGACAAATCAAGTATTAGAGGAGTGAATATTTTTACAGAACAAAGACAAGCTCTAAGAGAACAATTATATTAACAATCATCAAGTAATAGAAGGAAGGGGAGGAGATGTGAAAAGAAGGAAAGGAACAAAGAGAAAGAATATTAATTTTCCTAACTTTTAAAGGGATAACATCCCTGAGTATCAGAAGAATTATACATGCACCTGTGCTCCCACAAACAAATAAAATAGAGCATACAGTGGAAGGAAAACAAAAAAAATAAGAGTTGATAGGACCAAACAATTTTTTATATCAATAAATCTAAATGGGTTAAAATTCATCTCATAAAATAACATTTTAATTTCAAACTAGGTCACAGAGAAAAAGCTAACTCCATATGGACTGCAAGAGTCATAAGAACTGCCAAGCAATTCAGAAAGGTTGCTAGATACTTTGACTCCAGAATTCCCCTTTGGGACTAGAATCTCCAATTATGAACATTCCATGCATTTGAAGTAAAGTGTATAAGGCTATCTGCTACAGGATTATTTAAAATAGCAAAAGGCTGAAAATAATTCAGATGTGCATGGTTAAATCCACTATAGTACATCTGCCTGATGGAACACTATACAGCTATTTGTATGATATGTCAGAATCTCTGACATTCATCTTTTACATTAAGTAAAAAAGCAAAGTACAGAATAGAGTGTATTATGTCTATTACTAGGTCTCTGTTAAAGGAGGGGATAAGAGTCTGTGTTTGTGTTTACTTCCGTATGCATCAAGAACTCCTCAAAGATATGT
This sequence comes from Neotragus moschatus, assembly GCA_006410615.1. Taxonomy (NCBI): domain Eukaryota; kingdom Metazoa; phylum Chordata; class Mammalia; order Artiodactyla; family Bovidae; genus Neotragus; species Neotragus moschatus. The sequence goes on along the minus strand of SJYA01001068.1, from coordinate 854,260 downwards.
GGAAAACTAATTATAATGGCCTCCATTTTGGGGGACGATGGGAGATTGGGAGGAAGGACTCCTGTCCTCCTTTTCATGCTTTCTGGCTGTGATGTGAATGCACACCTCTTCAAAAAATGAAGCTCTGTTTTCCCAGTCTGTCTGATTCCCTGTTCCCCACTCCCTCAGCTGGGTCCTCAGCGCTAGGCTCAAGGTGAACACCACACAGTGCTTGTTGATGTTTGCTGAATGAATGAACAAATGCAGTGCAGGGCAATAGCCCCTGGGTAGGATAAAGCTCCAGGATAGGACCTCAAGAGGCCCATGAGCTATGTAACTCAGGACAGTGTATGCCCCTCCTTCCATTCTAATGCCACCTGCTAATGTTTGTCTTTTTAACCCAAAGGGGAAAAATAATCCCTAAACACATATTTTTTAATCAACTTGATCTGTGTGCTGTTCACCATCCTGACTTGTGACCTTGGGCAGGTCTAAATTCAATTTCAGCACTCCCTGAGCCAGACACGTGGGGGGATGCGAGATGATTAAGACATGGCCCTTGCCTGGTGTTCAGGCTCCCCTCTCCTTATTTGTAAAAGGACAACGTTTTCCCTTCACTGAGTCAGAGGAATTTTAACGATAAAGACCTTTCTCCCAGAATGTTCTCTGCTAGAGAACCAAGGCTCAGCACAAATGTATTCCTGTGGGGGATCCTCTCTTCCATCCACTCAGGAAGGTGTGACCATCCCTTCAGGGGAGGTCCCCGGTGCCCTCTACTTAGAATTCTGCTTTTCTGTGCTTTGTCACAACCTATTGTCCCTTCTGGACTCTGAGCCAACACAACAAGGATTCTGCAACAGTCACACCTATACTCGCTCCCAGTTTCCAGCAGAGTGTCTGGTCAAAGGTAGGCATTTACATATTTGCAGAAGGCACAACGGAAGCAATCTGAATGCTCTGAGCTAAGTGGAGGTATTTCCATCAACTATAGAAGTATCAAGAATAAACATGGCAAAGAAATCAAATAAAAGAGTGCATTCGAGGATAAGGGGGAGAATTATAACCACCACCAAGATGAATAACTTCCAGCTAAAAGATGACTAGACTTGGGGGGGGGGGGGATGGGAGAGATACAATACTTGGGTGCCTGACTCTATGATGCTGACTAAATATAAAGACAGACTATCTTAGTGATGCCTCAGGAACCCTGGGAGGGTGATCCTATGCCCGCCTCCCCCGAAACTTGGTATTTGAGAATGCCAAGATCTAGAAATAGGAAATGGCAACCTGCTCCAGTATTCTTGCCTGGAAAATTCCATGGACAGACTAGCCTGGCGGGCTATAGTCCATGAGGTCACAAAGAGTTGAACATGACTTAGTGACTGAGCACACAAACACACTAAAGACAGATTGAGACCTTGCCCATTCTTGCCTGCTTTCCATGCAACACACATGTAAAGGCCAAAGCTGGCATTTGAACCCATGACCAAATGATTCTAGTCCCTGCTGTTTACTCCACCCAATGCTGATTCACTTATGGGAAGGCTGGGCTGATTCTTCCACTGCAGATATCATTTTGACTCCCCCTGCCCAAGGCAAGAAATTACCAGAAAACCTGGTAACTCTGAGTTCAGGGTTCTATAGACTGACGTCTGGCTCATGGGCTTACAGACTGGCATTAACCCATTCTGTAAACACCTCAGTCAGCCTGGCAGAAGCTGGGGGTCCCTGGGATCTCACTGTCCTATTTCTTTGCATATTAAAGGATGGAAGGATGCAGGAAGGACACCACACATCTGGCTTGTTTCAGCACTGGCTTCTCATTTCTGTCTGGATAGTTACCACTAAGTAATTTAGTTTATTTGTGTCTCAGTGAGCTTATTTGGAAACCATGGAACACTGCTTACAGAAAATTAAGCTTCGTTTTCTTTAAGCATTCAGCCAATAGTACAGGCAGGAGATGGTGATCTGGAGGTAACTGGCTTATGCATATGTAAACATGATACATTTAGCAAATTATGTAGACTTCACACTTCAGAGCATTGACGAAAACAAAAGGTACCTTCCAAGGAAGCTTTACTGCAATAGAGCCATTCTGAAAGGAGTAGAGGTATTGGTTTTTAAGAATAGCTCAACTCAGATACAAATGGAAAATAATGATTTACACTGTGGAGCAGGGGGTGGGCATAAGCAGAATTTGAACAGGTCTAATTTGAAGTGGTGTTAAGGTGTCTCTAAGGACTTTGAAAGAATTATGGCCCATAACGTGCTTTGAGATTGAATTCATGGTGTGATGAGGTTGTACATTTCAAACTCAATTCCACTGTGACTCCTCACGTTTCACACAATTTCCCAGCATATGCTTTTCTCCTTGAGCCTAGAGAAAGAATTCTAAATGTACCTTTAGCTCAAAAACAATTGCAGTAGTTAAAGCATGCCTTAAATCCATTATCTTTTCTATTCTCTGCTAAGACCTGTTGCCTAAGTCCCTTCTAGTATCTTATCAGTAATTAATTGCACTGAAAATTTAATTGTAAATATCACTCCACAAAGGGCAACCTTACAAGTCAACACTGGATTTCAGAACTCTTGGACAGGGCAGGTCAGTGTGCCTGATCATGAGGGTTTTCAACCTGCAGACCAAAGTGGAGGTGCTGCGTGTGTCCGTAGGCACTGCATCCAAGGGACCCACTAACATGCAGGGCCCGAATGGCCTGTCATTGACTGTAAGAGAGGGGGCATCAGGGCAGCTCAGCTGCATTACTGTCATCAATACTAACCCCACTAGTAATAATATGTTCTAAGAGCTGCCATATATTAAATATCTACTATTGCCAAGAACCATGCTAGCGCTTTGCCTTCAGTTAATCCTGGTAATAACTCATCAAAATCATTACTGTTACTCCTCTTTTACTGATAGAAATAGGTTAGGGAGGTTAAATGACTTCTCTTCTGGCTGCCACTGAGTGCTTATGATATGACAGGTGTTATACATGCAAACTGTATTTCACTGAATCATCATCCCAACTCAACAAGGTAGGAAGTTTCATTAATATCCACTTGCAAGGATGTGAACCAGAAGGAAGTTACATTGCACTGCAGGTCAAGCTAAAAGAGGGCACAACCAGCAGTCGCATTCAGGCCACAGCCACAGCCATGTGCGTCCCGCTGTGTGCTGCATTTGTACCACTTGAAAAGAGGTCCCCGTTGCTGGAAAAGGAGGAGGAGCGGAGGCAGGAGCACCCTGGGCAAGCAGAAGTCACCGTGGGTCTCTGGTATCCAGTTCTCCTCCTCCCACCCTGCCTTCCACCACAGCATCCTCCCAAACACACACCCCCTCCACCCCCATTCCAAATGATAGACTTGTAAATGCTCCCAAGAATTCTTTGAGGAAGTTACTATTATCATTATAATTTTATAGCTGAGGCTTGGAGAAGTTACATCAGCCACTTAAATTCAGAGACCTATTAAGCAGCAGGGGCAGGGACTGCATCAAGGCTGTCTGACTCTGGTCCTGTACTCCCAGCCAGGCTGCAAAAGAATTAGTCTAATCATGGTATTGATGACCCAAGAGTTGGTCCTAATTAGAATTCTGTCTCAGGATAAAGAAGGCACACTGAAAATTATGACCCTTTAACAAATTTTATAAGAGACTTAAGTAAAGCAAACACAGATGGCTACAAAGATTTAGTTTTATTCTTACAAAAAACTATAATGGTCTACACACACACACAAAACCTAGAAACAAATGTCCAAAAATAAGGATTAAATTATGGTTCACAAATATGCTAGAAAACCTAGAAGCCATTGAAAAGTATGACAAGAAGGATATTATGACATACAAAATGTCTATATTAAACAAAAGGATTGATCCCACTTTTGTAACACAAAATACATAGTGTGGACATGTAGTGAATGAGAGAGACAGATGGAGACACAGGCAGAGTCAGAAATGGGGAAATATAAAAAAAAGGCTACAAATAAGTCTATTATATGGGAGGATTCTCTATTGTGTTTCCATCTTTTGCCTGTTGATGTTGTCTAATTGTTAACAATTAACAAATACTCATTATTTTGTGATGCTTAAAATGTTTTGTAGGCCTAAGATAAAAACAGTCCACTAAGACTCAGAAAAGACTTCTGGAAACCAGAATGGCATTTACCAGAGTTTGGAGTGCACAGATATTTCAAGAATATTTCAAGAGTTTCATAGATAAATTCATTTGGTAAACATTCTACTTATCTTTCATGACTTGCAATGCAGAGTCTCATGTTAAGATGCAGGAAGAATCAGGGTTCCTGACTGCATACTACACTACAAAACTATAGTCATCAAAGCAGTATGGTACTGGCACAAAAGCAGAACTATACAATGGAACAGGAAAGTCCAGAGATGAGCTCATGCACTTATGGGGAACCAATCTAGGACTAAGGCAGGAGTATAGTATGGAGAAAAGATAGTCTCTTCAATAAGTGGTGCTGGGAAAACTAGACAACTATATGTGAAAGAATGAATAGTATGTAAAAGAATGAAAAGTAGAATACTTCCTAACACCACACATTAAAAAACAACAACAACAACAACAAAAACTTAAGATGGATTAAAGACCTAAATATAAGGCTGGAAACTATAAAAGGAAAAAAACATAGGTAGAACACCCCTTAATATAAATCCCAGCAAGATCTTTTATAATCCACCTCCTAAAGAAATGAAAATAAGACCAAAAATAAACAAATGGGACCTAGTTAAACCTAAAAGCTTTTGCACAACAAAGGAAGGGGCTTCCCAGGTGGCACAGTGATAAAGAATCTTCCTGCCAATGCAGGAGACACGAGGAGATACACGTTCAATCCCTGGATTGATCCTACTCCAAAATCCCATGGAGAAGGAAACGGTAACCCACTCCAGTGTTCTTGCCTGGGAAATCCCAGGGACAGAGGAGTCTGGTGGACTACAGTCCATGGAGTCACAAAGAGTCACACGTGACTGAGCAACTCACACCCAACAAATGAACCCATAAACAAAGTGAAAAGACAACCCATGGAACGGGAAAAAATATTTCCAAAAGATCAACCAGTGAGAGATTAACCTCCAAAATATACAAAGAGCTCATGCAGCTCAATATCAGAAAAAACAACCCAATCAAAAAATGGGCAGAATAAATAGACATTTCTCCAAAGAAGACTTAAAGGCTGCTAAAAGGCACATGAAAAGAAGTTCGGTGTCACTGATTATTCTTACTTTTGTTGTTGTTTTTCACTCACAAAATCATGTCTGACTCTTTACAACCCCGTGGGCTGTAGCCCATCCAGGCTCCCCTGCCCATGGGATTTCCTAGGTAAGAATACTGGAGTGAGTTGCCCTTTCCTTCTCCAGAGCATATACCCAACCCAGGGACTGAACCCATGTCCCGTACATTGGCAGACATATTCTTTACCATCAAGCCACCAGGAAAGCCTGATTATTAGAGAAATGCAAATCAAAACAACAATGAGGTGTTACCTCACACCTGTCAAAATGGCCATCAAAAAATCTACAAACAATAAATGCTGGAGAGGGTGTGGAGAAAAGGAAACTCTTCTACACTGTTAGTGGGACTATAAATTGAAATAGCAACTATGGAGAACAGTGTAGAGATTTCTTAAAAATATAAAAATAAAGTTACCATGTGATTCAGCAATCCCACTCCTGGGCATATATCCTAAGAAAACCATGGTTCAAAGGGATACATGCACCCCAATATTCATTGCAGCACTGTTTACAGGATCCAGGACATGGAAGCAGCCTAAATGTCCATTCCAGAGGAATGGATAAAGAAGCTGTGGCACATATATACAATGGAATATTACTCAGCCATTAATACAACTGAAATAATGCCATCTGCAGCAGCACAGATGGACCTAGAGATTGTCATACTGAGTGAAGTGAGACAGAGAAAGACAAATACCATATGATATTGCTCACATGTGGAATCTAAAAAAAAACGGGGTCACAAATGAACTTATCTACAAAACAGACAGAGATAGAAAGCAAACTTATGGTTCCCAGGGGGAAGTCGGGGGATGGATAAATTGGGGGATTGGGATTGATATAAACACTACTACATTTACAATAGATAACCAACAAGGACCTACTGTATAGCACATGGAGCTCTATTCAATACTCTCCTATGGCCTATGTGGGAAAATAATCTAAAACATATTGGATACATCTATGAAGAAGTGAAGTCGTTCAAAAGTGTCCGACTCTTTGCAACCCCATGGCTTGTAGCCTGCCAGGCTCCTCTGTCCATGGAATTTTCCAGGCAAGAATACTGGCATGGGCTGCCATTTCCTTCTCCAGGGGATCTTCACAACACAGGGATTGAACCCAGGTCTCCCATATTGTAGGTAGATGCTTTTACAGTCTGAGCCACCAGCGAATACATCTCTATGTATATATATTACTGATTCACTTTGCTGTACACCTGAAACTAACAGAACACTGTAAATCAACTATATCCCAATAAAACTTTTTTAAAATTAAGAGAGTTTATTTAAATTTTGCCTGGAGGTTCTTCACTTTTTATGGCCACAGAACACTTATTTTTTGCATATAGGACATAATTAATATCCATGGGCTCTGAGAAAGAGAGTCTGGAAAATGTCTGCCTACAATTGCAATTTACTCATCTCTATAATTGGAGAAGGCAATGGCACCCCACTGCAGTACTCTTGCCTGGAAAACCCCATGGACGGAGGAGCCTGGTGGGCTGCAGTCCATGGGGTCGCTAGGAGTCGGACATGACTTCACTTTCACTTTCATTTTTCACTTTCATGCATTGGAGGAGGAAACGGCAACCCACTCCAGTGTTCTTGCCGGGAGAATCCCAGGGACGGGGGAGCCTGGTGGGCTGCCATCTCTGGGGTCGCAGAGTAGGACACGACTGAAGTGACTTAGCAGCATCTCTATAATCTACTCATAGTTCAAATACAACCTCCCTCTCCCAGGAATTTCCTTTGTCTAATAACTGTGACACAATGACAACCCATTCCAGTTCTCTTTCCTGGAAAATCCCATGGATGGAGGAGCCTGGTGGGCTGCAGTCCATGGGGTAGCACAGGGTCAGACATGACTGAGCGACTTCACTTTCACTTTTCACTTTCCTGCAGTGGAGAAGGAAATGGCAACCCACTCCAGTGTTCTTGCCTGGAAAATACCAGGGACGGGGGAGCCTGGTGGGCTGCCATCTCTGGGGTCGCACAGAGTTGGACACGACTGAGAGACTCAGCAGCAGCAGCAGCGAGCTTCTTTTTCTATGTGTCCCCCATACTCTCAGAATCTAAGTAAAAGAAGGTGAAATATTCTTATTTCTTTTAGACATAGGACACCTGCACTTGTACACATCATCTCAAGTCAAAATATTTTCTCATGCGAGAATTTTTTTATTTTTCAGTGTTGCTGCTATTACCACCAGTGTTATCACCAAATGTATACTTTTTTTTCTGAGAATTTGTTTTGAGCTACATCAGCAATCCTGCTAACCCCTCAGAGATCAGCAGGCTGAGACAATGGTGGCTGGATCCAGAGGCACAGCATGCAGTGGGGCGGGAATGATGGCTCTGATTATATGGCTTCCTTATTGTACCCAGTTTTCCTTGGCCAAATGGTCCCCAACTGCAATCTGGCCTAAAGACATTCCTTCCAGTCCATGGGTGTGAGTCCCAGGGCATCAGTGTTTGGGGTCTTATTAGAAATGTGGCCTCTGACATAATTTACCAGCTACGGAAGCCTACAGTATCCAGATTATAAGTGCCCAAGCTAGAGAGAGAGGTGAGAGGGACTCTTAGGTCCCTGAGCTCTACTGGAAAGGGGACTTTCTTTGTCAATACACTTGAGCTTACTGCCCATAATGAAATATGTACATAGCTAAGACTCATTAATCCAATTTTCTATCTCAAAGGATATAAAAATCCTGACGGGAAGAAATTCCCAAAGGGCTCAGGATACATCATCTTTTATTTAGTTTGTTTTCCTTTTTAAGTCCTGCGTATATGAAAAACCCCAAGGACTCTGTCGGAAACCATCCATTTCTCTGACAGGAGTTATTCTACAGGCAGCAAGGGTCTCCCCAAGATAGCCTGGCAGGGAGAACAGACAAAGGCCATATCGTTTGGAGGCATCTTCCCCAAGATGGATGATTCTGATCCTGGGAAATTAGTCTGGGGCTGATGCAAAAAGGCTTTGGGGGTAAAAGCCAATTCTGAAAGACTCATTGTTCCACTTCCACCAAGAGGTTGCTTAAGGAGCTGTGAAGCAGGGTTTGTAACGTGGTTATCACATTCATCTTGGGAAAGAGATATCACTGTGCTTTATGGAGAGCAGGGCAAGGAATCTGATGCTGGTACCAGTAATGCTCACATTCACATCAGAGCCCCTCTCCCTCCTGAGAGCCTGCTCTCCTAACAGAAGTCTCAAGGAGCCCAAAGACCTGCAGGAAGGACCAGTCGGAGCCCTAAGAGATCGTTATGCTCTGATACTGTCTCCTCCCTACCGAGTCTGAATGGGGAAGGCTAATGGGGTCTGCTTAGCTGTGTGCACACATGTGAACGTCACAGACCACAGAGGGGCAGGGTCCTATCCCACCTTCCGGCAGTCACACACCCACGAGTGACCAGATCAATTCTGGGCCATAAGTGTGGTCCACACCTCTGGACGCAGGGGGCGCGGAGAAGGAAACGTATGGTGGGACTGTTCTTTCATGCCACCAGATCAGGACATCATTTCAGAAGGCCCCAGTCGCCGGAGGACATGATGCTGAACCTGACAACACAGGCTTTGAAGGGAATTCCACTGAGTCAGGGTGGTGTAGACAGCAGGAGTCACAGCATCCACACCCTGGACCCAAGACCTGGGGTTTGATGGATCCTCTGGGTGAAATGGCTACAATCCAGGCAGACCTTACTGCTGCTGAAATGGAAGGAAGCTGGGGCACGGGAGGGCGTGGGCTCAGGACCCAGATGACCCTCTGTCACAGGGCCACTCTGCTTTGCACAAACAGACCACTGGCCAACACTTGTGCATCTGCCCTTGGTCCTCGACAGACGAGCATCGCTAAGGAGCTGTTGCACTCTTCCATGACCTCTGAGACAGCACCGTGTGGACACCAGAACTGGGTTTCCATCTCACAGTCTGCCGTGAAGAGTACATGAAGGTCCCACAAGGCTTCAAGCAAGAGCGCAGCACATGGCGGGGCTTGGCATCACTAGACGGCTCACTCTTGGGCTTGTTTACTTAGGACTCTTCACAAGTGAGGAGTCAAAGAACTAATAAGCAGTCTTAAGTTCAAATTCAAACGTTATGTCCAAAATAACCAGACTTAGTAAGCAGTGGAAAACAGACTCATATCAAAAGGCAGACCTCCGACTATAAAACCCTGGAAAAATCAGGAAAGTCAAGTCAATTTGCACTAGTGTCTACCGACTGTAACAGGAAGGAGGTGCCTAGTTCTCACATCATTCTAACCAAAGGGATCTAGTAAGTTTTTCTAGAATTTTGGAAGGAAACCAAACTTAGCATTAAAAGTTTTAGGTCAAGGAAAGCTTGTTCAAGAACCCAATAAGGCAGCCTGGGACCCAAGCCATTTGAAGTATTTTAAGAGAACAAAAGACTCAGAAGGACCAGCACAACGTGGCCCAATGTAGACAGTACTATGAGGCTGTCTCTCAAGAATAAGGGGGCTCGGTTCTGGGTCCAAGATTTGAACCAATTGTGTGTGGTCAGGGATACCAGGAGTGTAGGACAGCTGAGCCTCCTCTTGCTGACTCTGGGAAGTACATCAGGCCAGAAATCATACTATGGCAGACACAGTGTCCCTCCCCTGTTCTCCTAGTCAGCATTACCGACTGGAGTAAGAAAAGACTGTCTTTGTCACAGTGGAATCTTGACTTGGGAAAAAGCTTAATACACAGCTGCTGCTGTGACTCATGGACGGAGGTTCAGGCTGCCATTCTTGTTTCTTTTCTGAGTCAAATTCCAAGGGATTTTTAAAATCGCAAGAGAAAACTAGGATCAAATTTTTACATTATGTTATTCCCAACACCTACATGTATATGTGTATAAACAAATACTGTGTAAGAAGCTTCTTCACTCTAATAACTTTAAAAAAAAAAATGAGAATCTTTAGACAGAACCAAGAAACAGAATACACAACTTTGTGAAAAGAGAATCTATTAACTCCTTCTCTTAAGGAACACCATAATGAAATTGTTCAACCCACGGCATCGTCACTTTTGTAGAAAAATAAAGAAAAAAGTTAAAGCTTCACCTCCTGATACACATCAATGTATGTTTCATGTGGATTAAAAGCTTAAGGTAAAAAAAATTAACAGTACCAATTATTGCACAATCAATGAAGAAGGACTGTGCACATATCAAAGCAAAAGAAGAAATTACAAAATGTCAATAGAATTGACTACTAAAAAAAGGTTTATGTTCATTAAAAGGCTTGCTATAGGCAATAGTAAGTACCCTATATGGAGTGGGTAGCCATTCCCTTCTCCAGGGGATCTTCCCGACCCAAGGATCAAACCCATGTCTCCTGTGACTCCTGCATTGGCAGGAGAATTCTTTATCTTGGGACCACCTGGGAAGCCCTAGGGTACCATATAGGGATCATGAATAACCCTTAGAAGGGTATAATGATAGTCGATTAAATATGTAGCCATAATGTGTGGATCTGTACATCCACAGAGAGGCAGATGATGAGACAAATCACCACTATCTTCCTATCAGTTAAAAACTCTAAGAGAATACTCTTCCTTCTCTCCCCACTGGTAGCCACTAGCCTTTTCTCTATACTTGTGAGTCTGCCTCTTTTTAGTTACATTCACTACTCTGTTGTAGTTTTCAGATTTCACATGTAAGTGATATCAAATAGCACTGTCTTTGTCTGACTTATTTCACCATCCCCAAGACGGTCCATGTTATTGCAGATGGTGAACCTATTCTTTTATGGCTGCATAGCGTTCCATTGCACATCTTTATCCATTCATCCATTGATGGACGACCCTTAGACTGCTTCTGTATCTTGGCAACTGTATTTAAATGATGCTGCTATGATCATTGGGGTGCATATATCTTTTCAAATTTGTGTTTTGGTCTTTTGGGGATTTATACAAAGGAGTGGGATTGCTAGATCATGTGGCAATTCTAGCTTTAGTGTTTGGAGAAATCTCAACAATGTTTTCCACAGCGGCAGCATCAACTTATATTCCCACTATCTGTGTATGAGGTCTCCCTATTATTGGAAACTTTTTTGAATGCATATTTCACCTTATTTATAATTATTCCTCTTTTTTCAAAATGTATATCTGAATCATTTTAAAATGAAATATTAAAAACAACCAACTGATATTTAAAAGACAAGTTGGAAAATATTCTGAAAAAAAGGCAGGGTCAATATTCTTAATATATAAAGAGTTCTTTCAAATCAATAAGAAAACCATTAAGAATGTAATTGAAAAATTGACAAAGGGTTATGAACAAATGCTCCAGTGAAAGAAGAAATTGAAATGGCCAATAAACACACAGACACAAAAGCATTCTACTTCAATACTAATAAAATAATGTAAATGGAAATAACAATGAAACACTAGGGTATACTTACAAAATTGGCAAACATTAAAAATATAATTGCTACTCATACACTGCTGGGGTGGAATGTGAGTGTAAATGATCCAATCTTCTTGCAAATCATTTTGATTATGGGTAATTTTTAAACTAAATAACTGGTTCCTAATTATAAATGCTATGGAGATGGTCCCCACCTTATAATGGTTTGACTTAATGATTTTCCAACTTTATGAGGCTATGAAAGCAGTGCACATTCAGTGGAAACCATACTTCAGCTTTTGAGTTTTGACCTTCTCCAGGGCAAGTGATCTGCAGTATGAGACCTTCTCATGACACTGGGAGTGGCTGGGAAAGCTCCCACTCTGTCATGTGACCATGTGGCAGTGTCTGGAGGGCACAGCTCCCACACAGCCACGTGATCATGGGGGTGAACAACCCACATGCTTACAACCATTCTGCACCCTTACAATCACTGTGTTTTTCACTTTAAGTCAGTATTCAGTAAATTACATGAAATGTTCAATACTTTATTATAAAACGTGCATTGTGTTAGCTGACTCTGTACCACTGTAAGCTACTGTGAATATTCTGAGCATGTTTAGGTAAGCTTGGCTAAACTGTGATGTTTGATAGGTTAGGTGTAGTGAATGCATTTTCAACACCTGATGGGTTTATGAGGACATAACTCCACTGTAAGTCAAGGAAGATCTGTACTTGCTTTTGCAGGAAGTTTATACACTATTGAAAAGTATAGCAATGATGATCAGAGCCACTAGCACTTCAATACCTGAGAAACAAAGAATTTTAACTGTTTGCCATATTTCCGTCGTCTTGTCTGAGGGTATTTATGTGAGCATGTGTACTAATTTATGTGAGCATTTGGTATGCTGTGTTTTTTTTCACTTAATATTGTTTGTGTGATCTTATGCCATTGCATTATCTCTAAAAACATGACAATTTATGGTTGTATAATTTATCATACGGATGAATTTTTACCATAAATCATTCCCCTTCTGTTGGACCTGTAGGTTTCTCACTATGTGAAAGCATCACTTTGACTCCATGTTTTCTGTATCTTCAATAACTGCTATTTGTCTGATGCTGCTGCTGCTCAGTCGCTTCAGTCATGTCCGACTCTGTACAACCCCAGAGACAGCAGCCCACCAGGCTCCCCTGTCCATGGGATTCTCCAGGCAAGAACACTGGAGTGGGTCTCAGTTCAGTTCAGCTCAGTCACTCAGTCGTGTCCGACTCTTTGCAACCCCATGAATCGCAGCACGCCAGGCCTCCCTGTCCATCACCAACTCCCGGAGTTCACTCAGACTCACGCTCATCGAGTCAGTGATGCCATCCAGCCATCTCATCCTCAGTCGTCCCCTTCTCCTCCTGCCCCCAATCCCTCTCAGCATCAGAGTCTTTTCCAATGAGTCAACTCTTCGCATGAGGTGGCCAAAGTACTGGAGCTTCAGCTTTAGCATCATTCCTTCCAAAGAAATCCCAGGGCTGATCTCCTTCAGAATGGACTGGTTGGATCTCCTTGCAGTCCAAGGGACTCTCAAGAGTCTTCTCCAACACCACAGTTCAAAAGCATCGATTCTTCGGCGCTTAGCCTTCTTCAGAGTCCAACTTTCACATCCATACATGACTACTGGATAAACCATAGCCTTGACTAGACGGACCTTAGTTGGCAAAGTAATATCTCTGCTTTGGAATATGCTATCTAGATTGGTCATAAATTCTTATAATAACTGGGAAACAAAGACATTGTGAGACAAACAAAAACTAAATTCTTCACCACCCACAGGCCTTCACTACAAGAATTTCCAAAGGATATGCTATACACAGGAGACACTGACCCCAGGTAGAACTTCTAAAGTTCAGAGTGATAATGGGTAAAGAGAAAGGCAAATATCTGGGTAAAACCAAATAAATATTAACTGTATACAACAATGATAACATCTTAGAAGTTCAAAGAATAGAGAATTCAAGCACATACCAACAACAGCATGTAAGTTAGACCAGAAGTACCTTAAGGTTCTTCCCAGTACCTCCCGGAAGTGAGAAAAAGATACTAATCAACTTCAGACTCTGATAAAGTATAATGTCAAAATTTCTATATTAATCACTAAAAGAATAGAAATAGCATGACTAGCTTCAAAAATAATGGACCAAATTTAAAAATAGAATTAGAAAAAAAAATAATCCAAAAAAAGACAAAGGGGAAAGAAAAAGAATCCTGGAAAAGGCAAAATAAAAAGCATAAAATATTAATGATATGGAATTATCATAAATACATGTGTGCAGAATGATTTAGTTAAGATAAAAGATTGTAACACAACGTGAAAAATAAAACCTAGCTATTGGTTGTTAACAGACAACTAAGACTAAAAGACAAAGAAAGGATAAAAAAAGGAACACTAGGCTCATGCTAATTCAGAAAGTTGATGTAGCTATAGCATCAGAATTATTGAAATTTTTGACATCAGAGTCCTTAAATTATCAAAGTTTAAAGCATAAGGACTGTGGAAAATAAGGATTCAAAACAGAGTGACATAAGCTTCACATCCCCAGGAAAGCTGTCTTCCTAAATATGCATGCACTTAATAATAAAAAAGGCAATCTAAGTGTATTGAACATGTACATATCAAAGAAAACAGGATAAAGCATACAGAAGAAACTATAAACGAATGCATTTCCAACCTTAAGCTAGGGAGGGATTATTAAGGTTAAGACACAAAAATGCCTATATCAGGAAAAGATTTAAAAATCCCAAGTATTAAGTGAACAGTTTCTCTGTATTAAAAGACACCACCAAGAAAGTTGAAAGAAGCAGCCTACAAACTAGAAAGTGAATATTTATTTGGAGCACATAGCTGAAAAAAGATTAGTGTCCAGAAGAGAATAAGAATACCCTCTAAAGAAGAAAAAGACACTTCACAATACAAAAAACAACAAAAGACTTGAACAGGAACTTAATGAATAAGAAAACAAGAATGAAAGATAAATATAAGAAAAGATACTCGTATACACCAAAGAAAACCACAATAAGACAGCACTTCATACACATCAGGTTGACAAAGGCTTAAATAAGACCACAAATAGAACAAGAACTTTCAAATAATGATGAAACAGATGTAAAGAGAACAATCACTGGACAATTTGACATTTCTAATAATTTTGAAAGTGGGTATTTGTTCAGTCAGTTCAGTTCAGTCGCTCAGTTGTGTCCGACTCTTTGCAACCCCTTGGACCTCAGCACACCAGGCTTCCCTGTCCATCACTAACTCCCAAAGCTTGCTCAAATTCAGGCCCATTGAATCAGTGATGCCATCCAACCATCTCATCCTTTGTTATCCCCTTGTCCTCCTGCCTTCATCTTTCCCAGCATCAGAGTCTTTTCCAATGAGTCGGTTCTTCTCATCAGGTGGCCAAAGTTTTGGAATTTCAGCTTCAGCGTCAATCTTTCCAATAAATATTCAGGACTTATTTCCTTTAAGATTGACTGGTTGGATCTCCTTGCAGTCCAAGGGGCTCTCAAGAGTTTTCTGCAACATCACAGTTCGAAAGCATCAATTCTTCAGCACTCAGCTTTCTTTATAGTCTAGTTCTCACATCCATATGTGACTACTGGAAAAATCAGTAGTTTTTTGTCAGTAGTTTTTAGTCAAAACTTTGACTAGATGGACCTTTGTTGGCAAAGTAATGTCTGCTTTTTAATACATTGTCTAGGTTAATCATTGCTTTTCTTCCAAGGAGCAAATATCTTTGAATTTCATGGCTGCAGTCACCATCTGCAGTGATTTTGGAGCCCCAAAATAAAGTCTCTCACCTTTTCAATTGTTTCTCCATCTATCTGCCATGAAGTGATGGGACCAGATGCCATGATCTTAGTTTTCTGAAGGTTGATTTTTAAGCCTACTGTTTAACTCTCCTCTTTCACTTTCATCAAGATGTTCTTTAGTTCCTCTTTGTTTTCTGCCATAAGGGTGGTGTCATCTGCATATCTGAGATCATTGATATTTCTCCTAGAAATCTTGATTCTGACTTGTGTTTCATCCAGCCTGGCATTTTGCATGATGTACACTGAATGTAAGTTAAATAAGCAGGGTGACAATATACAGTCTTGACATACTCCCTTCCCAATTTGGAACCAGTCTGTTGTCTCATGTCCAGTTCTAACTGTTACTTCTTGACCTGCATACAGATTTCTCAGGAGGCAGGTAAGGTGGTCAGGTATTCCCATCTCTTTAAAAATTTTCCATAGTTTGTTTTGATCCACACAGTCAAAGCCTTTGGCATAGTCAAATAGATGTTTTTCTAGAACTCTCTTGCTTTTTTGATGATCTGATGGATGTTGGCAAATTGATCTCTGGTTCCTCTGCCTTTTCTAAATCCAGCTTGAACATCTGGAAGTTCACAGTTCACATACTATTGAAGCCTGGCTTTGAGAATTTTGAGCATTACTTTGCTAGCATGTGTGATGAGTGCAATCATGCAGTAGTCTGAAAATTCTTTGACATTGTCTTTCTTTGGGATTAGAATGAAAACTGAACTTTTCCAGTCCTGTGGCCATGGCTGTTTTCCAAATTTGCTAGCATATTGAGTGAAACACTTTCACAGCATCATCTTTTAGGATTTGAAATAGCTCAACTGGAATTCCATCACCTCCACTAGCTTTGTTCATAGTGATGCTTCCTAAGATCCACTTGACTGCATTCCAGAATGTCTGGTTCTAGGTGAGTGATTACACTGTCTTGGTTATCTGGGTCATGAAGGTCTTTTTGTATCCTTCTTCTGTGTATTCTTGCCATCTCTTGTCAATATCTTCTGCTTCTGTTAGGTCCATACCATTTCTGTCCTTATTGTANTGCATTCCAGAATGTCTGGTTCTAGGTGAGTGATTACACTGTCTTGGTTATCTGGGTCATGAAGGTCTTTTTGTATCCTTCTTCTGTGTATTCTTGCCATCTCTTGTCAATATCTTCTGCTTCTGTTAGGTCCATACCATTTCTGTCCTTATTGTACCTATCTTTGCATGAAATGTTTCCTTGGTATCTCTAATTTTCTTGAAGAGATCTTTAGACTTTCCAATTCTATTGTTTTCCTCTATTTCTTTGCATTGATTGCTGAAGAAGGCTTTCTTATCTCTCCTTGCTATTCTTTGGAACTCTTCATTCAGATGGGTATATCTTTCTTTTTTTCCTTTGCTTTTCTCTTCTCTTCTTTTCTCAGCTATTTATAAGGCCTCCTCAGACAACCATTTTGCCTTTTTGCATTTCTTTTTCTCAGGGATGGTCTTGATCACTGCCTCTAATATAATATCACAAAACTCCATCCATAATTTTTCAGGCACTCTATCAGATCTAATCCCTTGAAGCTATTTGTCACTTCCACTGTATAATCGTAAGGGATTTGATTTAGGTCATACCTGAATGGCTTAGTGGTTTTCCCTACTTTCTTCAGTTTAAGTCTGAATTTTGCAATGAGGAGTTCATGATCTGAGCCACAGTCAGCTCCTGGTCTTGTTTTTGCTGACTGTATAGAGCTTCTCTATCTTTGGCTGCAAAGAATACAATCAATCTGATTTCAGTATTGACCATCTGGTGATGTCCATGTGTAGTCTTCTCTTGTGTTGTTGGAAGAAAGAGTTTGCTGTGATCAGTGTGTTCTCTTGCAAAACTCTGTTAGCCTTTGCCCTCTTCATTTTGTACTCCAAGACCAAATTTGCCTGTTACTCCAGGTATCTCTTGACTTCCTACTTTTACATTCCAGTCCCCTATAATGAAAAGATCATCTTTTGGGGGTGTTAGTTCCAGAAGGTCTTACAGGTCTTCATAGAACCATTCAACTTCAGCTTCTTCAGTATTACTTTTTGGGGCATAGACTTGTATTACTGTGATACTGAATGGTTTGCTTTGGAAACAAACAGAGATCATTCTGTCATTTTTGAGCTTGCATCCAAGTACTGCGTTTGAGACTCTTTTGTTGACAATGAAGGCTACCCCATTTCTTCTAAGGGATTGTTGCCCAGAGCAGTAGACTTAAAGGTCATCTGAGCATTTGCTATACACCGATGATTTCATTCCTAGGTAAATGCCCTGGGAAACGTTTGAACATGTATACCTGGAGACATCTAAGGATGTTAATATTAATATTAGCAGTGTTTGTGATAGAAAAAATGGAAAATGACATGTCTATTAAACATCTAAATTACTGTTTATAACACTGAATACTACATAACAATGAGTGTGATTAAAATCCAGCTACACGCCAACAGTACAGATAAATCTTGAGAACACAGTATTTTGTGAAGGAATATTTCTAAACTATGAAAATGTTTGGAAGGAAGCAAAACTAAACTAAATATATTTAAAGGATACAAATATGTGCCAAACTGTAAAGAAAATTGATGTGGCAGTAAGCACAGAGGTCAGGGGTTACTTTGAAGTGGGGAGGGGAAGGGATGATAGGAGGTGACTTCAAAGTAAATGGCAATGATCTATTTCTTACTGTTGCCGGTAGATACACTAGTGGTTTCGTACTGTTACTGTTTCTTTAATATGTTTCATATAAAAAAATAACCTATTTTTTAATCAATAAAAATAATTCTAAAAATGAAAAATAGTAAGTATGGTAGTCAAAAATGTTTATTTAGTAAGGTAGGTCTGGCCTAACCTTACTCACAACAATATGGTAACCATGAGGGAACATCCCTCTGTGAATTAGAAAATACCAAGGTGGAACACAGTAATACTACAAATTCTTTGTTTATATTCACCATTCCTTGAATTAATCTGAATTAGTTATGCTTCGCTTGGGATGAAAATGTGTTCAGTTGGTTCATATTGCTTGAGATGCATACTTGATTTTTTTATTACCCAAAATGTCTCACTGAGGAAACAGCTGATATCAATGATGAGTTTAAGGAGAAATAGCTATGCTGATAGAGATGCTTGCTTAGTGTAGAAGTTTCAGCTCTAGAAGGCAATACAGATATACCCCCAACAACAACAAACTTAGAAAAAGCTATGTGGCAGATTCTGTTTTCCAAACGTGGCCAAGATATGTTCTTCCTTATTATATGATCTTGATACAACTCACACAGGGAGGTCCTCTCCTTGCACTTGGAGCTTTGTGCCAGCCTATGGGAGGTGTGATGATCTGCAACTTCGAAGTCAGAAAATGTGGTAGAGCTTCTCATTCTCTCCTCCTCCCCCTCTCCCTCCCTTCCCCTTTCCCTTCCTCATTCCCTTTCCCTCCTCCTCCCTCCTTTTCGCTCTTCCTTCCTCCCTCTCTCTCTCTCTGCCCACAGGGTCTTGGAACCCAGCTGCTGAGTTCTGAAGGAGCCCAAGAAATGCACAAGAGAAGTTCAAGAAAGCACACACGTGGATATTCTAGCTGAAGCTGACAGCCAGCATCGATGCCAAACACCCAAGAATGCTTTCAGTAGGACTCCAGTCCCAGTCACCATCTGATGACAACCACACAAGGGACTCCACACAAACCACCCAGCTGAGCCCAGTCAAGCCCTGGAAACTCAGTAGTAAAAACAATAAGAGATTTGTCGTTATTTTATGCCACCAAAATTGGAGTGGTCTGTTACATAGCAATAGATAACTGGAACAAACTATAGTATTAAGTTCCCTTAAAGCCAGGGAAAGAAAGACAGTATAGAATATTAAGTGGATGTCAGAAACCCAGAACATAAAATGCAGCTTTGCCACTAACTAGATGTATACTTGGTTAACTACTGTGAGTCTCAATTACCTTAAAATGAAAAATTGGGGATTATTATCAACTTATCTCTCTCAAAGTTTTTTAAGGAAGGGATATGATATCCACTATACTGTACACCATACAGAAGAGACATCAGAGGCTAATGATACTCATACATCATTAGGCCGGCGTTGGCTCCCATTCTCCTCCGGACCTCTTCCATTCCTCTATGAGCCATGGATACAATTTTCCACAGCCAACTGTCTGAGGATGTACCTCCTGTGTCTGCAGCTCTCACATGAGGGATCAATTGGTTACAATTTTATCTCCAAATTTTCTTTTTTTTCCCTCCCATTCTAGAAAATTGGTCATGGTTCCAGAACAGCAAAACCTAGCAAGTAAGAAAGGCAGCATAACAGAGTGCTAAGAGCACAGAGGGAGCCCAGTGGTCGGAGTCCTAACTGCCTCTTACTGGTTTTGTGATCTTGGACATTTCATATACTCTCTATGCCTCTATTTCTTTATCTAAAGAATGGAATTAATAACATTATCTATTGCATACTCCAGGCCAGAATACTGGAGTTGGTAGCCCTTCCCTTCTCCAGGGGATTTTCTTCACCCAGGGATCAAACTCAGGTCTCCCACATTGCAGGCGAATTCTTTACTAGCTGAGCCACAATGCAGGAGACCTGGGTTTGAGCCCTGGTTCAGGAAGATCCCCTGGAGAAGTGAAAGGCTACCTACTCCAGTATTCTAGCCTGGAGAATTCCATGGACAGAGGAGCATGGCAGGCTACAGTCCATGGGTCGCAAAGAGCTGGACATGACTGAGTGACTAACACACACACAGACACACTGCATAGGTGGATGATGAGGATTAAGTTAAATAAATTAACACACGGAGTGCTTTGAACCTTGCCTGACACACAGCAAGTTCCTTACAAGCATTATGAGTGCTTGGTCATTGAGCTAGAGGGGGTGACTTATTTTGGTCCTGCCAAGAGAACTCAATAAAAACAGAAGAGCTGGCTTCATTCCCAAACAGCCATCACCAGAGAGCAGGAGGGCTCTGGTTAGGGGATATAGGCCCCTGTAGTGCCATCCTAAAGTGAAACCTCAGTAGTCATTGTTCCAAAGGCACTAGGGACAGACCTGTGGGGAGGATGTGATCGGCCAACAGCTGCTGTACTTCTAATGGCTGCAACAGACAACACGTGCCCAGAAATAATCAACAGAAAAAAAAATGTGACTCACATACCAGACAGCGCCTAGAAGAATAGTCTAGAAAATGAGAATCAAAGAGTGCTCCCAGTGGGGAGCAAACACAACGAGAAAGGCATCCTTTCTTCTGCAATACAAGGCCCAGACATGTTCAATACCCTAATTATAATAGAGGAGAAAAAAATGCCAATTCTCTGTCATCCTAAGTGATGTTCGTCCCCTGTCCCGAGCTCTGTCTGCCCTCACAGAAATGAAGGAGAACACGACTGATTTGGCTCTTTTAAAAGATGGCTCCTCCCCCCCAAATCTACTGAGTATCATTAGCAGGAAATACTTCTATAGCACAATGCAAATACAGGTAGTAAAATTCACATAACCATAGCAGGCTGCATGGCATTATTGGATCTAATTAGCAAACGTCAATATACTATTCCTTGCTAACTTTAACACTTGCATCCATGGCTATTTCAGAAAGTCTATGAAAGATTCCATTAGACAAGTGACCTAACAGATTGTATTTCCTATCAAGTCTCTATATTAATACAGTGGGCTGCCCTGGGGTCTCAGTCGTAAAGAATCTGCCTTTCAATGCAGGAGACTTGGGTTCAATGCCTGAGTCAGGAAGATCCCCTGAAGAAGGAAATGGTTACCCACTTCAGTATTCTTGCCTGGGAAATCCCATGGACAAAGGAACCTGGTATGCTACAGTCCTTGCGGTCACAAAAGAGTCAGATATAACAGCAAGTAAACAACAAGAACAAATATTAATAAGGGAGCTTCTCTCTGAAATTCAAGGGTCAGGAAGCTCCCTAAATGACAGGAACGCTAACTCTGGCTTTTGAGAAGCAAGACCCAGCAGCATAGCTAGCACCACTCTGATAAGACTAGCACAGAATGAAAGAAGGCGGCCGAGGGTGACAAGTGTAATTAAAATTATGTTCAGTTGCTGATCTGCCAGACAGATAAATTCCATAAGCACTAAATTGCATCAGTTTACTGAAAAAAGGTTACAATTGACTGCTCATTTTTGTTGAATTCAACACTGATTCAAAGCTGGGATCCTGGAACTCTTCACTGTGATTAATGAAATCTCACCAGGTCTTTGGAATAAAAACAGCACCAACCATTGATCCAAAGAAATGCTTAAGGTATTAATGCAGACGATGTGAGAAAAATTTCCCAGTTATTGCTATCCATTCCACTTAGTTAAGTCACTCAGTCATGTCCAACTCTACGACCCCGTGGACTGTAGCCCACCAGGCTCCTCCGTCCATGGGATTCTCCAGGCAAGAATACTGGAGTGGGTTGCCATTTCCTTCTCCAAGGGATCTTCCTGACCCAGGGATCAAACCCAGGTCTCCCACATTGCAGGCGGACACTTTAACCTCTGAGCCACCAGGGAAGTCCACTTCACTATTGGATAGCTTAGTCATGAAAACTAACTTCTGTTTAGTATAGAACAGTTCCTAGGAAGGGGGCTACCTGCCATGTAAGAAAAGTGGGAGAACCAAAGAGTGAGGAAGGGAAAAGAAAATGACTGATGAGCCAATGATGTCATATGTCAATCATCTCTGCTGTGCAGGTGATACAAGGCTAGAGGTAGCACAGGTGAGACAGACCTGGGAGCATGACCTAACGACAGTAGTGGGAAAGACACCTGCACATACAGTATTTGCCACATACTAAACCTGTATGCAGGTCGGGAAGCAACAGTTAGAACTAGATATGGAGCAACAGACTGGTTCCAAATAGGAAAAGGAGTACATTAAGGCTGTATATTGTCACTCTGCTTATTTAACTTATATGCAGAGTACATCATGAGAAACGCTGGGCTGGAAGAAGCACAAACTGGAATCAAGATTGCTGGGAGAAATATTAATAACCTCAGATGAGCAGATGATACCACCTTTATGGCAGAAAGTGAAGAGCAACTAAAGAGCCTCTTGATGAAAGTGAAAGAGGAGAGTGAAAAAGTTGGCTTAAAGCTCAACATTCAGAAAACGAAGATCATGGCATCTGGTCCCATCACTTCATGGCAAATAGATGGGGAAACAGTGTCAGAATTTATTTTGGGGGGCTCCAGAATCACTGCAAATGGTGATTGCAGCCATGAAATTAAAAGACGCTTACTCCTTGGAAGGAACGTTATGACCAAACTAGACAGCATATTGAAAAGCAGAGACATTACTTTGCCAACAAAGGTCCATCTAGTCAAGGCTATGGTTTTTCCAGTGGTCATGTATGGATGTGAGCCTTGAACTGTGGAGAAAACTGAGCACCGAAGAAGAATTGATGCTTTTGAAGTGTGGTGTTGGAGAAGACTCTTGAGAGTCCCTTGGACTGCAAGGAGATCCAACCAGTCCATTCTAAAGGAGATCAGTCCTGGGTGTTCATTGGAAGGACTGATGCTGAAGCTGGAACTCCAATACTTTGGCTACCTCGTGTGAAGAGTTGACTCATTGAAAAAGACCCTGATGATGGGAGGGATTGGGGACAAGAGGAGAAGGGGACGACAGAGAATGAGATGGCTGGATGGCATCACCAACTCGATGGACATGAGTCTGAGTGAACTCTGGAAGTTGGTGATGGACAGGGAGGCCTGGCATGCTGTGATTCATGGGGTCACAAGGAGTCGGACACGACTGAGCGACTGAACTCAATAACCCTGCCTACATCACCCCATTTCAACTCACTCATTCAACATTTAATCAAAAGATATTTCATGAGCATCTATTATACTCTAATGACTATTTACACAACACACAGTTGTGTTGTACAAATACAACAAGAACAAGCACACCAAGAGGAAATTCCAAAATTGAATAAAAAGTGCTACAAAGAATACCATGAAACAACTGTTCCCCCATTTTACAGATAAGAAAAGTGAGGTATAGAAGTTAGAACTGGCCAGCAACAGAACCAAGGTTGCAGTCCACATGTGTCTACTCCAAACCTGTGATGTTCCCACTCTGTCATGAGGAAGGGTTCCTTCTAGGTGCAGTGTAGAGAAAAAACTACCGAAGGCAGATGGAAAAATGGTACCCATACTTGGGACTACACGGCCAGTGAAAACTAGGCTCGAGAAATCATCTGTATAAAACAGATGAGGAAGTGGCTTAAATGATGAAACAACTGATAAACAGAACACATGCAGAGACACATCTGCAAGAAGTGTATTTCCATATGTCTGAAGTCTTCCAGACTTCATGCTGGACATCAAAAAGAGTAGGACTGGCCTGAGCACAGAACCACAGAAGAAAGAACATTCATGTACAGTGTGGTAGGGAATGGGATAGGACCAGGATATGAACTGTATCCCAAGTCCACCAAATGGAGAGAAGACAAGACTACTGGAATAAGATGGTCAATTTTATGTGTCAGCTTGGCTCATCCATGGCACCCAGATACTTGCCCAAATATTATACTAGATGTTTCTCTAAAAGTATTTTTAAGATGAATTAACATTCAAATCAGTATACTTTGAATAAAACATATTATATTTCATGATGTGGGTGGACCTCATCCAATCAGTTGAAAGCCTGACAAGAACAAAAATGGACTTTCTCTGAAAAAGAAGAGGAATTCTGCCAGCAAAGTGTCTTTGGACTTGAACCACAGTATCAACTCTTCCTGAATCTCCAGCCTACCCATCTACCTTGCAGATATTGTGCTTTCCAGCCTCCACAACTGCATGAGCCAATCCCTTAAAATCCATCCATCCATCATTCTCTCTACATATATGCACGTGCATACACACACATACAGATACACACTACACACACACACACACACACACACACATATCCTATTGGTTCTGTTTCTCTGAAGAATGCTGACTAATACAACCAAATTAAAACATGGAACTAGGAAATCAGCTTCAAAGCCCTGAGAATACCACCTATCTAGAACAGGATGACTCTGTCTCCCAGGTGCTGTTCTGGGTAGCTGGGCCTATTACCCCCACCATATACCCCAAGATATATGGGATGCAAAAAGGAATACCAGACCAAATGGCTCACTGGACATTTTCAGGGTGAACAGTTCATTCATTTGATACATATTTATTGAATGCCTACTATGTGCCATGCCCTGTGTTAGGTGCCAGAGAATCTGGGCTCTTCTTGATACAGAGTAGGCATTCAACAAATATGTACTGAATAAGTAAGATCTTCAACTCTAAAAACTTACTCATTTTTATGATTGTTATATTTTGTAAAGAATTCTGAACCCAGGTGACTAAATCTGGAACTCAGGTCAAGAAACCAGGAAGGCAAGGATCTCATACAGGCTAGGGTGACAGTGACAAGAATTCCTAAAGAGAGGAGAAGGGTTCTGGGACCTTCGTTCACAATCTGGAGATTTTCTCCTCAAATTATTTTTATTTTTTGAACTTAATTCTTACTAGTAGAAACAATGTGTGTCAGAAAGACAAAGCCTTCAGAGACAAACAGGCCCCACTTTACACAAATAATGTAGTCATCAAAAGCCCTAAGGCCAGTTTTACATAAATCCAATGTTTATAAAAGTGTTCTATTACTAAAAGACCTCCAAGATGAATTCTTTTGTATAGCCAATGATCACTCCCTAAAGTGGTGTCAATAGAACTTTCTGAGGCAACAGAAATGTTCATCATGGTATCCAATATGGTACCCACTAGCCAAAGGTCCATCTCTCACATCCATACATGGCTACTGGAAAAAAAAACATAGCTTTGACTATACAGACCTTTGTCAGCAAACTGATGTCTCTGCTTTTTAATATTCTGTCTAGGTTTGTCATAGTTTTCCTCCCAAGGAGCAAGCATCTTTTAATTTCATGGCTGCAGTCACCATCTGCAATGATTTTGAAGCCCAGGAAAATAAAATCTGTTACCGCTTCCACTTTTACCCCATCCATTTGCCATGAAATGATGGGACTGGATGTCATGATCTCAGTTTTTCCAATGTTGAGCTTCAAGTTGGAACATAAAGAAAGCTGAGTGCTAAAGAATTGATGTTTCTGAATCATGGTGCTAGAGAAGACTCTTCAGAGTTCCTTGGACAGTATATTAAACCTAGATGACATGTTAAGCCTAGACAGCATACTAAAAAGCAGAGACATTACTTTACCAACAAATGTCTGTCTAGTCAAAGCTATGGTTTTTCCAGCAGTCATGTACAGATGTGAGAGTTGGACCATAAAGAAGGTTGAGTGCTGAAGAACTGATGCTCTCAAACCGTGGTGCTGAAAAAGACTCTTGAGAGTTCCTTGGACAGCAAGGAGATCAAACTAGTTAATTCTAAAGGAAATCGACCCAGAATATTCAGTAGAAGGACTTACTTACTGAAACTGAAGCTCTAATACTCTGGCCACCTGATGTGAAAAGTTGACTCACTGGAAAAGACCTGATGCTGGGAAAGATTGAAGGCAAAAGAAGAAGGGCGTGGTAGAGGATGAGATAGCAAGATAGCATCACTAACTCCATGGGCATGAATGTGAGCAAACTCCAGGAGATAATAGAGGCAGAGGATACTTTACTGGTGTGCTGCAGTCCCTGGGGTTGCAGAGTTGGATACGACTTAGCGACTGAACCACAGCAAGTCAAGTGGATCACTGGAATGTAGCTAATGTGACTAAGCAATCACACCTCTGGTTTTATTACTTTTGAATCCATCTTAATAACCATATGGTGCTAGAAGCTATCATATTGGACAGCACAGCTCCAGAATGGAGGAAGTTGTTAAAGTATATTTTAACAAAGTAGGGCTGTCCAGGCATGGGGTCACTTCTTCCATCAATTACTGATAGATTGGCTCATCAGCAATCTGACTGTGATCTTCCCTCCTCACTTCCAGCACCCACTACCCCTTGGTGGTCTTCATTCTCCTTTGTATGACAGTAAGCAACCTCAAGGAAATCTCATGCCTGTCCTCCTGTGAAAAGTCTGCTGGGCAAGGAACTATTGAGGGTGACAGAAGGAATGCCAGGATGGGTGATGGAAGAGTGGTGTCTATGATGCTCTATGGTGGCAATACTGTTCATACTGTTCAAAATCACTGCAGATGGTGACCACAGCCATGAAGTTAGTTTTATTGCTCCTTGGAAGAAAAGCTATGGCAAACCTAGACAGCATATTAAAAAGCAGAGATATTACTTTCCCAACAAAGGTCCATCTAGTCAAAGCTATGATTTTTCCAGTAGTCATGTACAGATGTGAGAGTTGGACCATAAAGAAGGTTGAGTGCCTAAGAACTGATGCTTTCAAACTGTGGTGCTGGAGAAGACTCTTGAGAGTTACTTGGACAGCAAGGAGATCAAACCAGTCAATCCCAAAGGAAATCAACCCTGAATATTCATTGGAAGGACTGAGGTTGAAGGTGAAGCTCCAGTACTTTGGCCACCTGATCTGAAAAGCTGACTCACTGGAAAAGATGCTGAAGCTGGGAAAGACTGAGCATAGGAGGCTACAGAGTATGAGCTGGTTGGATGGTATCATTGACTCAATGGACAAGAATCTGAGCAAACTCTGGGAAATAGTGAAGGACGGGGAAGCCTAGTGTGCTGTAGTCCATGGAGTCGCAAAGAATTGGACACCACTGATGGACTGAATAATAACAATGTGATGGGGATAAACTTATCATCATAAATGCCTGTCTCCTTCAGATTGTAAGAAGCCAACTTTCCTGTTTTCTCCATAATGTGATGGCGGGGTATGGGGGATTTTCTGCCTGGATGCACACACACTTCCTTTGCTTCTCTTTTGAAGTCGGGATGACTCTGAAACATCAGATGGGCCAGTTGTCAAAAGAGACTTGTCCCCACATTCTGAGCTGTGAGTCTCCTCTGGGAGAGGCAAGCTGCCTTCCCGGGAACGGAGGTGAAGGGCTGAGTGGGTGGCAATTACAGTGAGAGGATGCATGGTTTTTGCTCATGAGAAATGGAGTAGAAAAATCATTTCAGCCAGACTCTCTCACTGGGCAAAATGTTATATCCCAGAGGAAATGTAACTCATACCACTACCACTTGCTGACCCTAAAGGACGAAAAATGGGACCCAGCAGAGAATGTCTGCACAGCCAGTATGGCAGCACAGGGCTTGTGGCTTGTAGTGTGTTCCCAAACATAGTCACCAGCACATTGAGCAGCAGGAGACCACTGAGGTTTCTCCCAGCTTTCTGGGGACAAGAGATAACATATGTGTCAGTGGTGATGTCATTCCTGCAGGTGGCTTTTGTATCCCTACCACTGCTTAACGCAGCAAGTTTGCTGGGAAAGGTCATGGGATAGGGGGCTTCCCCAGTGGGTTAGCAGTAAAGAATCTGCCTGAAATGCAGGAGACCCTGGTCTGACCCCTGCAGTGTTTCTTGCCTGGAAAATCCCATGGACAGAGGAGCCTGGTGGGCTACAGCCCACAGGGTCACAGAGAGTTGGACATGAATGAAGTAACTGAGCATGCATGGGGTAGGGAGGACAGTAAGGTATGTGCCTCTCACCTACCCACCCACTCAAGGGCTCTCTAGAAATGAAACTGACCTCAGAGAAGTGAATGACAGAATTGATGCTCAAGGGGACACACGCAAAATCCCCTACAAAGACTCAACCCTGGAATGAGTTTATTGGTAACTAACAGCTGGTCTAAAGACAATGTGGAGAAGGTAATGGTAACCCATTCCAGTATTCCTGCCTGGAGAATTCCACAAACAGAGGAGCCTGACGGGCTATAGTCCATGGAGCCGTACAGAGTCTGACATGACCGAGTGACTAACACTTAAAAACAATGACACAGCCAGACAGGTAATGTGTCAATCAGAAAAAGAAAGTGGTCAATGGAGAACCAAGAAGAAAATGAGAGTTTGAGAGGCAATTATGGGCAGTGCCCATCAAAACTCTCCCTAGAGGATTCACAGTACATAGATGGTCAGGGAAGACTAATCCTATAAGGAGAACAGATTATCAATGTATCTTAGCTGGAATGTGGGTGGGGAAGTTGGCTTCTTACCATCAACTAAGTCTCCTCCTAATTCTCTACTCACCTAAGGAGCACTAATTGTAATCTGGCTCTCACAGAGCTCTCCTAGAGGGAGAGGAAGGCTGACCTGTGCTGTGCATATCCCAGTCTCCACCTATCTGACAATGGGATGGCTTATTTTGTTTGCCATTTAAACAGTGGCCTCCTGTTGTTGTTCACTCCCTCAGTCTTGTCCAGTTGTGACCACATGGACTGCAGCATGCCAGGGCTCCTTGTCCTTCCCATCTCCGGGAGCTTGCTCAAACACTTGTCTATTGAGTCGGTGATGCCATCCCACCATCTCATCCTCTGAGATTGCCTTCTCCTGCCTACAATCTTTCCCAGCATCAGAGTCTTTTCCAATGAATCAGCTCTTCACATCAGGTAGAAAAACTGTTACAGGAGGGAAAGGGGCAGGGTTCAACTTTTGAAAGAATGACATAGCCCAAGGACACAACTATTTCAAATCCTGAAAGATGATGCTGTGAAAGTGCTTCACTCAGTATGCCAGAAAATTTGGAAAATTCAGCAGTGGCCAAAGGACTGGAAAAGGTCTGTTTTCATTCCAATTGCAAAGAAAGNGGGGAGCAGCCAGGGGCTCTTGGCCCTGTGGCCATCCACCTACCACATTATGATTCCACAAACAGAGATTGTTGGACAAATGACCGGTTTAAAGATCTGGTCCAAGATGTTTCAACATGGCTTAATGGACCATTAGTGACTATGCCTCAGCAATTCAGTACAAGAACAAAGATGTTTAACATGGCCTTTAAATACAAAGGACACAAACAGCAGTTCACACAAGAAGAGCTATAGATCCCAAATGAAAAAGGGTGCAACTTCTCTCCTGATCAAAGGAACACAAACTAAACTAAGAATCGATTTTAGGGGATCTAGCAAATAGGCCACATTAAAAAAAAATGTTTGTGTCTTTTAAAGGAATACTCAGGATTGGAAAGGATGTCAGCAAATGAGATTGAAAGTTGGGCCAGCATTTTGCAGCAGATAAGTTGGCAGTATGGATCAAAAGANAGGGTGCAACTTCTCTCCTGATCAAAGGAACACAAACTAAACTAAGAATCGATTTTAGGGGATCTAGCAAATAGGCCACATTAAAAAAAAACGTTTGTGTCTTTTAAAGGAATACTCAGGATTGGAAAGGATGTCAGCAAATGAGATTGAAAGTTGGGCCAGCATTTTGCAGCAGATAAGTTGGCAGTATGGATCAAAAGACCTAAAAGTATCTGTATCTTTGAATCTGTTTTTACTATAACCATTTATCCTATCAAAGATGGGTACAAAAACTTATGTATAAAGATGCTTATTTAGAATAACAATTAAAAAAATTGGAGCCAACAGCTTAAACCAAGGAACTGATTAAATACATCATATAACAGAATGCTATGCAGTCATCAAAAACCAATTTCTCAAAAGGTTGATNGACCTAAAAGTATCTGTATCTTTGAATCTGTTTTTACTATAACCATTTATCCTATCAAAGATGGGTACAAAGACATGTATAAAGATGCTTATTTAGAATAACAATTAAAAAAATTGGAGCCAACAGCTTAAACCAAGGAACTAATTAAATACATCATATAACAGAATGCTATGCAGTCATCAAAAACCAATTTCTCAAAAGGTTGACTTGGGAAATGTTTGCAACATCTCAAAGTGAAAAAAGCAGGTTTCAAAGCAATGCCTAGAAAACCATTTGAGTTTTGTTAGCAAAAATCTACATTTTCTATATTTTTCTCTCTATTTTCTCTTCTCTATGCTCAAGTATATACAGACTTAAATAAAATTTATAGTTTCATTTTGAAAACAGTAGGTCTCACAAATCCAATCAACAGTAACGTTTGACACTCAGGAGGGACTTCATCCTACCTCCTCACTCTTTGTTTATTCCCGACAGTAGCCCTGATTGGGAAAGAGATGAAATGACTTGTCCATACTAACTACTCACTAAACACCAGAGCTGGCTTCACACTCATCTCACTCACATCCAGAGTATAATTCTTTTCATTACACCAGAGCTAAATTTACCCTTGTGAGTGCTCAGTTCTGTCCGACTCTTAGCAATCAAATGGACTGCAGCCTGCTAGGCTCCTCTGTCCCTGGGATTATGCTGGCAAGAACACTGGAGTAGTTTGCCATTTCCTCCTCCAGGGGACCTTCCTGACCCAAGGATGGAACCCGCATCTCCTGCACTCCTTCACTGGCAGGCGGATTCTTTACCACTTGAGCCACCTGGGGAGCCCAGTAGGCACACATTTCCAAAATTCATCAGATCTCATGGTGAACTTCTCAGAGTTCACATAACCCAACTGCTTTTGAAAATGGCAAATGTAATTATGCCATGTGCTGAGATGTAAATATCCCCCAATGGGAGACCCCAGTAGCTAGCATATGTTTTAAATTCAAATTCTTCCAAAAGAATTTTTTTAAGTTATAATATGTACAGTAATGAAGAGTTTTGTTTTGTAAGCGTTTCCCCAGAATCATGAAAGTACATTCTTCTTTGTAAATTATACATGGCATAATTACAACAAGACGGGCCATGCTTTGGGTCTCATTTCAAAGTGATTCCATTTTAAAGCATTCCCTTTAATAAACACAAAACACCAGCCTCCACTATGAAACTATTTGGAATTATCGAACTATATTTTTAAAGAGTAGATACTAACTGTAGGATTAATAACCAGTTTTCAAAGCCTTACTTTATTCTATAAAAACTCTTTTCATCATAATCATAAGATCAGGAATTAAGAGAGTTGTGAAAATGGCAGTGGCAAGAACAGTTAACAACTAGAGAGTATGCGGTCCTAGCTTGTGGGTGAACCATCAAAGAGGAGTTTAGAATATATCAATATATACCATCATTTCTCCAGAGAAGAAATGATTTCTCTAGCTTTTCCTACAACTTTCCACCTCCTCACATACATGAAACATTTCTGGATGGCCTGAGACTTAATAAGAGCTCCATAAATGTTTGCTGGCTAGCTGTGAATGCCAGTGAGAAAGACCCCCTCCCTCGCCCCTACTCTTATCACAGATTAGATATCCCTAAAGGCGAGGGTGAGATGGCTGGATGGCATCACTGACTCGATGGGCGTGAGTCTGAGTGAACTCTGGGAGTTGGTGATGGACAGGGAGGCCTGGCGTGCTGCGATTCATGGGGTCGCAAAGAGTCGGACACAACTGAGTGACTGAACTGAACTGAACTGAATTGAAAGGCGAGGGAGGCTTCTTGGATTGAGAAGGGAAGAGGGTATTTCAAGACTTGGGAACCAAGTTCAGAGGAAAATGAGTAAATGAGCTTGACTATACCAAAAGGGAGGGACAGATGTTCCTCCAAGCAGTGATTTTAAAAGACTGATCTGGAGGTGGGGTACAGCAGGGTGGAAAGGAAAAGAGAAGACGAAGGACCCCCTGTGAGCAGAGGCTGCAGTGCAGGAGTTAGATGAGGACCAAGGTGAGGTCAGTGGGTAGGTGCAAGAGATATCAAATAAATAGGAAATGTGAACCAGCCAACGTGAAGATAGTACAGGTGAGAAAACCAAGGAAGCGGAGATGGGCACAGTTTGTGGAGAATCCCGGCAATCCACTAAGGAGAAGGAAGGAGAGTTTTCAGAAGGAAGAAGGTGGCCACCATCCCCAGAGGAGCCCTGGAGGAGGAGGCCAGGAAGCCAGGATTCAGCATCAGGACTGCTGCTGTGGACCCGAGGACCAAAAGGCAGGGTTCGGAAGGCGTGAGTGGTGAGACAAGGGATGCAGTAAGCATACTCTACAGAATGAACTAAGAAACTGGAGAGTTTTCAAGACTGGGGAGACCCTGCTGGGGACATAAGATGGAAGAATATGCAGAGAGGGAGGGGTATCAGGGATGAAGGAAGAATGGATTGGCACCCAAGGGCTGAGGACCAAAGAGCTCAGCTCTCACCACCTCAGGGCAGCAACCTCAGGAGGAAGTCTACCTGGTAAAGGGACAGAACAGGCAGAGAGGCAGGCCTGGGCTGGCGGAAAAGGAAAGGAAATGCCTTCCCTCACTGCTCCTCCTGCAGATCAAATCTGTTCTTCCTTCATTCTAGGAACTGCAAGAGCCCCTCAGACGCAGGAACGTGCCTCCCCACTAGCAGCTCAGTTGACATTTCTCCCTGGGCCTTGTGGCTGAGTACTAACCCCTCCAGCCTCAGGCCGAATGCCCTTTCCTTCCTGCCTGCCTGCCTCCCTCCCTTCCTTCTTGATGGAAGCCTCCTCCTCTGAGCACACCCAGCAGAGCCCGCTCGGCCCCCCTCTTCATCAGGCACCAGGCACCTGTCCCTTGGTGCTTCCCTTGCAGGCTCACCACCTCCTCACCAGTGATGTGTTCTCTGGTCATATCACAACTGTCTTCCCTCATGTTAGATTGAAACATTAGACTGCAAGCTCCATGAGGGCAGGGACCTGTTCTTTTAATTCACCATTATACCCTAGACCCCAGCACAGTGGCTTGCTCTGAGTGGACACTCAGGAAGCCCCTTCAGGTAGACAAGTGAGTGAGTTAGACTCTGTGCCTCATACTCTCACACAGATGGGGTGGACCATCTCGGGCACCAGTGGTTCCCAGGACCCGGCCCCCAGGAGGTCTTCCCTAAGAGCCTGACTGCTGATGAGCTGCCTGCCTGGCTGGAGATGGTGGTAACCTGCCCACCCATACCCTCACAGGGCCTCAGTTCCCTGCTGGGTATCAGGACAGCTGGAGACCCCAGGCTCTCAGACCCTGTGATGATAAGGGACCTGTGAGAACAGTTCTTCTGCAGGCTCAGTACCTTCTCCTAAGGGCCAGGTCCCATCACAGGTGCAGGGAGATGGAGGAGAGTGAGAGAGCACCTGTCCTCAGGGGCCTCTGGAGGGAGACAGAAACAGGCTGAAGAATAAAGCGAGGGCATGTACAGCACCGACACCGAGGGGGGACCGCTCCCACTTACAGAGAACTCAGCAGGAGCCAACTTCACTGGAAATGCTTCGCAATGACGGCTTCGTGTAATTCCTCACTGCGCCCCTAAGTGAGCCCAGAGGTGGGGGTCTCCAAGTGGGCTGTAACCCCCACCAGCAGCTGTTATAACAATGGTTATGGCAGATGGCATGGTTGAGCATTTATGAGGGTCCAGGCCCATATGAATCCTTTCATAGGCAGAATCTCACGGCTGTCACTCTCATGAGCTACATATGAGCGTACATGAGTTCTCATCACATAAATTTTACGTTGAGATGCCTGAAGCTGTCTCAGAGAGGTTACAAGATTTGTCCAGGCTCAAAGCTTGGATATAACAGAACTGGGATGAAACTAGGTGTGTGGGACTCCAGAGTGAGCTATGAGGCTGCAGGTAAGGAAGCATGTAGCCACTGGTAGAACCATGAGGTGATGATGGATCATTGCTAGTTGAGAAAGGGCACTGCAGAGCTGGCATACTAGGCAGAGCTGGCATAGGCGATGGGCATGGGTGATGGGCAGCTTTCTCTTTCAACTTGAGGAAAGTCAGGCAGCACAAAAGGGTAAGTGCAAGTGGCTCAGAGGGGTCTGGGTGCAGGTCTGCCCAGCCTCCTCAGTGGGAGGACGCAGCTGCAGTCAGCTGGCCACCACTAGTCCTTCCATACAGGACTTCTTTCCCTATGAGTCAGATCACAGGCAGCTCTGCAGACCCTGGGCCTGGAGTGGAGAGGACTGCGCATGTTAGCACCTGAATTTAATCCAAGCCAGATTCACGCTATTCCTGCACATATCTATGTCAGAGCTCCGTTTTTTTTTCTCCCTGTGCCCAGGGCAGGAGAGGGAGACGGCGAGACCAGCAGCACCACTGCATGAGGACTGGAGCCAGCTACCTGCAGACCAGCTCCCCAGACAGGGTGCTGTGAGCTGGAATCAGAGAAGACCTGGGGAAGACACAAGATCTTCACGCCATCCAGAAAGCCACTTACAAGCAGAGACTCCTGTCTACAAGGCACAGTGGCAGATACTTCTCTGCAAGGTGGCTGCTTTTCCAGAAGAAATGGGCAGATGGAGAGAAGGATGGCCAAACTGGAACAGGGCAAGTGTAGGTAGGAAGGGATGAATGAATAGCCACGACCAGAGAGAATGCTCTCCTGGGTCTCCGCTCTCCCAAGTGTCTGGTCACAGTCCAACATGGCTGGCCTGGCCTGTTCACTACAGCCTAGGGGTGGGGCATCCAGCACCTATGACTGGTTGGGAGGAAAGCCCAGTCCTCAGGTCACTGTGTACCCTTGCCCTCCCTTGTCACGTGAATGACTCTCAGCCAAGCCTTGCTCGTGAAAGCAGCTCTTTTGCCCATTTCCTGTTTGCCTGTTTATTTTTAATCCTCTCTAATATTGAAAGAAGCTATTAATAACTAGAGGAATGAGATTACCAGGCAATTTAACCTGACTTCTGACTTATGCTCTCCTGAACGCACATCATGCCTGCCTTGCCTAGCCTATTGATTCTTTTCGTAGATTAAAAGAAGTAAATATGAAGAATTAAAGAATGACTAGCTCTCTACTCCCATCAGCCCCCTTAGCAATTCTGCGGGCAGATCACATGGGCAAGACCACACTGGAGAGTCAGCCAGTCTGCACAAGTGGAAGATGAGGCAGAGTCCAACCTCCTGCTTTAGTGAGTCACTGTCGTCTCAGTCACTCAGTCATGTCTGACTCTCAGCAACCCCATGGACTCTAGCCTGCTAAGCTCCTCTGTCCATGGGGTTCTCCAGGCAAGAATACTGGAGTGGGTTGCCGGGCCCTCCTCCAGGGGGTCTTCCAGACCCATGAATCAAACCCATGTCTCTTGTATCTCCTGCATTGGCAGGCGAATTCTTTACTGCTACCACAACCTGGGAAGGTCCAATGACTCACTGACTTTCCCTTTTCCCTTTATGAACTATCATGGCTGGGACATGAGTCTTTCAGAAGATTGCCAGCTTTTCTGATTAAAGTAACTTTCCATTCTATTGACACTTGCCTTTTGAGTGGCAAGNCAGGCGAATTCTTTACTGCTACCACAACCTGGGAAGGTCCAATGACTCACTGACTTTCCCTTTTCCCTTTATGAACTATCATGGCTGGGACATGAGTCTTTCAGAAGATTGCCAGCTTTTCTGATTAAAGTAACTTTCCATTCTATTGACACTTGCCTTTTGAGTGGCAAGCAGCTGAACCTGGGTTTGGTAACACTGAGACCATGCCTAACTCGAGCTGCGACACGAGGGTGGGCCATGAGTCTGAGGCACCTCACCCACAGTGCCTGGTTGACCACCCAATTCACTTTCTCTCTTTTGGCTAAGGGTGGTAAGGAATGCTTAGAGTGGAAAGACCAACTGCTAAGGCGGGAGCAGGGCTGCATTTTCCCTCTACTTTGGTGCCCTCTGTGTGTCAGGAGAAGTAGAATATTTCCTGCCATATCTGTAAACAAAGGAGGTCACAGTCATTAGCAACCGCAGCCACCACAGCTGGTGAGCTGGGGAGCCCTGAGGGAACTCAAGAAGGAAAGAATACCCGCCATCTAGTAGCCATCAGACTGCAGATACTCCCTATGATGAGGCCTGAAGCAACTCAGCATGAGAAAATACGAAGTGCTGGCCCCAGCAGCTGAGTGCACATCAAAGGAATGACTTCAGTGAGCTCAGACTCTGGCATCTTCCCATACATAGAAAAGCACTAAATTCCTAAACTTGAGATACCTGGTTTTCCTTAATTAACAATAATCGTTCATGCTCAGACTATCTGCCCTTTGTTGCAAAACTTCCATGTTACCTGGGTCCTCTCCTTGCCTTGTTGGAGCAGTTCTCTCAGAGTCACTTGAGAGGCTGTCTCCCGGGCTTGAAGTCCTAAAAATTCCCACCAAATAAAACAGAACTCTCAACTTTTCTATTCGGAACATTTTTAAAATCCGCAGTTAGATGCTGCTCTGTACTGGGAATTAACTAGGGAACAAGACACATGTGGCGTTTGCTCCATAAAGCCCTCCACTAAGGAACAGAACCCAGAACCAGGCAAAAAGGAGGGCAGCGTGAGAATGAACCTGATGGTGGTGAGAGAGAAAGCTGGGCCATCACAAGAAGTCCTGTGCCCTGGCAGCAGCAAAAGGCCGAGCAGTATCGGGAGCAGAGGCTGAGGAACAGTCCATTCATTTTCCTGAAGGGAAGGGACCTACCGAGACCTGCTGGGCCCTACGGTTTTTGCTGTTGTTGTTCAGTCAATCAGTCGTGTCCAACTCTTAGTGACCCCACAGACTGCAACAGAGTAGGCCTCCCTATCCTTCACTATCTCCCAGAGACTGCTCAAACTCATGACCCTTGAGTCAGTGTTGCCATCTAACTGTTAGGTAGTTAGAATAGGAAAAAGGAGTCCAAAATAGTGGTGGCTAAAAAACAAAGAGAAGAAAAAGCCTGCAAATATAGAACAAAGGAAGATCTGAGGACCAGAGTGAGAACCTCAGATAAAAGAAACAGCCCTCCTGGCTAGCCCAATTTACATAGGGCAGGCTCAGGGGTTGGAGAAAAAAACATAAAAAGAGGAGCCAAAATCAAGCTGATCCCTTCTCCTCTCTTCTTTTGGGTCTGCCTGCCTTCACGCCTCGAGGATGTACTTTCCTTTGCTTGCCAAATAAAACTGAGCTAAAACCGAACTGTAACACCAGTCCACAGTTTAAACTGAGCTTTAATCAAGCTCTAACAATGATCCATCCATCGCTTCAAATTTTTGCTGCAGAGAGACAGAAACGAGGAAATTACACACTCCCCTGACACAACCATTCCAAATCTATCACTCCCTTCTCTTCCTGCCCTCAGTCTTTCCTACCATCAGGGTCTTTTCCAATGAATCAGCTCTTCACATCAGGTGGCCAAAGTATCAGAGCTTCAGCTTCAGCATCAGTCCTTCCAACGAATATTCAGGGTTGATTTCCTATAGGATTGACTGGCTTGATCTCCTTACAGTCCTAGGGACTCTCAAAGAGTCTTCTCTAGCACCACAGTTTCAAAGCATCAATTCTTTGTCTCAGCCTTCTTTATGATCCAACTCTCATATCTGTACATGACTACCAGAAAAACCATAGCTTTGACTATACAGGTCTTTATTTTCTGTCAATTCTTATCTGCCAAGTAGCCTGAGGAAGGGCTAATCACACAATCGCAGGTTTCTTCTTTCCATGTCCTGACCAATGTCTTTTGCCCAACTTAGGAGTTCTGGAGAAATGGAGAGAAGAGTAGCCAACAAAGACTTCCTCCTTTCCCATCCAGGAAGCCCCTTCTGACTCTCCCCTGCCTCTCCTTCCCCCAAGCTCCTTCTCTGTGCTCCCCCAGCCTCTCTTCCACCAGGACACATATGACACAACTATCATGACTGATCTGTCTGTCTCCCTCCAACAGGGAGCTCTCTGAGAGCCAGGGTAGTGTGCCCAGCTACTAGCACAGAGCTCAGAAGAGGTACTGCAGTGAATGAGGGAATACCGCCATTCCTTCTCATCTCCCAAGCAGGTGGATGCACTTTGCAGCTCAAAGAGCCCAGGCCACTCGGAGCAAGGAAAGAATAGGGTAGGAGTGAAGCCCTTCAGCCTCAGCAGCTTTTCCTGCTCCAGGCATTCTGACTGCCCTGAGCACTGCCCCAAGGCTAAGTCTCCAGGGAATCTGCTTCATAAACACTTACTTAGCAAGACATTTAAAACGCTATTGATTTCTCTCCTCCAAAGCAGAGGTGAGACAGTGATAGACACGGTGAGCAGTTAGCGACAATGAGTCCCCTCCACCCCCTAAGCAGAAGTTATTTCCCTTTCAGATTACCAGCCTGGCAGCCCTGGGAGAGATGCCACACACTAATGGAAGCAGCCGCTAGAACCAGCAGGTGCTCTGGCTCTGATAGCGGCAATTAGAGGATTAAGCTCCCTTTTCTATGAGACAATGAAGAATAAAGCTGATTTCAGACAGTATACTTGCTTGCAAGGCATCTTTCTCTCCCATTAAGGAAAAAAGACAGGCGGCCACACCTCTCTGGGATCCAGGATCAATGTCAGGCCACCATGGACAACACTTTCAAACCCAACCTAGGTGTTGGACATGTAACTCCATGGGACTCAGAAGCAGGGGCATGAAGGTGCATAAAAACAGAGCCCTTGCCCTGCCATGGCCAACCTACATTGAACAGAGCACCTGTACATCATATGGTCAGACGATGCCACACTAGAATAACAGCCCCATGGCAGCAAATCTTCCTCCCTATTCCCTAGTGTTGGGGTCTGCTACAGACTGAATGCTTGTGTCCCCCCAGGTTCATTAAAGCTCTGACCCTAAATATGATGATGACATTAGGAGGTGGGGCTTTCGAGAGGTCATGAAGTTTAGAAAATGTCACAAGTGTGGAGCCTCCCCAATGGAATTAGCTCCCCTATAAGAAGAGGAAAAGGCCACAATCCCAACTCTCTCCACCATGATGTGAATAGACCCAGAGAAGGTGGCAGTATGTAAGCCAGGAAGAAGGCCCTCACCAGTAATAGAATCCACTGTTCCCTGGGTCACAGACTCCCAGCCTCCAAAACTATGAGAAATAAATGCTATTTAAGCCACCCTGTTGATGGTATTTTGTCACAGAAGACCTGAACTACGACAGGGTCCCAGAACTTTGCACAATGCCTGTCTCATAGCAGGTACACCATCAACATGCTTTGAATTAATTTCTACATGAGTTAGGGTAATGGTAGCTACCACCACAGATAATCTGCAACACCTAAGTGGTTTAATGTGAAAAGTATATAACCATTCACTGTCCGCTCCAATGAAGACAACAGAGTTGCAAGACCATCAAAAATATACTCTTGGCCTCATTCACAGATATCTCTAAGGTGGGCTCTGCCTCTTAAACTCATAGTCTCCTGATATATAAATATGCACTGGCAATAATAAACACAGAATGCAGCTTCAGAAACCCCAGTCAACGTACACCTGGTATTTGAGGGCCAAGGCACAGTGGAGAAGGGAGAGGTAAACCAGAGGTGCCGGGCTCAGTCATGGATGGAGTACTGCCAGGGGCTACATTTACATATTTTAATGAGCACATGGATTGGGGTTCGTGGAAGAAGCAACATCAGATTTGTCACAGAATAGAAAGATGCCGCTGGGAACGAGGCACTAGGGACCAGCTAAGATGTGTGCTCTCACCTGAGGTGGGAACCATCTCTCTAGTGGGCCTGTCATTTTGGGGAACGCTATGCAAAAGCCCTCAGGAGTGGTCTGAAGGGGAAAAAAGGCACTGAGTTAATTCTCTTTCTACTTCTGATGTAGAGAGGGCAAGACAGTTGAAGCAGCTATTCTAAATCCATGCATCTGGTCACCAAACTCTGGGACTCATGAATGATCTCACTGGATCCCACATTGTTCTGTCTCGGGGG
Organism: Neotragus moschatus; assembly: GCA_006410615.1. Lineage (NCBI taxonomy): Eukaryota > Metazoa > Chordata > Mammalia > Artiodactyla > Bovidae > Neotragus > Neotragus moschatus. The sequence continues at coordinate 814,329 of SJYA01001068.1, read as the reverse complement.
AAATGTGTACCTCCATGTCCCCAGGAACCTCCCAGGATACAGGATGCTACTATCAGGCAGGGAAGGAGCAGGTGAGTGACAACACCCAGAAGTAGGGCCAGGAAGAGGGAATGATCACAATACACAGGATCTGCATCTTTCCTTTTCCTCCCAAAGAAATATTTCCAGTGCCAAGGTTTCAACTGCTTGTGTGGTTTGGAAGTGAAGAAAGAGGGGGTGGAATTGGGATGATTCAGGAGGAAGATAAGGAAGAAAGCAGGAAAGAAGAAAGGGAGTATCTACTTAGTGCCGAAACAAAAGAATGCTGAGAAGCTTTGCAGTGGCTTTGGTCTGCTTCTCTGTCCTCTCTGGGTCTCCCGAACTTTTCAGGGCAACAGTAATCTTCCAACAAAGACTGACAGTGATATAAACCAAGGTAAGACCTTGTGGGCCAGGGCTGTCTGTAAACAAATAAGCACCATTTTTTTGGTATTCTGAGCAATTAATAACCACACGTGCATGTGTGCTAAGTCGCTTCAGCCATGTCTGACTCTCTGCAATTCTGTGGCCCACCAGGCTCCTCTGTCCATGGGATTCTCCAGGCAGGAATACTGGAGTGGGTTGCCATGCCCTCCTCCAGGGGATCTTCCTGACCCAGGGATCAAACCCACGTCTCCTACGTCTCCTGCATTGGCAGGCAGGTTCTTTACCACTAGCGCCACCTGGGAAGCCGTAATAAGAACATATAGCAATGCTTATTTTTATACTTGTCATTGAAATGTAATAAATGTATGAACTTTCACCCCTGTAAGGTATAAGTGCTCTGAGAGCAGAAACTGATGCTATCTACATTTGTCTGTATTCCTGCATACAGCAGGGATCAAGAAGGGCTTTACAATTTTGATTTAACACAATGGCACCCCACTCCAGTACTCTTGCCTGGAAAATCCCATGGACAGAGGAGCTTGGAAGACTGGGGTTGCTGAGGGTCAGGCTCGACTGAGCAACTTCACTTTCACTTCTCACTTTCACGCAATGGAGAAGGAAATAGCAACCCACTCCAGTGTTCTTGCCTGGAGAATCCCAGGGACTGGGAGCCTGTTGGGCTGCCGTCTACAGGGTCGCACAGAGTCGGACACGACTGAAGTGACTTAGCAGCTTAGCAGCAGCTGATGACACAGACTAGAAAGGCTGCTGTTCAATGACCCCTCCTATTACCAGCTGTAACATAGCTGATGATGGTGATGATAACAGTGATGATAATAATGCTGTTTTCCATGAGGTGATCTTACCAGGCCTCTTTCCAAGCACTTGACATTGATGATTCCATTTACAACTCAAAGCAACTCCATGAAGCCATAGCATTATCCATATCAACATTCTTCCAATGAAGACATGAATTCAAACAGGTCAAAGTATTTGCCCAAAAGTCATCCAAAGAGTAGATTTCTAGACTAACACAGATCTGTCTGAATCCAGAAGCAAACTTACTCCCAACTCTGCTTTTCTGCCTGTCACGCCATGGTTTTTATAACAGGAACATTCCACTCATATCAGGAGCCCTGGGCATAAAAACGGACACTCAAGGCATATGCAGACAAAGCAAACTTGAGTTTCAAGATTCAAACGTGAATCTTGATCCTGAGGGACTTCAGTGCCCAGGTCCATGATGGCCTGATGGATGCTTGAATTTCAGTTAGTACTTTTCTGCAATGTCGCCCCAGCCTGCATGCTATCCAGCAGAAGACCTGAGTTGGAAAATGTAGTTCAGATCATAAATTCTCATCCACTGTCCTGATTCCCCCACAAATGCAGGGCATCCTTGCATGAGGGCACTTCAGCCCATGAGCAGGGCCCATAGATTCAGCAAGCATGTCTTTTTAAACTATGGCCCAGAGGAAGGCACAGCCCAGGCATCAGGGCCTGAGCAGGATTTAGGCCATCCACCTGCTGCTGCTAGAAGCTACTACTGAGCAATAGCACAGGGTAGGCCTTGCAGGAGAACAGGGCATTCAAAGGGAACTCTGGCTCCTGCACACCACCCCCCGCCCCACACCCCCCCCATTCCCTCCCAAAGGGAATCCAGGCACCCAGGACAAAGCTGCACATTCACAGGTGTTCAGGTGACTGGCTGGTCACCTGAACAACAGCCTCCTTCTCGTGCCAGGCTTCCTCATGTTACGGTTGGACCAAATGCCCCCAACAAGGAACCCATTCATTGCAAAAAGGTTTGAAAAGTAATAACCCAAGCTGCTGGCTTGGGTCAGCCAAGTCTGCCTTCCAGGAGAGCTTCTCTAAAGGTTAATGTGGAGCTGTCATGCACAGCTAGACTTCCACTCAAGGCTTCTGGGGTTCTCTGTGCACTTGTCTCCCTGCTGTGGCTCTGTCCGGCAGCTGTCCAGTGCCTGCTGGCCACTGGTACCAGCAGAGACTGGGCTCAGAGCCTGGAGCAAAAGGCTGAGTGGGTTCCTGCTGAAGTGGGCCCGCCCCACAATGCAGAGAGGCGGGAAGGAGGGTGTTAACAGCGGGCTAGCACTTCATGAGGGCTCGGACAACTGTTATGCATCCTGATGAGCCCCATCTGCTGCCAGTCTACACTGGGCATATGTCTCCTCGCCCTAGCACTGCATTTTGGCTGGAAAATTCATCACCAAGTATGTATCTGCCTTACAGAAAGGAGACAAGAGCTGGAGACAGTCTTCAGGCATATCTGGGAAGAAAGGAAGGCAGGTGGGACAAAACATTCTGCAAAGATAGATCCACAAAATGCATAAAGGATTCACCTTCCTGAANATTTTGGCTGGAAAATTCATCACCAAGTATGTATCTGCCTTACAGAAAGGAGACAAGAGCTGGAGACAGTCTTCAGGCATATCTGGGAAGAAAGGAAGGCAGGTGGGACAAAACATTCTGCAAAGATAGATCCACAAAATGCATAAAGGATTCACCTTCCTGAAACATTCACCAACACCCAACCTTCCAGACAGCACCAGAGCAGAAAAGTGACCCACACAAGTCTTTACACTGCCTGCAGCCTTAGCTGACACTATTTCATGAACTGCTTTTCTCGTTTCTGTTCGGTGTGGTCCCTGCTCTCATTCTCATTCAGTTCTGAATGTTTATCTCAAATCTCTGTTTTCTGGTTAAGAATAATCATTTCACGAACCACTTCATGTTAATGATCTTCGCTAGGAATCAGTTTTCTCTGGGGAATTATGAGTGTTTACCACCTCATGAGAGATGCTGAGACATAAGAGCCCACTGAGATGGCCATGCTTGACCATCTACTGAACTCATGCCCTGGCCAGCGGAGCTGTCCCCACACTGTGCTACCAGGCAATCAGCAACTGGTGAATGAGCACCTACTATGTGCTTGGCCAGCACTGGATTACCCAGACAAAGTACATGTTTCAGGCAAGAAGGCTGAGAACCAAATATATTGCCTTTCCAAAAATATTTTGTATTACAAAATATAAAAAGAATTTTGTAATACTGAAGAAGGAAAACAAAGCAAGAGTGCTTATACCACTGGATTTCAAGACTTACTACAATTCTGTAGCTTTGTAACTAGACAGTATGGTAATGGTTAAAAAAGAAGAAGAAGAAAAATTGATCAGTGGTACAGAATAGAGGGCTGAGATGTAGATCCACTCAAATAGAGTCAACTGATTTTTGACAAAGGAGCAAAATCAATGAATTCCATTCAATGGAGAAAGAATAGTCTTTTCAATAAACAGTACTTGAACAATTAGAAGTCCAGACGCAAAAGAATGAACCTAGACAGAGACCTTACACTTTACACAAAAATTAGCACAAAATGAATGATAAGCTTAAATGTAAATTGGAAAACTATAAAACTGCTAGAAGAAAACACAGGAGAAAATCTATGTGACCTTGGGTTTGGTGATAGTTTTAGATATGACACCAAAAGCACAATTAGTGAAAAAAAAAAAAAAAAACAGATTAAGTTGGATTTTTTTTAATAAAAAACTTCTGCCCTGTCAATGGCACTATTAAGAGAGATAATACCCATGACAGAGCCCAGGAGAAAAGATGTGTAAATGCGTATGTGACAAAGGACTTGCATCCAAAATGAAATCCTCTTACAACTGAACAACAGGAAGGTAAACAACCAATTAAAAATATACAAAAGATCAGAATAGACAGCTCATCAAATAAGATGGAAAATAACTGCATGGAAAGATTCTCAACATGAGTTGTCATCAGGGAAATGCATATTAAAACAACAATGGCATACCGCCATCACACCTATTAGAGTGTCGGGGGAAAAAAATCATAAATGCCAATCGCTGGCAAGGATGTGAATCAATAGGAACTCTCACTATGGCTGTAGGAATAAAATGGTATAGCTGCTCCACTTTGGAAGACAGTTTGGTGATTTTTTAAAAACTAAACATCTTACCACATAATCTAAACTGCACAAACTGGAAGCAATCAAGATGTCCTTTAATAGGTAAATGCATGAACAAATTATGAAATATCCATACAATGGAATGCTATTCAATGTTAAAAAAAGAAATGAAATATCAAGCTACACCAAGACACAGATGAATCTTAAAAGAATTGCTAAGTGAAAAAAGCTCAAAAAGCTATCTACTGTCCAGTTCCACTTACAGGACATTTGAGGAAAGGCAAACCTGTAGGGCCCGTGAATGGACCAGTGGTTCCCAGGGATTCTAGGTGGGAGAGGAGCAGTGGCTGAAACAGAAGCGAAGCAAGTTTTACACTATTCTTTATGCTACTGCAGCAAAAGAGTGGCTATATGACTGTGTGGGTTTGTCAAAAGAACAATATAGCACAAAGACTGAACCTTAATGTATGCAAATTAAAATGATCATTTAGGAGGCTCGGAGCTCCCCGGATGAAAAGTAGAATGTGACAAAACAATCTAAGTGTATTACAGAGGCGCTGACCTGAGTAGCTTTGGCAACAAGCAGAGCCTTTAAGACTAAAAGCCAAAGGACTACACATAAACACTGTGCTCTTGCCGATAAAATCATTACCCAGGAGGTAGGGATCAGTAATTTGATACCATTATCTGTATACACATACCATAATTGCAGAATTAAGTAAATGGATGGTGAATGGTGGGAGTTTCTCACTGCTGGAGTGGGAGCTTATAGACAAGCAAGGGAGAGAGCTATAACGATCTGTGTGGTGACGGATTAGAGCTGGAGACATCAGTATGAACTCATATTTAGCTTAATAGAGATGCAGATGGATACATACAGAAGACTTTACAAATGTGCGCGCATACACAGACCTTCTTATTCTGTCAGCTGAGAGGGCAGACAAGTGACATTGCAATAGTAATGCTCAGGTACCCAGATCTTGGTTTCGTGTGTGTGTGTGTGTGTGTGTGTGTG
>SJYA01001068.1:692794-806436 GCA_006410615.1 Neotragus moschatus | reverse complement strand
GCTCTGTCATGTCTGACTCTTTGCGATCCCACAGATCATAACTGCCAGGAAGGAGGAGGAGGACCACAGAGATAAGTCCATGTCCATCCCATCATACCAAGGCTAAACTCATAAACTCACTCCTCTGTCCATGGAATTCTCCAGGCAAGAACACTGGAGTGGGTAGCCAGCCATTCCCTTCTCCAGGTAATCTGCCTGACCCAGGGATCAAACCCAGGTCTCCTGCACTGTAGGCAGATTCTCTACTGTCTGAGCCAGCAGGGAAGCTCATCAAACTCTGATAAAAACTAACCAGGGTTGCCTGGAGAAACAGTTGATTTTATGGCTGGGATAAGGAATCTACAAGTTGAGTCTAGAGCACTGTGTTGTGCCAGAAAGTAAAGAAGTACTGAAAAGTAAGCAAATAAAGTAAACCACAGTGGGAGTATATCAAAGGGACACAGGAGCCTCCAAAAAGAGCTCCCAGTGTCCAAAGCTGGAACAACCTGAACAACAAAACCTTAGCACTGGATTAATCTAATAGTTAGTATGAGATGGTAACCTCAGGTGTAAAATAAATGTCTATGAACCCATAAACTCACATTTGATTGATCAAATGAATGAATATATTAAATAAATAATTAAATCAGGAAGAAGAAACAAATCTGTTGATGCAGAAGAATTCTAAATAACTTATGTAGACACGGTCCTCAAGGAAATAGAGCATTAACTTCCCACTTCTTAAGGGCAGATTGTGCATGGCGACCTCCACTCAAAGAGCGCATTTTGAAAAGAGGGAAAAAGAGTAACATTACTGTGGAGAAACCTGACGAACACCACCACAGCCAGATCAAGGTTCACATTCACAGCGATAATTCAGTTGATAGTATGTACCTTTGATATGATGAGATGAACATGGACTTATCTCTGTGGTCCTTCTCCTAAAAACCCATCTCCCTAGGCCAGTCATGAGAAAAGCAGCTAACAAATCCCAACGGAAGGATATTCTAGAAAATAAGTGACCTGTACATCTCAAAACTATCAAGGTTATCAAAAACAAGCAGAAAATAAGAAACTGTCACAGCCAAGAGGAGCCTTAGCAGATATAACAACTAAATGCAATATAGTGTCCAGGGTGGATTCCTGGAACAGAAACTGGAAATTATGTTAAAACTAAGGAAATTTGAATAAAATGCAGATTTTAATTGAAAATAATGTATCTATATTGGTTCCCTAATTTTGACAAATCCAATGTAAGATGTAAGGGGACAATGGCTGTGGGGCATCTGGGAACTCTCTGTACCATTTCTGCAATATTTCTGTAAATCTATAAGTTTCCTAAAACTGAAAGTTTATGTGGGGACTTCCCTGGCAGTCCGCCTTTCAGTGCAGGGGGTGTGGGTTTGATCTCTGATCAAGGAGTTAAGACCCCACATGCCTTGAGGCCAAAAAAACAAAACATAAAACAGAAGCACTATTGTAACAAATTCAACAAAAACTTTAAAAAATGGTTCATGTAAAAAAAATCTTTTAAAAATTTTAGGTAAAAAACATTAACACTGAATTAATGATTTGCAGAAACAGAATTTTGTTGGATACCAATTGCTGAAAAGAAGCGGTACATGGTGCTATAAACATGAAAAATGACCAAGGATTGATGAAGCCAAGGATACAGAGAAGGCCATCTGCCATAGATGCCTGAGGAGACCAGCCACAGAGCCCAGGCCTTCACAAGCCCTGGTTCACACTGGTGCCTCAGCAGAACTTAAAAACGCCATACCATGGACACTTTAGTAAACAAATATCTTCTGTACTCCATTCTGGAATGTTTATCCAGGTCATGCTACATGTGTGCTAAGTCACTTCAGTTGTGTCTGACTCTTTGCAACCCCATGGATGGAAGCCCAGAAAGCTCTTCTGTCCATGGGATTTCCCAGGCAAGAATACTGGAGTGGGTTGCCATGCCCTTCTCCAGGGGATCTTCCTGACCCTGGTATCAAACCCAGGTCTCTTGCATTTCCTGCCCTGGCAGGCAGGTTCTTCACAACTAGCACCACCTGGGAAGCCCACTGAGTCCCAAAAGAGAAGTGTAACACGCATACAGGCAATAGTGAAGTACTTAAAAGCTCAGGCCTAGAAGTCAGACACATCTGGGCTCAAATCCTGGCTCTACCATTTGCTAGATGTGTGACCTTGAGCATCTGGAACTAACAAGGTCTATTTTCTCAGCTTTAAATGGAGATAACAGGACCTCCCATCGCTGGGCTTTCAAGATGACTGTATGAAAACACACACATGACACAGTGTTTAGCAATAGTGAGAAATCCCCAAACGGCAGCAATTTCTTAACATTTACGCTGGAGAGGAAGACAAGATGCCCATCATCTGTAGATGACATAGTCTTCTCTAGAAGATCCAAAATGATGATAAAATAAAAAGCTGTGAGAATCAATATTTCCTGTTTGAAAGAAATAATCATTTTAACAGAAATAAAAAACAAATTTCATTCACCAAAAGCAATGACAAACATCAGCTCTCTAGTCATGGGTGTAATGAGGGATGCAGGAGCCCATCTGAAAGGAAACTATAGACACTTCCTGAGAAACTGGGAAGAGCTGTGCCACATTTCCAGATGGAGCAACTTAAGTGTAAAGTTATCAGTCGTCTCAAATTACTTTGTAAATCCAATCTAAATCTCATCTTCTGCAAGTTTTCAAAATGATTTTTAATGTCATCTGGGAGAGCAGGCAAGAACACCCATGAAAAATGTGAAAAAGAGGATAGGTTCTTGTTAGACGAAAAGACGAATTAAGAGTAAAAATCATTAAGAAAACTGGCTATTTAAAAAGGGAAAAAAAATACCTCTATGGTATTAATTTCTCACAGTATACCTCAGAGTAAGTATTAGATTGATTAAAATAGTATTTTTCCCAACTACTGGTCACAATGCATGTATGGGTGAGGAACATAAATTTTTAAAATATGAAGTATAATGGCAGAGAATAGAAAATAGCACATTTTATACAGAACACGAGTGGATATTGCTTGATGGAAGCTTTAAGCACGGGATTACAATAAAAACTATTTTCCTTGTTTGAATGCCACTGGCCTAATGCATCAGATATGAAAAATTCAACCCGTAAAAGAACAAAATGGAAACCCAGGTGAAATTTTTATCTGGCCCGAGTTGGGAGATTTCTAAATGTACATCAAAGGCAGAAACTCCAACAGCAAAAAAGAAAAATGCTGGACCTATCTGGATAAAAACATCAAAATCTTAGCCTATGAGAAAACACCATTAAAGGCAAGCAACAATTTTTTAAATGTGATTTATACCCTTTATATGTAAAAGAACTGCCTTGTAATTTATTGGGAAAAGTACTGTGAAAGGGAAAGAATAGCATATATTAGACATTCATAAAAAGAATTACAAATATTTTCATATATATACATTAATACATATACATATATATATATGAAAAATAAATCACTTCAGTCGCTCAGTCGTGTCTGACTCTTCGCGACCCCCTGGACTGCAGCATGCCAGGCTTCCCTGTCCATCACCAACTCCCAGAGCTTGCTCAAACTCATGTCCATTGAGCTGGTGATGCCATCCAACCATCTCATCCTCTGTTGTCACCTTCTCCTCCTGCCTTCAATGCTTCCTGGCATCACGGTCTTGTCTAATGAGTCAGTACTTCGTGAAGTACACAGAAGCTCTGGGACTCTGCTCATATATATATATATGAAAAAAAATGCTAAACCTGCAGTGTAGTCAAAGAAGTAAAAAAAAAAATCAGACTTGGACAGAGCCAGATAATGGTCTACCAGGATCCATTTTTCTGCTTTTCTTTAGTAATAAGAACTCTGATCTGTAGTTTTCCATCTTAAAACTCCACATTTCCCAGTATCTAGGTAGACCATGACACTTTATTCAAACAAAATTCAGACCAAGTCAGCCACTGAGATGTAAGGTGAATTAAATCCAAATTCACAGGGGTCTGCTTGAAGTAAAGTCCTTATGCCTTCCTTTGCTCCTTCCTTTTTGCTGTTGACTAGACTACAGATGGCAATGGCTGGAGCTCTAGCAAGACCAGAGCTGGGCCATAAAGATCTCTCGATGGACCATGAAGTTGTCCCAAGGTCATCACAGCAATAAAATGAAAAGGTACTTGATAAGTGAGATGTTCCATACCAGCCCTGAACTTCCTACCACTTGACTTACTTTATATGAAAAATAACACTCTTTTGCTTAAATCATTGTTATTTGAGCACTGGAGTGTTGATTATGCTAAGCCAAGTCCTAACTAATAAAAGTACCTTTAAAAAAACTCACAAAATAGGAAAATTCTTTAAAAATTACAGTATCCAAAGTTGATAAGCGTCCTCTAAATAGGCATTTTCATACACTGTTTATGGTATACATTTTCTGGAAGAAATTCTGCTGATATGTGACAAAAGACTTACAGTATGCATATCATTTTACCCAGAAATTCTACTGCTAGGGCCGTATCTTATGAAAATAATTAAGATATGCACAAAATTAATACCTAATGATGTTCATACAAGCAGTATTTATAATAATGAAAAATCAGAGAAAAGCTAAGTGCTCAATAGAGGATTAGAAATTACAGAGACTTTATAAAATTAGATACCAGGCAGCAACTAAAAATCAAGTTTTAAAAGAATAATTGATGATATGAGATTATTATTAAGTCGCATTAAGCTAATAATAATGATTTAAAAGTAGTATGTAATTATACTCAGACTGGGAGACTACAGGTAATTTTAAACTTTCTACCTGGATTTTTTATAATTTCTTTTAATGTTCTGTAACAAACATGTGAAACTTCTATAGTTGTTTTTAAATGCTTCTTGAAAATATTCATGTGTCTACTGCTTTTCCCAAATACCTATCTTTTCCAGTCTGAAAGTTCCTTCTACTCACCCTCATGTACACTGTGTTCTAGACCAATTACTCCTCGCTCATTGGTATCATGAAATATCCTTTCTGCTCCCTCCTCAGAAATCTATGCAAGAGATTCAGAACACCCATACACCCATACTCACAGGTCAGATGCTCCCACACCAGACCAATTCAAGCTCCTGTGTCTGGTTCTGGGAACTATATGCTCTCCTGACACACTGAGTGATGCTCCCGAGATCAACTCAGACCTCCCCTTCCTTAGATACTAGGATACCACTGGACCTGACTTCTTGGGAGCGCCTGACTTCATACAGCAGCATGATCCATCTCTAGGCAAATGATCTTTAAAGGGAAAGTGCTCTGTGTCGACTAGAAAAATGTGTTTAGCTGCAAATAATAGAAAGCTTGATGAACAGTGACATAAACCCTTTGGAGTTTACCTTGTAACATCAGTTAGGAGAGAGGCAGTCATGACTTTTACTCAGGGGTATGAAGTTTCTTTCAATGCCCCTGCCCAGTCATTCTTAGTGGGAACCCTCATAGTTATAAAATGGTTGCTACAGCTCCACTCCAACCTGTGATTTTCATGAAAGCCATAGCTTTCTCAGAAATCTCCAGAAAGCTTGACTTGCATTTCACTGATCAGGACTGACTCACTGGGCCACACCCCCAGCTGGAAGAGAAACTGGGAAACTGAAGATGTTGTCATGCAGATTCTTCCTCAAAGAAAACCAGAACTGAACGGGGATGAGACCAACAACTAACAGTGCCTGCTAGTGTTGGCAAGACTGATTTTAGGATGCAGAGGTCTTTCAGAAGGCAGTGTACTAGCAAACCACACAGAGAGCAGACCAGGTTACTCGTGTGTGTTACCGAAAGAAAGAAGGAAAATATATACTCATCAGGCATCCTTCAGAACCAGCAGCTTTCATAATTATCTTATTAAGTCCATTTCATTCTTACAATAATCTTTTGAGACAGATCTGTATTCTCTTTTTGCTGCTTTTCAGATGTGGAGCCTGACACTTGGAGAAGCAGCTTGCCCAAAGCCACACAACTAAGGAGTTTGGGGGCTGAATTTCAATCACACAATTAGTTGTCTGATTCCCCAGCCAATCTGTCTGCTAGAATATAATACTGGTCTCTTGGCAAGCCCCATAAAATGTATCTGGAGGATGTATAAGGGGAGTTACAGATGTATTTGCATCAAAATTGGAAGATANTTGTTGTTTTTGTTGTGGCTACACTCCTAAGCAAGCTGAATATCTATTACCATATATTCAAACTACTGCTTATTCTGAGCTTTATCTGGCATCCTTACATGTTCCTCAAGTTAAATAATCAAAGTGACATCCTGCCTCCTTTATGTCTAAGTGCCGTTTGAGATTTTAAACAGAGAACCAGTATCAAAATGATGATGATAACAGCTGTACTTTTAAATTCTATTTATTTATGTATTTATTTTTGGCCGCATTGGGTCTTCATCGCTGCATGCAAGCTCTTTCTAGTTGCAGTGAGCAGGGGCCATGTTCCAGTTGCAGTGGGCAGGCATCTCACTGTGGGGGCTTCTCTTGTTGCAGATCACAAGCTCTAGGGTGTACAGGCTTCTGTAGCTGTGGCACACGGGCTCAGTTACTCAGTGGAATATGGGATCTTCCCAGACCAGGAATCGAACCTATGTCTGCTGCACTGGCAGTTGGATTCCAAACCACTGGACCACCAGGGAAGGCCAAAGCTACATTTTTTGAATTCCTTATCTATAGTTGAAATTGAGCTCATTGAAGTCTCATGATACCTGTTAGGAAGGTACTGCCCTTCCTTTGCTCACTCCTCTCTGCAAGGCCCAGGTGCCCACTACAACCCTTGGCTCTAGAAAGGACAAGGACTACTGAGATTTTATGAAGCAGCTGCCTTGGTAGCGGGGCAGCCACTTAGTCTCTTTCGATTATAATTTCAATTTACTTTTGTATTGTAATGCTGTCTTTTCTTCTCACAGCAATAGATAGCAGGGCAACGGAAGAACAGTCGACTTGAGGACAGATTACAAACGAATTTTTATCTTTAAGAAGCTAGGTCAGAAACTTGTGGCTATCAGAAAGCGTAGTGCTGTGGTGAGGAATGAGCCCACGCCAGGGTTTTGATAAACTTCAGAGAGCGAAGTGTGCTTGCAGAAAGAAAGAAGAGAAAAGGAGTAAGGACATTGATTCTCTCACCTTGGAGAAATCTCATCAGAGAGGGCCGTGGTATCAGTGACGGACTGCATTCTCTGAGCACTGAAAGCATGGGGAAATTTAGTTTAAAATGCCTGAATGTACTTTTTTTCTTTTGCCATAGGAAGTCTTCCCTTTCAATGGACATTCAATTTAGGTTAAGAATACAGTATACCGTGAGAAGAGCACATGTACTAGGAAAGACTTCAAGGCCCTGTGCTTTCGTTTATTAGCTGGGTGGCCCTAGGCAAGGTACCAAAAAGCCTCGAATTCCAAAGTTTCTCACCAGCAACCGAGAGGGCTTTGTTGGGTTGCTGGAAAAATTAAACACACACACCAAGGGTTTAATATACATATTAAGCACCGTCTACAAAGGATTTCTTACCACAGTAAATTTCTCTTTTTTTTGCCATTTTATACATTATAATCTATGGTACATCTATATAATAGACAACACTTTCAGAGGAATGGAATGGCCACATACTCCAGTATTCTTGCCTGGAGAATTCCACGGACAGAGGAGCCTGGCAGGCCACAGTCCATGGAATTGCAAAGAGTCAGACATGACTGAGTGACTAATACTTTCACTTTATCAGAAAAATGAGATGAAGTCCACATTTGACAAATGTTGAGAATCCAGAAAGAAAGCTCTCATGTAAATTCCATTCAAGTTGGGCAAGTCAGACAATAAACAGAATAAACATATTATCTAATATACTGGACGGTGATAATTGTTTTGTAGAAAAATAAAGGAGGGGGGACTTCCCTGGGCATCCAGTGGCTAAGACTCCATGCTCCCAATTCAGGGGGCTCAGGTTCAATCCCTGGTCAGGGAACTAGAACCCACATGCCTCAACTAAGAGTTCGAATGGTGCAACTGAAGATCCTGCATGCTGCAATGAATTGCAATGAAGACTGAAGATCCTACATGCCATGACTAAGACCCAGCGCAGCTAAGCAATAAAGAAATGCATAAAAGTAACTATTCAAAGAAGAAGAAGAAAAATAAAGGAGGAAAGAGAGAGGGAAGTGCTGAGAAGGCAGTGTTTGTGCAGAGACTGAAGGATGGCTGGTGAAGGGAGCTGTGTAGATGTCTGGGAAGAATGTCCAGGCGGAGGCAGGAGTGAAATGGCACATCTGAGGGACCCACTGGGACCTGATCAGGGACTCGATCATGCTGGGCCTTGCAGGTCACCGGAAGTATTTTCTCTTTTCCTCTTAACAAGATGGGAAGTCAGTGGCGTGTCCTGAACAGGAAATTATACAATCTGACTTCCATTTGACAGAATGTTTCACTCCTAGTTCAAAAGGGAGTGTAGGGGCCAGGAAATCAACTCGGAAGCTACTGAAATAAAACATGAGGATGTTTGGGACCACTAGGGCAGTAACCGTGGAGGTGGTAAGAGGTACTTATATTCAAAAATCTATTTGAAAGCAGACTCAAATGATGATTTCATGTGGCATGTAGGAGAAAGAAGCTTTGGTTTTTGGTTTTACTTCAGCATATTGAACTGCAGAGATGACAGTAATTAAGGTGGCAAGCACAATACAGGAGGAAGGGACAGATACAGGGGAGATCAGGAGTCTCGTTTTGGACATGTTAAGTCTGGTATGCTTAGGAGCATCCAAGCAGAAATGCAGAGCAGTCGTCACATAGTTAACTCTGGAGTTCAAGGGAGCAGAGTTGGCAGACTGGCTGGAGAGAGAGGGGTGGTGGAGAGGGCCTTGGGCCGGGGGGAAGAGAGAGAGATGTGACCTTCCATGAAAACATACCTACAATACACACACAAAAAGGCAAGGCACAAAACATTGTGTAGAGTATGATCCTGGTTTTTGGATGAGTATTATTTTAAAGGAGCTCCCCTCGTGGCTCAGTGGTAAAGGACCCACCTGCCAATGCAGGAGACCTGGGTTCAATCCCTGGGTCCACAAGATCCCCTGTAGAAGGAACTGGCAACCCACTCCAGTATTCTTGCCTGGGAAATCCCATGGTCAGAGGAGCCTGGTGGGCTACACTCCAAGGGATTGCAAAAGAGTTGGACATGACGCAGTGACTTAATAACAACGACAACAAACAGTCTTAAAAGTATATTGCTACTGCTAAGTCACTTCAGTCGTGTCCGACTCCGTGCAACCCCATAGATGGCAGCCCACCAGGCTCCCCCATCCCTGGGATTCTGCAGGCAAGAACACTGGAGTGGGTTGCCATTTCCTTCTCCAGTGCATGAAAGCGAAAAGTTAAAGTGAAGTCGCTCAGTCATGTCCGACTCTTAGCGACCCCATGGACTGCAGCCTACCAGGCTCCTCCATCCACAGGATTTTCCAGGCAAGAGTACTGGAGTGAAATGCCATTGTATATTAGATGTTTACAAAACAAACATCTTTATGTTTCAAAAAAAAATAATTTAAAGCCCATGAAGAGAAAGCTAATAGAACTGGGAATATGGGCCACTTTTGCCATAATATTTGGATTTTATATAAGAATGGGTATTAAATTATAAATTAAAAAATAATGGCAGGAGAGAGCTGTCTGAGTGAACTCTCAAAGACATTAATTTCTAGCACAAGCCTCTGTCTCCTTCTCTGGACTCTGGCTATGACTTTGGCCACCCTGCCCCAGTCTACCCTCTTGTGTCTTTTTGCCTGCAGCCTTCCCCCAGTCAGTTGTGACCAAGAAAGCTTCAGAATAGCCAGGAGAACCTGTGGTATAGTTTCCCAGAGCCGAACTCACAGCAGAAGAATCTGAGTTCAAAACCAAATTCGGTATTTACCTCCAGAGTCCTGACAAGTGCGCTTTTCTTCTTGGATGCAGTTGCCAATTTCATTCTCAAGCTTCTTTCTGTTTTTCTCTTCTTTTCTTTTTTTTTTTAAAAAAAGGTCATGGCATTTATAATAACAAGGCTCTAAAAATTAAATGTACCTTTACATGTTTAATTTCTGGCCATAATATAGTACTGAATAATAAGTGAGCGGACTTGAATGGCTATGGAAAAGGTTAACAGAAACTACTTTTAAACTGCCAGTTTGCAAGCCTGGGGCCTTCATCCTGTTACACAATACGCATTAAAGAAAAATGTTCTTCCCTGGATGCAAAGATAAATCTTCATTTTGCTGGGAGCCTCAGCAGCAGGATGCTTTTAGGATTTTTCCATTGAGACATCACAGCGAGGAAGAACTCTTCATCCTGTCTCTTTGGCACCACCTCCTGTTCCCGTTTAAACACATTTCCCCAACTTGACTTGTGCTAAGTAATGGAATTAGACAGCCGCCTGTCAACCCAGGACTTTTTTTCCCCCAGAATCCAGCCCTTGGGTTGAAATCACCATTTGAGAAGAGAAAATCATTGTAGACTATTTTTCGACTGTTTCAAATAGCTCAGCTGGAGGGGAGCTGTTATTTCCTGTTTAGCATGCCGTGTGGGAAGGATCTGTGGAACCAAACGTGGCCCCATGCTATCCCCAACCCCCCAGCAAGGTCAGGCCAGGAAACGCTGACAGCCTCACAGCCTTCTCCAGAACTCCTGAGGCCAACTGGCTGGACCCACATCCTCGTTCCGAAAGCTAACCTAGTTTGGTGACACCGAATTCTCTTAACTTTAGCGTGTCTGTAAAGCTTTTGCAACCTAGAAAAACGGTACTGATGAACCTATTTGCAGGGCAGGAACAGTGATGCATAAATCGAGAATGGACTTGTGGACACAGATGAGGAAAGAGAGGGTGGGACGAACTGAGAGAGTAACACTAACATACACACACTACCATGTGCAAAACGGACAGCTGATGGGAAGCTGCTGTACGGCACAGGGAGCTCAGCTCAGTGCTCCATGGTGACCTAGAGGGGTGAAATGAGTTGGGGTGGGGGTGGAAGGGAGGTTCAAGAGGAAGGGGACATATAATCAGTCACAGCTGATTCACACTGTTGCAGAGCAAAAACTAACACAACATTTTTAAGCAATTATACTCCAATTAGAAAACAACATAAAGAAAAATTAAAACCAGAAATAGCTAACGTGTGACAACAGAAACAAAGAAGGAACTGGCTTCAGAGACGGTGCTATTTTCTCAGCTTCCTCCTCCAAAGGTTGGGGCTGGGGTGGGAGAGAGTCTACAGAGCGCCTTCCAAACCTGGTGCTTGTGGGCACGCACTGACATTCTCTGCCTGATGGTTCACACGTCAAGATTCAGGCAAGTGACACCAGACCCCGGAGAAATAACTAACGCCTGCCAAACACAGCTATAGACCCTGAACCGTCTTTAGGCTGAGTGAGGACTTGGCTGGCTGTTACCGAAGGGAGTACACATGGTGGGGGGGCAGGGGAGGACAGAGGCACAGCCCACGAGGGAAGAGGTGCAGACTGACCTCACCCACACCTACCCACCATCTGAGCTGAGGAGAGATGCTTTCCCTCTGGAGAACCCCAGTTTCCTCGCGGAGTGAATGGAAACTGAACGATGGCTTGCCGGTGCCAAAACCCTCTTCCTGCCAATGTGATCTGAGGTGGTAAAGCAGAAAAATGGAGTCATTCTAGGGGAGATCGGAAGTTCCCACCCACTCAGCCTTCCACGGTTCCTGTGTGGAAACCTGAGGCACCTTCGAGGAACACCGCGGTCCCCTCAACATGGTGTGAAGGAAGTTAGGATACCTGACTGGACACCTGCAACTATGAAATGTTCATCTCAGCCAGGAGGGAGCTCAGAGTCCCTCCTCCAGAGAGAACAAGGCTGTGGAGCCCAGGCCGGGGGAAAGGGCTGTCTCGGTGTTGAGGGGAGGGACGGAGTCAAGGAGGCGACAGGAGCAGATGTGGAAGGGGGCTAGTGAGAGGCAACTTCCTAGCTGGGCCAGCTGTTGGGTGCCAGGAAATACTGATAGCATGTAGGGCCCTGTGGGGCTCCTGGGCACAGGTCTCCTGTTTCTCTGATTATATTTTCTCTATCTCCTATTTCTTTGATTATAGGAAGCCGCCTTCATTCAGCCTCTATAACCTTCCCTGAGGTCCAGTGGGCAGATTCAAGCAGCAAAGTTAATTAGACAGGAGGTGGTGCAAGACCAGGGAGAAACAGTCAAGAGCAACTTTGGGGCAAGGTCCTGTTTCCTCATCAATGGACAGACAAAATCTATCGAGCTGTTGTGCAGATACTGAAACCCCCTCCAAGTAGGAGAAGTTGGCAATTAACGATGGCATGCTGCCCACAACCATGTAGACCCCAGACCAGGTGGACCTGAAGGTTGATGATGCTGACTCCTACTTACCCCACCACCAACCCATCAAAGAATGTCCATGAGCTGACCATGCCCTTTTTGAACAATTAATATAAAACTTCTCACTATCTTCTTCAAGCTGGGACACACCATTGTGAGGGTTTTAGCCAGCTGTGACCCCCTTTGCCTGGCAAAGCAATAAAGCTATTATTTTCTACTTCACCCAAAACTCTGTCTCCAAGATTCAATTTGGCACCCATGTACAGAGAAGCTGAGCTTTCGGCATTAATACCAGAAAAGATAGGGGAAGGATCTTTCCTGAGAAACTCTTAGAGATGGTACAGAAACCCAGGCTTAATGTGTGGATTTCAATCTCATAGCCCTCTTTTTAATTTTTCCCTTCCTATGGACAATCATTACTCCATACTCCTGAGGTTGGTTTGGCATCATTGAGATGAGAGATAAAGCAATTAAGTAACTTGTCCAAGGCCATAAGGCAACTGAGAGATGAGAGAGGAAATATTTAGAGGTAGTAAATGATGACTCCACCTTCTACCATCCCCTCAGGGGCCACATCAAAATAAAGATGCCAGAAAAAAAACAAAGAGAGAACACAAAACTCAACAGTTTGTCTTTGATTTCCTAAAAATATTCTCGAAACCAAATCTGATCAGACAAGACACTTTTGACTCGCAAGAACTGGGTTTGCTGTAGTTCAAACAGCCAAACACTGGAAAAAGCACAGCAAGATCAGAAAGAGAGTAAGCTAGATCCTGGCCTCGCAAGCCTTGGATGTGCACACCCAGTACTGGTCACAAGTACTGGGGCTGCAAGAGGTCATGTTTAGGGAAGGAGAAGCACAGGCAAAGACTGCTGCATCCCCAGGAAAGTTCTGCCCACCACAGCACTTTCCTGCCTCCAAAGTCACCTCTGGGTCCTGGGCAGGGAAGGGGTGATCCTGAAACCCTCGGGAGCTGGAGCTCCACAACAAAGAGCTACTAATGAAGCCCATTCTGAAACCAGTCTTGTAAAGATGTCCTCTGCATGGAAGAGAAATGGTTGCCAGGCAGATTCGAGGAGAGATGGCTTGAGAGAACAAACCCATCACAGGCTTTCTTGACATCGAAGGTCATAGAAGGACATCCTCAAGCTTCGTGCGGCCCTGAAAGGGGCCAAGGAGGGGTGGTGAGAGGATGAGTGAACCAAAAAGTGTAGGACTTAGAAGAAAGAGGACTCAGTGTGACCTGAATGAGCATGTGTAGCACAGGTCACAGAGAAGGTCTCAGAACGTCTCTCCTTGGCTGCACTGAGGGTGAGCATTGCTGGGCAACTAATTACGAAAAGCAAAACCCCAGAGAGGTAGATGCCAAAGCAAGAGACACACCAGGAACCACCTCACACCAGTATGGTCGCTCATAAGCCCCCATCCCAACCCTACTTTCTAGAGTTTAGATACAATCCCAAATAAATAGAATTTACCTGGAAAGGACTACACTAATGTTTATATTACCAGAAGAAACCAGGGTTCAAAACAGAGGGGAGTTTGAAAATAAAGTATCATTAACAACAACAGTGCCACATTTTTGATATACCTGTATTTGTGAGATGATGAAATATCATTTCTGTAATAGGCACAGACACAAGAGTGCTCCCAACACCGTTCAGAGCCACAAAGTGTCTCGTGGACAGAGTGGCCTGTGAATGCCACTCCCACCGCTACAGCTTCAGAGAGGGGCGGCCACCAGGTTAAGGAAGGTGGATAGACGGGCATGCCCCTCCACCCTCCACCTTGACAGTCAAGTGGCCAAACGAAAGCTGCCCTTCATTTCATCTCTGATCCCTCTTGAGCACCCATTCCCTCTTCTTTATTCCAGTTGCCACAACCTCAGTTCAGTGCTCACTGCCTGCCACAAACTATTGTGAGAGCTAAGTGGAAAGAATCATCAACTCAAAGGAAAAAGTCAGCCTTCCCTTGGCTCATTCTGCTCCAGGTAGAATATTCTTCATTTCAATGTTTCATTTCACATAATGATCCTGGAGCTCTGTCAGTGCCTTCACTGCCCATAATATGCCCTTGTCCCCCAGGGAAACACAGATCAAATCTGTATTAAATAGTTAAGCACCCTACCCTAATAGAGGATTATACTCTCCTTCATTAAAATATTGTTGGATATGTACTAAATTAACTACAGATGTTCCGTCTTATCACCAGTAGGTAGTTCCTACTTTCCTGCATGCTTATATAAAATATTTGCTTTAAGTCACAGCATAAATTTGGTCTCTGACCAAGAAGGGCAATCTCAGAGCCTCATGGTAAGAACTGTGCCCAGTTAGTACAAGTAAGAGATGCCTTTCTTGCTACAGGCTTCAAAGGTGATATTTCTTAAACAATAGCTAGATGATACTAGAGACTGAGAGGGCAGGTCCCAGACTCTGACGACTTCATAAATGCAAACTGTTGATCCAAGGGTCAGTGGAACAAAAAATAATTATACAAGATGGCAGGAACTAATGAAGGATATATAATTTTGATCATTGGTTTTAGAATATTGCTGGTATTATTTTTTATGGTTCTCTTTTCCAATAATCATTTAATAAAATTCTTATGCTTTCTTCCTGAGCTGTTCTCACTATTAACCTAATGGTTACTTTTACAAACATTTGGAAACGAAATACTTTCAAGTGGCAATCTTGTTTTCACCAGCCTCTCAGAATTCTACTTTTAATGCCAATGCAGTTACTTGCATAGGTTTGATAAGACTTTGTTCCAGTTTTCACTAGTAAGTGACTGCACAAATAAATGGCACACCCAAGGCCATACCTGGCGAGTCATACTTGAGAACGAATCTGATTTAATCAGATGTGAGAATCCCACCATGAAGTAACAAGGGTTGTACTTTGTTTAAAGAATCACAAAGCCTTCTCACAGAAAACTACAGGCAAATGACAGAAATGACTTCCTTACATTGGTTTCCTTGTCTCAGAACAGAGGCGTAAATAAAAGCAATAAAGAATATATTTGAAATAAGAGGTTATGGAGGCTTCCTAAGGAAGGTCTTAAGACATCTCCAAACAGAAGTTAATTTTGTGGATTTTGCTGCTTACCACACAGGGCTTTGGGTTTTCTCACCAAAGTTCAAGGAAGCTTGTATAGATCAGTTAACATTTCTTCCTGGAGTTCTATAAATGATCAGGTCAAAACACAATGACATCAGCTTTTTGGTAACTAAGAGTAATCTACAGAGATGATTTGTGATCCCCGTGTCTCACGGTTTACAATGTCCTTCTGCATCCTGGGTTAAACTTCCCAAAAAACCTTGTAACTCAATATTCTTTAGGTTACCATGAACGAATTTACACTTGGCCATCTTCATCTCTGCGCCTTGGAGAAGACGAGACAGCTTAGGAAGAGGCCAGTGGATAAACACTCACATCCTATTCATGTTCCTTCATCACAAATAGCTTCAGGCTTTAGAATACACGTGTGTGCAGGCATGCGCCCACTCACACACAGATGTCCAGCGTTGTTCACGGTACAGCCAGCTACAGTTGAGAAAGCCCAGCTCCACAGAAGGCAGGCTTCTATCTAGGTTTCATTACAGAAGGCTTTTAAGGGACTGAGCCCAATGGGAAAACATTACTTTCTCCATCATGAAAACATTCGGAGAGGCCCGACCTTTCCCGCCCCCTCAGCCATGGAAGGGAATCCACAGCCCCTGGGAAGTGGTTCTCCTTCCATCTATTCCTTGGCTCTGTGCCATATGCCCAATAGAATATATTCATAGAGAAATGCTCTTGCCAGTAGTGGGGTGCCTACTGTTCACCGTCATGACATCTCTGCAGTCTATGTTTTGAAATCTGGCTTTCAGAAGTTCAAAGGATTTAGAGATTAGAGTTGAAGGAAGACCAAGGCGCACTCAGGGCAGGCCTGGTCTTAACGCTGAAACCCTGCCCTTCCTACACCACAGCCAATTTGACCTCTAGAAAGAATCTAATGCATATCTTGGTCTAACAGAATTATTTTCAAAGACTCTCAGTTCTTTTTCTATCGAATGGAGGTTGAAGGCGGTTCAATTTGGAGTTCCTACATGAAACCGGAGTACTCTTGCCAAGCACACCCATCTCCCCAGCCCAAACTAGATCAGCTCTGTTAAAGGGCGGGTTCCTGGCATCTGGGGCAGACCTTGGCCACATCAGGCCACCCAGTGCCCCTTCAGTGGGATGCCCACTCACCGTTCTTCTCTGCCTTGTGTTTTGGCGGCTCGGGCTCTGGGAGACAAGGACATGGCCCATCACAGAGGGTGGTGAGACTTCTGCCGGTAGAGCAAGCATGGAACTCCAACTTGCACTGCAAAAGACAGACAGAACAAAGCTGTAAGAACACTGCCAAGGAGACCCCTCCCTCCTCAGCCTCCTTGGGAACAGCCAGTGCCCATCTAAGCATGATTAGACTCACAGAAGCAGAGACAAAGCAAAGGGAAGTTCACCTCTGTTAAAGGTCTCAATTATGGAATGTTAATTAAGAAATGACTTTTTGTTTTCCCAAATGCATAAAATAAATGTCTAAAAACACTGCGTGGGGAGGCTTACTTTTAATAAGTAGCAAACTCAACCATAACTGTCTATGCGAGTATCAGTATGAAATTTAACATCTGTGGTCCACAAACACGGAGGGCTGAAGGCTGCTCCACCATGTCTGCTTACCCCCACTACGGAGGCTCTGCCTGTGTGGCAAGCCTAGGCCCACTCAGCTGCTCAGGGAGCAGGGAGGAAGAGTAACAGTCCACTTAGTAAGTCTGGATGCTGTGTGTGAGGCCTAGCCCTTTCCCCTGGGAGCAACTGAGGAGCGATGCTTTTGCTTCAACCATCCAAAACCTGTGTTTGACACAATCTTTCCCCCAGAGGATGCCTGTGGCTGTCTAGCCTAGGAAACACTCACTGTATTCCAGGATTCAAAATTGGAAGCCCCAAACACATACATTTTCTTGGCAATCCCTTCATCTGTAGCGATGGGAGTATTTTGGCCACTCTCTGCCAGCTGTTTACTCTTAAGTCTCAACTGATTTAAGACAGGAGGCTAGAAAGATGTCATTTACAGATGTAGAAGACGATAACAATTAACAGCACTTTATTATCTCCACATTACGGTTTAAGAAAAGGAGACTCAGATGCTAAATAATTTGTGAAAGATCGTGACAGTCACAGCCCAGGATTTCAAACTCTGACTGACTCCAGGGCCAAGCACTGGAACAGTCCTCATCACTGTATCTGTCACCTGAAGGGCCCGAGAGAACAGAAGTCTGCACTGCACTCCACGTGTGGTTAATTATGCAACTGCGCTAGGGGCCTGGGTCTCAGCTGTCTAAGGGTTTCCTCCCTTTTTCACCTGCAAAAGTCTCTAGATCAAGGCAGTATATAATCAGTCTCTGCAAAGGCCCACAGGCCCAGAACCATGTTGGTATCTGCTGCTGGTTCCAAGGACGGGGAGGTAGGCAGAGGGGACAGAGCTCCCACTGTGCGTATAGCAGCGCTTATCAGGCGCCACGGGGAATCTTTTAAAGGGAAGAAAAGAGAAGATACGGTCCTTGCCCTTGGAAAACACAAATGCATACCTCTGAAAAGGCCACCAGTGTTTGCAAAGCAACACACGAGTGCAGATGAACCCTGGCTCCTTGTGAGCGGATGGGCTGTTCAGTCCCCACACCGATTACACACCGAGGAAAGGAGCGAGGGTTTCAATCTGCACATACTGGAGTCACTCTCGTGTAACCCCTACTGTCACCCACACAGTCACCTGAGACCCTGCAGAGAAAGCACAATGGACAACCCAGCAGGGGGCTGGCTTCCTCTCAATGCAAGGCTTCCTTTTGTGCACACTGCTGGGTGTTTGGTACATGCCCGGTGTGGTGGCAGGCATGTTGGGGGCCACGTGAAAGGCAGCCATGACCCAGGCCACAAATGTCAACTGACAGTGAAGAAGCAAAACGCGAGCACAGAGAAGGAGCAAAAAATGAGCGATCGTACAGAGCCAGGTAGACGTGACTCTAACAGAAAGAGGGATGTGTGTGTGTGGGTAGGGATGCGGCACTAAAGAGCCTCCAGGTGTGGGATGTGCCTACAGGTGGTCCAAATGGACAGAAGGAGCGCCACGAGGAACACTGGAAGTTGGCAGGTGGGTATCCAGGGTGAGAAGCTTCTTCGTAGCTAGCACAGCCTGTGTGCATATGCCCAGGGCTAGAGGTGAAGACCAGGCTTCCCCGGCGGCTCAGCAATAAAGAATCCACCTGCAGTGCAGGAGCCATAGGAGACACAGGTTCCATCTCTGGGTGGGGAAGATCCCCCAGAGGAAGGCTTGGCAACCCACTCCACTATTCTTACTTGGAGAACCTCATGGATGGGGAAGCCCAGTGGGCTACCATCCACAGGGCTGCAAAGAGTCGGACACGACTGAAGCGACTTAGCACAGCACAGAGGTGAAGACCGCTACGGCCAGCTCTGCTCTCTCCTCCTTCCCTGGGCAAGCTCTCTGGAACAAGCCTCAGGTGCAGGCTAGGGATTCTCATACCATTTCTCAACAGAATCCCTAAAGCTAATTTAGAGGAACAAATACATGTTTTACACGTAAATTTATAAAGTCAAAAGTAGTACAGTGACTCGCTCTAAAGCCGTCTCATACTGTGACTGTAATCGGCTGTTTATGCCTATGATGGATGGTAATCCTCTTCCTAAACTTTCTCTGGCATTTCCAAAAGACAAACCTATACTTTTCTCAGTCTCCGTGCCTGGTATCATGAAAGCTGATGGGGATAGCATCAGCTGTCCATAAAAGCTCCATGGTGACAGCAGTCCTAGCCATAGGACTGTCTTTGGCCAGTGGATTGTGAGTAAGGAATGAGGTTTTCCAGCTGGCACTTGTGGCAAAGAACCCCTGCCAACGTAAGAGACACAAGAGACTCAGGTTCAATCCCTCGGTTGGGAAGATCCCCTGGAGAAGGGCATGGCAACCCATTCCAGTATTCTTGCCTGGAGAATCCCATGAACAGAGAAACCTGGAGGGTTACAGTCCATAGAGCTGCAAAGAGTTGGACATGACCAAAGCAATTTAGCACACATACACAAGCCAGGTTTGAGCAACATTCAAAGAACCACTACTTGGTTTCACCTCCTGCTATTTCCATCTATTATGGAAATTGCATGTGCCCCATAGGGCTGTGTCTTCGGTCTGGGACCCAGACGGCAGAGGACATGGAACAGAGCTGAAGCTAAGCCACAGCTCATACACAACACGAACAAGGAACTAATGCTTGCTGTCAGAAGCCACTAGTATTTGGGAATCACTCATATAATTTACCAACAGGTGACTTTCCACTAGACCCTAAAGTATATAATAACAGGGGAAAGTCTTAGTCACAGTCTTATCCCTGACTTGATATGATGAAACATATATAGCCCTGGCATCTAGTAGGTGTGCAGTAAATAGCTGCCGAATGACAGATGGAAAGGGGGTTCTGATTGGCTCTGTAGTTCTAAACCTCTCTGTTCCAGCCACCAGGAGCCACCAATCTGCCTGCACAAGGAGTGCACGTGCCAGAGCTCAGTATCCAAGGTGCTTGTCGTGAACTATCACCAAACCTCCATGCTTCTGGTCCTCTTTCTCAGCTCCACACTTAACACTCTGCCTTTTAGCCTCCCTGCTCATGCTAGTCCATCACTGGAGTCGGAATCCATCTGCTTCCCAGATACCCAGAACAACTGCCCCTGATATAGCCTTGGCTGGCCTAGGGACTCCACCGCACTGCGATTCTAGCGCCACGGCTTCCATGGCAGGCCCCGGTGTCCTCACCTCCACAGCCACTCAGTGTCTCAGCGTGTGCAGGCAGCCGGGTCTCTTCCCTGACTCCAAGAAGGGGCCACCAGAGAAAACAATATTTATCTGCAGTGGTGAAAATGCATGCTTCAAGGACACAGATCTGCCTTTTATCTTCCAGAACAATATGTGGCATTTAAATGAAGCTCAAAAGGCTATAATTTCATTTTTTTATAAAGCTCCAAATGTGCTATTTAGAGATATGCAATGTATGTGGTAAAAGCTACTTTAAAGAAGCGGGGGTGTTGACAGATACCATCAGGACAGGGGTTCCCTCCAGGGAGGAAGCTGAGAACTGCATCAGACAGGAGCCCACGGCAGCCTTCGTGAACACTGGGAATGGTTTATTTCATAAGCTGGGTGTTGGATTTTAAGGCTTTTTTAGTAGGCATGGCAACATATAAATAATACACACATGTCTATATGTCAAGTACATTATGATAAAATATAAAACACAGTTTACAAACTTCTATCAAGGTAATGACCAACTATAACCATGTCTCTGGAAGAAGCTGGTTAGGAGGAGGAGGTGAGTGTACATGTGTGGGGATGCCCCCCAGGGATTATCTCTAGGCAGGGACATCCTGCGGCCTGTAACACAGGCACCTCACTCATGCGCCCTCCCTGCAACTCCTAGCCAAGTCACACCCCGGCAGTTACCCACCAGTCACTTACCTTGTTCCCTCTCCCCAGGTCCTTATTATGGAAGAAAAGATACAGAAGCCCAAAGGCGATCACTGTGCCAGCTTTACCCAGGGGGGATACAGAACCCTCACAGTACAGGGTTTGCCATCAGATTGTGCTGTGCACCATACCTGGAACCTTCACTCCTCTGCTCCCTCTCTCAGCCAAGAGACCTAAGAAAGTTCTGGGCCACAAACCACCAATCACAGGCGGAGACAAAATGTAGACGGGGGTGGACCTGGCAGAAGCATCCTGGGTCTGTGCACACAGAAATTCTGGAGACACAAGGCAGGTATATACTGCCTTGTGTATAGACCTGCCCTAATTATAGACCTGCCAAGAGAATGGGAATCAGGAGGAACAAAGGCACATTACTTGGCCAATACAGGGATTCTGGTCCTGGCTGTAAAGATGAACCTGATCCAAGAGATGCCAGGCTCCAACACACCAGGAAATGTGCAGTGTTGTTCCTGGGAAAGGGGCAGTGGGAACAGAAAGCAAGGGAATGGAAGGATCTTCCATTGGAAGGATGTGGGGAGGGAGAAATAAATGTCCTCCAACAACACTGGGACATCACTAGCTCCTGCCCCACCACAGGACCACACAGCAAATCTCAGCACTCCTATGCCTTCCCCCTCAGTGTTCTCCCAAGCAGGAGTTGAAAACTGGCAAAATTATAGATGATGGATGGTGCTTTCTCAGTAGTATGGACTTGCTCAGGAAGCTTGGGCCCATATCTTCCATATGTGCCTTGCAGGTCCAGAGGATTCAGGCAGCCAACCATGTCCAGCCCCATCCCACCTCAGATGGGCTGTTGTCCTGCTTCAAAATGGGATCTGCAGAGCTCCAAGTTAAACAGGGTGGGCTGTGAATCTACCGCTTAGAGTCTGCAGCCTGGAGGTGGCTTCTATTAATAAAAACAAACTGAAAATGACATTCTAGGAAAGTGACACCCATAATTCCTCATTTTAGGGAATATAACTTTGGAGTTGGAGGAGAGAAGAGGAACAGACAGGTATAAATAAAGTATATGGAGTGGAGAGCAACTTAGTCAATCCAAGCTCACAAAGGGCTGAAGACAGAGGGGCTCCCTGGAGCTTGTCCATTTTGGGGAAAGAACACAGCTTAGTCAATGTAGAGTGACCACCAGAAGGTCACCAGGGCCCAGCTGGGAGAACCTTTCCAGTCCTGGCCAATACTGGGAGCTGGTCTGAGCAGAGAGGACTCACGACTCTCCTTCTGGGGGGTAAAGCTTCATACCTAGTACTGTGGGTGGAATTACATCCCTCATGTTGGTCCCTCATGTTGGACCCCTAACCCCCAGTATCTTACAGTGTGGCGTCTTTAGAAATATATGACAGAGATCATGTTAAAATGCAGTCATTAGAGTGGACTCTAATCCAATGTGACTGGCATGCTTAGAAGAAGGGGAAAACTGGACACACACAGAGGAAAGATGATGTGAGGAGTCATGCAGGGGAAGGGGGCTATCCACAAGAAATGAACGAGGCTGCCAGGAGCTAGAGGAAGCAAGAGACAGCTTCTCCCTGGCAGCCACAGAAGGAGCCAGCCCTGCTCACACCTTCATTGCAGACCTCCACCTCTGGGACTGTGAGATGATAAACTTCTGTTGTGGAAGCCACCCGACTTGTGGCACTTCATTACAGCAGCTCTCACAAGCTAACACACCTTCCATCCGGATTTTTAAAAAAGAGTCCCTACAGGATGGGTCACCTGGCCTCAGGTTCACAAAGTGCAGAGCTTGTGCCAAGATGGCTCAATTCTCCTGAAAAGAAGGACAGACAAACATGGACCAGCAGCCTCAGGATATGGGGCAGTTGGACATAAAGAACTTGGCCAATGTATCAGCTGAGACTGGGGCCTAGAAAAGAGGAAATAGGGAAAATGCATGGCTTTATATTGACTTCATGATAAAGCAGCTAAATAAGTAATTAGCCTTAACCATTGAAAGAAGCAGAGTCAAGAAGTGGGAAATAAGTTAAGGACTTTAATCAGAGTAGCAGAACCCATATTTCTACAAACACAAATAAAAAAATAAATACAAACCCCAGAAGCTTCGAGACCCCTTGACTTGGTAAAACACAAATGTCTTTCTCAATCATCACAGTAAGACAGAAGACGGAAGAGCCAGAGATATTCACAAATGGTCAGAAATATTCAAAATGCTGACCTACTTAAAAATAAATGTGCTAGCAGATTTCCCAACCAATCTTCCTTTCCATTTTACATAACACGCCAACACGTCGGAATGAGTGAATGTTTTCCCGCAAATGGCCAGTAAATCTCTCTCCTCTGTGATGTGTAAAGCAAAACTAATAACCTCTCTCTGGTTCACTGCTCACGCAGGCCTCCGCTGGGCACATTCTCCACCACACCACACTCTTCCTGTTGCCTCGCCCGCTTTGGGTATTATTTTTAACATTTTATTTAAATTGCTTTCTCCACTGTATTTCATCAACCTCTCGTCTATTTTTAAACCAGACTGTTGACAGTTCACAGTTGACAATTTTGTTCACAGTTGATGAATTCTGATTTGTTTTTATTCCCCCAAAATCATGTCAACGAAGTGGGGGCGGAGAGTCTTCCAGCTCTGCTGGCTTTTGTAACTGGGCGCCAAGAAAGAGGTGGCTGACTGCGCACGTTACCCCAGGGACAAGAAACAGCCACCCTCTCCGCCCAGGACGGGAGTGTCTCTGGTTGCCTGGGTGGAGCAGCAAGAAATGAGGGGGAGGGGCTCTGATCTCACACAGAACTTGACCAATCATGCATGCACACGTGTGTCCCTTCTTGCATGCCACAAATTCCCCTCCTTGCCTCTGGGAGTCAAGGTCCACTCTAGGCTCTGAACCAATGGGACAAAGGGCCTGTTCTCATGATGTTTATGGGGCAGGTATGACGAGGGCTACGGAGGATGTGCAACAGAGAGTAAGAATAGACAGTAATGGGGAGGGGATGGGACATTATCTGCGTGACCGGGAAACCTAGCCAGATGACACCTGGGCAGGGAACAGAATAAAGTGAGCCACGTGGCTACTGGGGAAAAGGGGTTCCAGGCAAAGGGAAGTGCAAAGCTCCTGAGGAGGAAGAGGCTGACAGCTCTTGAGAACAGCCAGGAAGACAGTGAAGCTGGAGAGGAGTGAAGAAGGCCAAAACAGCAGGAACCAGCTCCACCGGGCTGATGGTGGGCCTCCGCGAGAGCGCCTCTGCGGGCAGGACTCAGCCCTCAGATCTCATTCTCTGTCTCTCTCTCTCTCTCACATACACACCCACCCGCACACATATACACTCACTCTAACCCACTCTCATATACACTTTCATCTTCTGAACTAAGAGTTCCAAAGAAGGAAGAACCTGAAACTTTCAAACCAAGTTGCTAAAAATATGAAAGAAAAGCTCTTCTTTACAGAAGAATGCCAGCTAAATAAATTTAGAAGGAACGCTGGAATTAGCAAATTATCATTCTGCAATCCTCTCCGCCCCCCGCCCCCCAGTGTAATAGTTGAGTCAGGAAGGAATCACTTGATGTTTGCTAAAAATATGGGGTGAAAGTCTCTGGGGACATAACACTTACACAGTCTCCAAGTGTCACCCCACGGAATATCCAATCACAAGTGTACATTCTTCAATAAACATCTGGTAGCCATCTCCTAACAAAGGGACCAAGGGGCCAATTTAGTGCCACGAGGAGTGGGACCACCTGGCATACATCTCCTGAAGCGCCTCAAAAGGAAACAATAACAGCGCCTTTGAAGTTCCAGCGCCAACAAATGCTTAACTTGCATCTATTCATTAGAAATCAAGTCTAAAATTGAGGGTATAAGACAACTGCCTAAATGTTCAAAAAAATTAAACAAACAAAAAACACCTGGAGTAGGTCCTTGTTCTGGAAGAAACTGAACAGATGAAACAAAGGCAGTGAGCCAGACTTGACTGGCTCTTGAATAATAATAATTATACAAAGCTATAAAAGGCATCCTGGGAAAATGTTGTGATTGTGATGTGGATGATATGTTAGGTGATGCTGACCTATTGCCCTCGTTGGTGTGATCATACCTAACAACGTGCTCATGTAGGAGAATGCCTGTTTATTTTCCTATGGGTGAGATGTCACAGTCTCTACACAGTACTTCTAAATGGTCCAGAGGAAAACCGTGCATGTGTGAAAAGGCAGAGAGGCAATGGGGCAAAATGTTAATAACTGTCCAACCTTGGCAATGGGTACACGGTACTTATTGCAATATTCTTTAAACTCTTCCATACATTTCACAACTAGTAAACGAACAGCTAGGGGAAAGTAAATATAACTTTCTTTCCCCAGCAGTGCTTGAACTCTTTGAAGAAACTACTCTTATCTACTCCCCTTAGGGGCTCCCTCAGAACTGCACTTTTTCTCTTCGCCTGCCCACTAGGGGGCGACCTCTGGCAGCAGAGAGGAATCTGCACTGCCGCCTACAGGACCCGCCCGGGATTGCAGAGTCGAGCTTTAACAAGGCTAGGTGAGGCCCCTGACTGAGATTTTCCTGAAGCACACACTCTCCTCTTCACCGATGTACGCAGGCACCAGTGCGGTGAGCAGGCTCAACACAGGCACTGTGCGTTGCAGCACTCTAGGTCTTACTCTTTCTTTCATAGGGGTAACTGAGGCTGGAAGAAGTCATGCGTCTCGTGGGAGGTCTTTCTCTTAAACAGTTTCCCTACCTGCTCCTGACCTTGCTGATTTTGTCAACAACTTAGCAAAGCCTTTTAAGCAAATGAGGATTCCAGGTCTGTTTTCAGGGGCCAAGCAGAATAATGGTCCTCTAATTTGCATAACAAAGGCAGTGGAAGGTCCTGGGCAGGAAACTCCAAAGGAAAGGGGCCGAGTTTCCTGAGGGGGCCTGAGAAAAAGATGGCCCTCTCCCCAGCACCTCCTTCGAGCTGGAATCAAACCAGCAATCTAAAGATAAGCTCATGCTTTGGCCACCTGATGCAAAGAGGCGACTCACTGGAAAACTCCTGACACTGGGAAAGATGGAGGGCAGAGGAAGACGACAGAGGATGAGATGCTTGGATGCCATCACCAGCTCAACAGACACGAGTTTGAGCAAACTCCAGGAGACAGTGAAGGACAAGGGAAACCTGGTGTGCACCAGTCCACGGGGTCACAGAACTGGACACAACTTAGAGGCTGAATGACAACAACCCCAAAGGCAGAAGTTGTGACAAATTACAACTCTGAGCCAACTCCTAGAGCCTTTGCTTTGCTTGGGGTATAGGTGGAGGNGAAGGGGATGACAGAGGATGAGATGGCTGGATGGCATCACTGATTCAATGGATGTGAGTCTGAGTGAACTCCAGGAGTTGGTGATGGACAGGGAAGCCTGGCATGCTGCGATTCATGGGGTCGCAAAGAGTTGGACACGACTGAGCGACTGAACTGAACTGAACTGATCCTCCTTCTTTAATTTTTCACCCTGGTGGCTACGAGGTAAGAACTACTGTAATAGCCATCTTACATAGGCTCAGAAACGTTATTTGCCCAGGGAAAGTCAGCTTTAAGTTGTGGAGCTAGAATTCAAACCCAGGGCTTCTGACACTAAAGCCTGTGTTCTCAGGAGTTTAATTATATGGTCTCATGTTGAGATGTTTACCAAGAACTGTGCTGATTATGGTCCACCTGATCAGCCCACCATGGTGCTTGCAGGAACCACTCTCTTACAAAGACAGCTGAGTCACACACTTGGGAGGCACTGTCTGTAAATTGCCCCAAGGCAGTATGACCTTAGGGTAACAGTGTTCTGCAACTGAAAAGGCGAAGAGGCGGTGTCCCTCCCAAGTATCTCGGTGGGGCTCTAGTCATGATCCCACTAGACCCTGGCCTCCAGGATGGCAGGAATCTTTGGCTTTTCCTTCTCGGCTGCTTCTCAGGCACCTAAAGTCATGCCCAATACATACTAGAAACTATTTGTTCAATGAAAGAATACATAAACGGCAGAGAAAATGAGCAGCTCATCTGTCTCCCACAAGCCCTGTCAGATTTACCACCAAAGAAAGAACGAGTTTCTTGGAGAAATGAGGGGAGAAAACCACAGACCTTAGAAGTGGCTACAGCAGAGAGAGCAACTCAGAGCCACCAAAAGGCTGGGAGGACCACATCCCCAGTGGGAAGGAAGGTCAGAGCAAGAAGTGTGTGTCAGACCCACAACCTCTGCAAAGCAGCCCAGTGAAGTCTGTCCTGTGTGGCTGCAAAGTAATTTTCTCCTGTTCTGCACTCCAGAGAGTGCAGGCTTCACAGGGACTTGATCATTGGGGCTCAGAAAACAGTGAGACCACCGTTTTGTTCTGGTTCCCTCAGCAGCAGGATGTGCCATCTCTTGTCCCTGGGCATCTCTGAGGGGTGGTCGCTAGGCACCTGTCTCGTGTTGACTGCATTTCTTTGTCATCACAAACAGATGTAAAGACAGGCTCCTGAGGCTTGGTTTCTGAGGGAATGACCTCTCATAGAGCCTCTTCATAAAAACCCCTCTCTTCATGTAGACACAGAGAATCCACAGATGAGGGAGAAGAAATACAGACAAAGAGAAGCAGCAGATTTCCAGAGCGACAACACGTCCAGGTCACATCCCCAGCAGTCCCTGACATTCTGAAGAATGAGAAAACAGNATAGAGCCTCTTCATAAAAACCCCTCTCTTCATGTAGACACAGAGAATCCACAGATGAGGGAGAAGAAATACAGACAAAGAGAAGCAGCAGATTTCCAGAGCGACAACACGTCCAGGTCACATCCCCAGCAGTCCCTGACATTCTGAAGAATGAGAAAACAGATGCCAGCTAAGCATATCCACCAACTCCTTCCCCAAAGCTAACACTTGCCAAGGTCAAAAAAAAAAAAAAAAAAAGCCATTAACATCTCATCATGGCCTCACATAAGATAACCATCACCAGCCGTTCAGCCTCACTTTACATCTGCTATTCAGCCCAGTTTCTTCCTCCCTCCTCCTCTGCTTGCTTTAGAAAATAAATCCCAAATGCCTTCCTGAATAAAGCCTGCATATGTTCCTAAGAGCCAACAAAATAAAGCTATAGATAATGATGGCCAAAAATGTCAAAGTGGACTTTGACCAAGTGCAACAAGACTAAGGTGATATTTTTAAAATGAAACAGTAACTTAAACTTTGAATTACTGCCTGATTTTACTGCTTAGAGATGAAAGATCCTGTAGGGCTGAACGAAAAAGCCATATAACTCAAAGAGGATTTTCTTTGCTTGGCATCACCTCTGTGAGAAATACAGTGAAGTAATAAAATGCCCTTGCAAGAGTTCATTCTCTGAAACTGGTGAGGGCCAGACAAAAGTCTGTCATGTTCCCTTTCTTTTGAGTACACGGGTTTCCCCCAACAAGTCTTATCTCATTTCTTCAAAACCTGAGGATGGGGAACCAGCTAGACCAGGTGCCCCACGAAGCTGACCTTGGCCCCAGTGCAGCCCTGTGATACAAGCATGAGCTGACGCTTCCCACTGCTCATCCCATGGCCAGAGATGCCTAGGTCCCATCAGTCATGGGGACCCTCCCATCTTTTGTTTATCACGAGGCTAAAATTATATCCCCAGTGATCCTGAGATGGTCATGATGACACAGGCAAACTTACAAGGGTAAGTGGGGTGTAGGTATCTGATACTGAAGAGTAGGTACCTGCCTAACTCCTTGGGATGAACAGAGAGAGATGGATCTGAAACTTGAAAGTCAGCCTCAGGGACAAAGGGAGCAGACACCCTGGGCACCTGTAAAACGCACAGGCTCATGATGAGACATCATGACCCAACCAGGCGGGTGGGATGGTCACGTAGGTAGATCCAAGGGGTAAGCACCTGACATGGCTCCAGGCAAGTGAAAGTGTCAGTTGCTTGTTCGTGTCCAATTCTTTTTGACCCCATGGACTGGAGCCCACTGGGCTCCTCTGTTCGTGGAATTCTCCAGGCAAGAATACTGGAGTGGGTAGCCATTCCCTTCTCCAGGGGATCCTCCCGACCCAGGGATCAAATCCAAGTTTCCGGCACTGCAGGTGGAAACTTTACCATCTGAGCCACCAGGGAGGCAGGGGAAGAAAAGGGACACCGCTATAAGAAGGCATGCTTGGAGGCAAAAAACCACTGAACGTCCTGGTGAAGATTGCAGGGGATGATGGGTTTAGATGAGGATGCACGACAATTATCCAGGAGCTGTGGGAATGGGCCATGAGAGAAGCAGGTTGTACCCCTTTTGAGGGTCCTTCAGCCTTAGATCCCCCGCTGGCCATGTGTCCTTGAGAATGGAATGGGGCCAAGAAGGCCCTGGAGTCTGGGGTGCCTTAGTCTACAGAGGTCTGAGCAAAGCAGCGCAGCTTCAAAGATCTAGGAGCTCATTACACATTCAGTCCTCAGCTCCGGGCTTCACACAAGCCTTTCCTTCCCCTGATTTCAAAGTTAGAGAGTTTAAACTAGTCTCCTCCCACCCCAGCCAAGTTTCTCCTTGCATATTTTGATGTCAATCCAGAACCTGTGTTAATCAGGCCAAAATTCATTAACGAAGGCCAACTGTGATCTCCAGGAAGCTAGCTGCTCTCCATCTAGCGTAATTTGTGTTTCATACAGCTGAGCGTTTTTTCCAACACTGTAACACCGAGGGCTGGGGGAGACCTCCGCAAACCAAATGGGACAGCTCCCATCTCGCGGCAGCACACTGCAGTGGGCTCCCTCCCATTTCAAGGAATTCTGGGCTGCCTGGTAATAAGAAGCACTCCCGTGGTGGCACCCTCATCATGTCATTGCCACAGATAATTAAGCTCATCAATTATCTCCCTCCCTCTGCTGCCTTACGATGGTACCCCTTGTGAGGCTCACAGGAAGCCCATCCATCAGCCACTCAGACCCTTGGGAACCACACCCAGCTGATGCCCTGGGAAGAGCTGAGTGGTTAAAGCAGAAGCACTAGAATAAACCACCCTGGGTACCCATTCTCCCTGGCTCCAGACTTCTGAGCCACGGGGAAACCAATTATGCCTCCTGTGCCTTACTCTCCTAATACGTAAAATGGGGGCAATAATTCTTAACTGTCTCGGTGGCTGCAGTAATCCATTTATTCCACTAAAGTTTGCTGAGCACCAACCGTGTGCTTGCGTGTGTATTAAGTCGATTCAGTCATGTTCAACTCTTTGTGACCCTATGGACTGTAGCCCACCAGGCTCCTCTGTCCATGGGATTCTCCAGGCAAGAATATTGGAGTGGGTGGCCATTTCCTCCTCCAGGAGATCTTCCTGACCCAGGGATCAAAGCTGGGTCTGTTTAGTCTCCTTCACTGGCAGGTGGGCTCTTTACCTCTAGCACCGCCCGGGAAGCCCCACTGTGTGCTGAGCAGTATTCAAGGTGCCACAGATAGAGCAAAGGACAAAACAGGCAGAGCTGCTGTCCTCTCGAAGCTTATATTCTAGAGAAGGAAGCCAGACACTAGGGGAAAATTAACATGAAATGAAATGATGCATATAAAGTAGAAAGTGCTTAGCATAACACCAGACCCAGAGCATGGGCCTGTGAGTGCTGGGCAACACCGGTTACACTCAGGCACACATCTCCCCCACCCCATGCCTGCCCATGGAAGCTCACCGGGCTTCCATTCCTCTGGTGTGACAGGAGCGAACGACAACACAGGAGAATCTTACTGGGGACAGGAATGAGGCGGTGCCAGGGAGAGGAAAGGATTCAGAGGCAGACAAACTTGGACTCAAATCCCAGCTCTCATCTGCTCAGTCTATGACCCTGAGTGTGTCACTTAACCCTCAGTGTCTGCCTCTGGAAAGTGGGGCTGACAGTGGCATCTGTCTCCTTGTGTCATGAGGATCAGGCAGGGCTACGGTCAGGGCTCAGCCCAGCGCCTGGCACCTGGTCAGAGCTCACCCTCTCTGCCACCCTCCCCCTGCAACTCATGCTGACACGAACAGCTGTGGCTGTAACGCTGCCTCCATTCCACTTCTGAGACTGTGCCCAGAGTGACTGAGTCACTTCACTTGTCATCCTTAAAAAGGCCTAAACTCCATCCCCACCAGATGGCTTTGCCCCCCTGCACTTGTAACAATAGTGCTAAGCGCACAGGTGTGCGTTGAAGCCACAGAGGGACCCGGGGACCGTAAAGCAGGAGCAGCGCACAGCCTGCAACTCCCTGTTCAACCCAGAATCACAGCAGAGGAGCGCCCTCCCCTCCCCGTGAGGCTGTGAGCAGCTGAGCATCCTTCCGGGTGCTCAGATGTTTCGGGGACACAGGAAAGACCCAGGGCGGGGCAGAACCAGTCGAAGCAGGAGCAGTCCACGGGGACACTGAGAAGCCACCTCTAGAGAGGGACTTGTCACTCCAGTTGCCTACAATAAGTCCTCTAAGAAGCATTAGTGCAAACGAATGTTCTGCGGAAGACATTGCAGGGCCACAGAGGAGAAAGTGGTACCACTGGCCCCTGAACCTAAAGCAACAGAACATCTCTCTTAGGCTCTTCAGTCTCGCCCAGAAGTTCCCCTTCAGCTGCCACGGATGCGATCTCAGCTTCAGCCCTCCACGGCAGCCCCCACTTCACTGACTCCAATGTTTCTCCTCTGACCCCTCATATTCATCTGCTACTAAGGAATCTAAGAGCCCTTTTAGAAACTCACCATCTGCAAAAGACAAGGGATTTCGACAAAACATAAAATTATCCACAGCACACAAATATTCTGCATTTATTATAATTATAATCAGAACAAAGCAATAAAGCTAGTATTAAGTAAAGTAAAATTTCCTAATATCTAGAAGACAGGCAAATG
Source organism: Neotragus moschatus (assembly GCA_006410615.1). Taxonomy (NCBI): domain Eukaryota; kingdom Metazoa; phylum Chordata; class Mammalia; order Artiodactyla; family Bovidae; genus Neotragus; species Neotragus moschatus. The sequence continues at coordinate 774,745 of SJYA01001068.1, read as the reverse complement.
GGTGATTCTAACAGGAGGGACCTTTGGCATCCAGAGCAACCAACCATGTGAGGAGGTTCCCTAAGCAGCATCACTGAGAACTACCCCCGTCTAACCCTCAACCCCTCCCCTAAATACATGCAGGGCAGGTGACAGAGGACAGTGCTTGTAAAGTGGACTTAAGTAGCTGTCAGAAAGGACCCATAAGTTACTAAAAAGGAAAAAAATAAATCAAGATTTTAATTTAGGGCCACAACAATCCACCACTCTCAGGCATTTGGGAGGCAAGAGCAGGAAAGTGACATTTCCCCATGCAGAAGTTCAGCTCCAGTGAGATGATACCACTTGCCATCTGCAGCAGGTGTAAGCCACTCCCCTCCTGACTCTCCCACAGCAGAAGGGAGGTGTGATCAGAGAGAGATCCACGTTCACCAGGACACTGATGAACTCTAAGAGCTCCTTTGTTGGTGAGCATTAAGAGCACCTTTGCTCTCTACACCGGGGAGGAAGAACCTTGCCTTTCACATGGGAACAAAGAAGGATAAAGCCAGGTGCACACCTATACAGAGAACAACCCCCAGCACTCCCGCTCAGCCATTGTGGAAGTGGACGCCCAATGATGAGGACAGTAGCCGAGACACACAGCCAACGCCGGCTGAAAGGAGAGCTTTCTTTCACTCACGAGCTCATCTGAAGCTCACAATCAACACCCAAGGTAAGCACGCTTGGTTCTTAGAATGCCTGCCAATCTGATGAGCATAAAATTACATCTGACCTTTGTTTCATCAACACAAGCCCACCCCTTTCTATCGCTACAAGGCAGGGCCATTCAGGGCTGGGGGTGAGGGCCTCACAGCCTGGCAGACCTCACCCTACTCCCAGTTCATCTGCCTTCTCTTAGTTCTGCTTCTCCCGTCTGCAGACTCGGGGCAACGAGACACCTACATCAAGGGCTGTTCAATTAAAGGCAAATGAAGGACACATGTTCACAGAGCAGCGATCACAGGGACTCCTCGTCTGGTCTTCTTCCCTTTTCCTCACCAAGAAGGCTCCTGCATCTTACCATCCCACTCCCTAGGTTAACCTGTTTCTGGCCAGCTGATGATACCTGAACCCCGTGAAGGACCCAGAGAACTTCTTCCTGAACCCCTTTTCCCTCTGATCCTTTCTGCCGTCTCTCCCCACAAGCCATACCCCATCCAACCACAAGGTTTCTTGTAAGCAACAAAAGAAGCCACCCCAAAGATTCTAACATGTCAAGAGCTCATTGGCCCCCAGTCGGCCCTCATTTAAGTGCAGAAACTGAATGAAGATGTTCGCAGCACCCTTGCCATCATTAGCTTTCTTTGACAGGTGAAGAAATCAAGACTCAGAGAAATCACGTGATCTGTCGGAGGGTATCAGAAAAATACAAAGTAAAGCTGAGACTTGACTAATGTTTCCTGAGTCCTAATCAGATACTCCTATTATGTAACAAGCTATCATTTCCCCAGTTGCTGAGGAAATCCTTGAAGATATTTATTGAAATGAATTAAATCAATACAATAAGGATATACCAGGAAAAGCTTCCTAATGAAGAGAGCAGTTCACAGCTTCTTTTTCTTTCCCTTTCAGCTGGTTAACTGCAGCAGGATCCAAGGGCAGTAGGGTCACTGAGTGACCTTCCTTCTTACGGTGACAACCACATCCTTAGGCTGCATCTTAAAGGGCCTCCACCTCTCAGACCTCTGCTCTGCCCAAGAGGCCCTGAGTAGGTTGGATGTGTCCTGGACACATGAATTCAGACAAGTCACCTCCACTCTTTGAGCTTTCACTTCTTACTCCAGAAAACAGGGTAAGTACCACTGACCTTTTGGGAGCTATGTATTAAGGAGAGTGAAAAAGCTGGCTTAAAACTCACTATTCAAAAAACTAAGGTCATGGCACTTGGCCCCATCACTTCACGGCATATAGATGGAGAAACAATGGAAACAGTGACAGACTTTATTTTCTTGGGCTTCAAAATCACTGAAGATGGTGACTGTAGCTTCAAAATTAAAAGACACTTGCTCCTTGGAAGAAAAACTATGACAAACTTAGATAGCATATTAAAAATCAGAGACATCACTTTATCAACAAAGGTCTGTATAGTCAAAGCTATGGTTTCTCCAGGAGTCATGTGTGGATGTGAGACCTGGACAGTAAAAAAGGCTGAGTGCTCAAGAAATGATGCTTTCTAACCATGGTGCTGGAGAACACTCTTGAGAGTCCCTTGGATTGCAAGGAGATCAAACCAATCGTAAAGAAAATCAACCCTGAATATTCATTAGAAGGACTGATGCTGAAGCTCCAACACTTTGGCCACCTGATACGAAGAGCTGACTCATTAGAAAAGACCCGGACGCTGGGAAAGACTGAGGACAGGAAGAGAAGGGGACGAAAGAGGATGAGATGGCTGGATGGCATCACCGACTCGACGGACATGAGTTTGAGCCAGCTCTGGGAGATGGTGAAGGGCAGGGAAGCCTGGGGCGCTGCAGTTGGTGGGGTTGCAAATAGTCGGATATGACTTAGTGACTGAGCAGCAACGACACTAAGTGAGAAAGTAGAGATAAAGCTCTGGGCCTGGCGCAGCACTCAGTAAACAGCAGCTATTTCACCTCCACCATCATCATCATCACTACTGATATTGTGATCCATGTCCTCAAGTTCCTCTGAAAGAGCTCTCTCTCCAAGCCCATTCGCCCTCCAAACCCTGCATCCTCAGGCCCCAGCATGGCGCTGAGGCTGGATGCTCTGCTTCCCTGTGAAGCAGCCTCTCCCCCACTGAATGTGTCAGGGCAGGAACCCCGGGGAGCACCGTGACTGTGACATGCAGGAGAAGCTGGTAACAGAAGCACAGCATCAGCCGGACCTGTCGGGGGCCGCAGAGGGTTCCCCACACCGTGCAAGGGGGAGAACACGGAGGAGTCTCCCAGGAAGTCAGGAAACAGAAAAAGTATGAGCTGGAGGAAATGCATGCGAAGCTCTATTTAACTGGCACCTCCCACCCAGGATTTCTGCTGGGGCTGGTGACACAACCTGCTTCTCTAAGCCAGCTGGCATCCGGAAGCATTTATCACCCTCCCATGAAAAGCTCTCAGGTGGAAGTCAGGTGACTCAGGTTCTAGTCTCTACTTGGACAATAACCTGACTTTTTGGGTCTCAGCTCTCGCATCTGTAAACATTCTTGAGGGGCGGAAGTAGGGATAAGGAGGGGCTTAACTAGTTGGGTTCTAGGCTTCCATCCAACTCAAGTGCACTGTGCCTTCACGAGCCAACAGAACACCCTACCTCAGACCCATGTGGATTCCTCTCCAGGGAGGGGCTCCATCTGCTGCTCCTGAAGCCTCCCAAGGGGTGTGACTGGAGCCACTGAGCAGTGTTAGGAATCTGAAGTCACATCCCTGCCTCCTGCATGTTCCTTAGGAAAAGTTAACTTCCTAACCCCACTGGTTTTATCAGTGTGAGTGGGTTGTATGTCTTCCATTTTCTCAGCAATCTCTCAGGGATTTGCAAGACAAAGAATATCTGTCTCTCCAATGGGATTGTTCTTACTTGTGGATACAAATCACCTGATCAACTTGCTCCAAAACATTTACAAATAAAGATAAAAATAACTGTACCAGAATGAAAACCTATCAGTGTCTTAGAGAAAGTTTAGTAATCCCCCTGCCTCACCTCTTGCCCATCACCCCAACCCTTCTGGATATCCTCAGCTGGTCAGGCCAATCACTTGTTTTGGTGGAGGTGAATTGTTGAGAGATACACCCAGAAGTGGTAAGATCACAGTCACTGCCCTCAAAGAGTTTCCAAGTAGCTTACCAAACACATCTACCAGCATGTCATACCAGACTGGCCACCTATACATGGTAGACCATGGTGAGTGACCTTGAGCACTGTGGAGTTTGAGGGATGGAAAAACCCCAGTGGAGAGATGTCTTCAGGGTAAACTTGCATCTTGGTACAAAACTCTGTGGATTTGGCACATGGGAAATCAGGAGAAAAGACAGAGATTAGGAAAGGGACTTCAAATTCAAATTGGAGTCGGAGGAACTGTTGCGAGAAGCAAGAAGCATTTGCTCAAGGTAAGGAGATGCACGGCCCGTGTGCCAGGAGGAGCACTCTGGCTGTGGCAGAGAGGCACTGGGGAACTGGGGAGGGACAGAAACAGGGAGGGAGCACAACCATGCCGGCGCAGGGAGAGGAAGCGAGGGTCTGTTCCCAACTGAGCCAAGGCACTGCCACCCACCCTGGTTTCCCACCCCTCCCCATCCCATGCCAGTTCCTGCTACTCCCTTTGAATCCAACTGGAAGAACACAAAACCAATAACCTCCACAGCCACCCTGCCTCAACAGCATCTTCTAATTTTCTGACTGGCTGGAGAAAGTGAGTAGCAATGCCTTTCAGCTTCCAGACTCAAAACTACAGCGATGGCTCCTCTCACACTGGGTGCAGGAATCCCAGAGGCCAACATGTTAACTGCTCAGATGTGGTCACCCTTCTCATTCTCCTGCATCTGCCACCGTGTGACTACTGAGGGCCTCGGTGCCAGGGACCAGAGGGCAATGGGATGCCAGCAAGGTCTCCTTCACACACAAAGCATGGAGGGCTGCGCTGTGTCTCTCAGCGCCTCCCCAGGGACCTCGCCCAGCCAGACTTCCCTGAGTCACTAGGAAGAGCAGGGGCTGAACTCAGGAAGCCACGCAAAACGGACAAGGCTTTACTAAAGAATTACTGTCCGTGGAGCCTGGATGTCTGCTTAACCTCAATGCTTCATCAGATGCATCACCGTAGGCAAGATGAAAACAGCCAAATCTACACTAATTTTAATAACAAGATAAGCAAGGTAAGATGGAGATCATTTTCTCGATAAGAAATTGAGAGGAAGCTTTGAAAACCTTAAGTTTCTGAACATGCTTTCTGAAGCCCTGGGTTAGAGGGCTTTGTAACTACAAAAGAGAGCTCCACGGTGTGAGTACAAAGGAAGGAAAGGACAAATACACCCTGGAGATGAGCCAGGAATGTGACTGAGGCCACCAGCTGGAGCTTTTCCTCCCCAGATAATCAGCTGGGGTGGAAGCACAGGCTCTAATGGATGGATGCTAGTCATTTTTTGCTTGCTGACTTAGAGAATCCATGGAGAAGTTGCATCACAGAATCAACGTGGAGACGGTCTGTTCTTTAGAAAAACAGACATGGAAGCAACCCTTTTTCCAACAAAACGTGCAACTCCCATGTAAGATGAGATGCCAGTTTGAAGGTTCTGTTTCAAGGAGAAAGGGTTGAGCTTGCCACAAGAGCAGAACCGCTTTCCGCAAAACAGCAATTTGAAGTTCATCTGTTGACAAAATTGCTGTGTAATTTCCAGACCTCGCAGAGAAGCAATTAGCCAGCAAGCACCTCCACAAGTCATGACGGAAGGGAAGAAAGAGAAGAACCCCTATTCTGTTATCCACCCCCCGATGCCTCACTCACCCTGGTCTGGAAGAGGGCATTTCATTCCCTAGCTCTGCCTCTGGCCATATTCAGGCTGCCCTGCTCTATGCCTGGCAGGCATCTGACAGACAGATATAGATGGCTTGGGAACCCTTGAACTTCCACCTCAGTGCCGCTCACAGTACAGAGGGCCGAAGTGTCAATAAGTGGCAGCTAAAATGGACAGTTCTTCAAAGGCAGGTGCCACGTCCAACCCGTCTTCATCGTCCCTATAGCATCCCAGGCTTGGGGACCAGAACTCAGCAAGCTCTTCTGCCAAGTGAAGTTAATGAAAGAGCAGAGTCAGTCCCATTCAGCTGCCATGTGGTTTCATCTTGAAAGCATGAAGCACCTCTCAAATGCTCCACAGTCCTCACGCTGGGAGAGAAGAGTCATAACATAAACAGAATAGGGAGATTTTGTGAAAGGAAAACCCCTTTGTTCCCCTGGGCTTTTAAGCGCGGAGCCTCGACAAGATGTGTGAGTCTCCTGAGACTCACTCAGGCACCTGTCATCACCATGAAGCACTTTTCCTTCTTCTGGTCCTCGCTAGCTCAGTTTCAGATTCCAGCCACCTCCATCCCTCCCTCACCTCTTTAAGTGCTTATACAGCCATGGAACTGAGCCAAGATCCAGAGGGAAAAAGGCAATGCAAGAACAATGAAAATCAGGTTGCAAGTTCCTTTTTCACCTAAGTTTAGAGCCTGAGTATGAGAGGGGAGCACACAGGGAGGGCAGGATGAAGATGGCCAATGGATTCGAAGACAGATCTCACCAATCTGCTTCTTTATGAGCACAGGGACTGTGCTTCTAAATTTGACAGCCTGAAAGTCATCTCTTCCATCTTCCCACGGACTCTCTCTTCTCTACTCCATCCTTTCTTTCCACCAGCATTTACTGAGCATGCTAGCTGCTAGGCACTGGAGGAGATTGCCAGGGATATAAAGTAAGAGCTCTAGTAAAACAGGGCCCAGCCAGGATGAGAAGAGCCTCCCAAGGGTGACACTAAACTGAGAAGATAAAACCCTCGCCACAGCTGAGGCTAGGAAACAACCCCCTTCATAAAAAAGCATCAATACCAGGCAGCTGAATGCCCTGGGCTGTACTTGGAAAAGGCCTGTGCACATTCCACTGAGAGTCGTGCCCATCGGCAGCCTTTGTGTCTGGTATCTGGGTAAAGACAAATAAAAATAACAGTTTTGTGGACAGCCACATTTAATTTAACTGCTGGCTCTTGGGCTCTCTGGGCTTCCCTCCGCCTCAGCGGTCCAAGTTTGCTCACTGCTGGAGGATCAGCAGTCAGCCCTGTTCTCCCAGTGGAGAGGCAGGAGCTTTGAATTGTCCATGTTTGCCATCCCTGGGGCTGGGCACAGGGCTGGTCATGAAGCTGGGCACAACGGTACGTGTTCTTGGATGGTGAATTGAAGTTCATTAACTCCTTTCTCTATAACTAAAAGCTCTTTTCCTAGGGGGAATTTATTTGTCCTTGGTGGTTTAGTCACTAAGTCATGTCCGACTCTTGCAACCCCATGGACTGTAGCCTGTCAGGCTGCTCCATCCATGGGATTTTCCAGGCAAGAATACAGGAGTAGTTCACCATTTCCCTCTCCAAGGGATGGTCCTTAGATACTCTTTATTCTACTTGCTCACAAAGCTTTTCCTTACACTGAGACAAACCCCATACCATGTCAGCCTGTATAGACATGATAAAATCATATTTCCATTATTTTCCTGAAAAGTGCCATGACAGGCCAGAGACCTTCATGACCTGCCCTGACCACCTTCTGGGCCTCATCTCTCCCCAACCCACACCCACTTGCCTTCTGATACTTAAGCGCCTACTGAGTCATGTGTCCATGCCAGGCATCATGCAAACAGCCAGCCAAAAACACATATGGTGACTACTCCAAGCTGTTCATAGTTTACTGGGAGAGGGAGACTAATCAAATAATTTTACAAATATAAAATAAGATGATACTTCTGGTAAATGCCAAGGATAAAAGGTATGTGGTGCTTCTGAGACATTTAATGGCCCTAGCCAGCTCCAGGGCATCAGGAAAGGCATTCCTAAGGAAGTGACCTAGGGACTCTGCCTGTGGGAGGTGTGTGAAGGGTGTTGGCACACCAGTGCTTGCTCCTGCACCCATGCTTTTGCCCACATTGTTCTCCGCTCCAGGCACCCTTCTTGGATGCAGCTCAGCTGCCACCTCCTCAGGAGGCCCTCTCTGATTGCCCAGGTGAGGTCAGATGATGTCTCGTGTGCCCACATGGTGCTCTGTACATGCCTACTATTATCAGGCCACTTAATGTGACTGGTCGATCTCCCCTTCAGATCCTAAGAGGGCGGGGAGATCACCTAATACATTTTTCCTTCTCCAGAACCTAGAAAGGAACAAGCACCAAGTTCATTCCTGATGAATGAAGAAGAGATGGATGGATGGATGGAGTGTTGGTCACTCCCATCTTCCTCTCCTGACTCTTTCAGGCAGAGTGTTGGCACACACCAGTTTCTTCTGATCAGTATCAATAGCATCTTTGTATTCAGTATCAAGCTTCTGTTTTCTCCCTGGTCTCCCAGAAGGATAACCAAAATAGGCTACTATCTTCTCTACTAGGCAGAAGAACAGAATTCTTCCTCAGCAACCCCCGCCCCCAACCTCCAAATTTCTGGACTAAAAGAAGCCCAAAGCTCTAGCCAGTAGCTACTCTGGCACATTTTGAGAATTCTTTACCCCATTTGGTCATTCACTCTTCAGTTCACAAATATTCAGTGAGCATCCATCACACGTTAGACACTATTTTAGAAACTCAGCAGGAAACATAGCAGACACAATCCCAGCCTTCAGGGAGCATAGAACCTTGAGCAGAAATAAAAATATATTCTTCAATAAATCCAGGTAATCAGTATGAAGAACACAGAGCAATGGACTAAAAGTAACTGAGGGTGAGGCTGGCTCTGTGGTGTGGTATCAGAGGGAACTTTTCAACTGAGACTGGAGGGATGCAGAACTAGTTATATGAAGGAGGAAATGGCCATGTGAATTTCTGGGAGAAGAACATTCAGCAGAGGAAAGGACATCCACACCAACTCCCTGAGGTGGGACCAGCTTGGAACGCTGGAGAGAGAAAAGTGCATCGAGGTGTCCAGACAGAACAGTGGAGAGAGACACATAGTAAGATGCGGCCAGATCATAGAGCTCCTGGGGGAGATGGGAAAGGATTTCAGACGTCATTCTTCAAGTGATGGGAAGCAAACAGGGTGTTTCAACTGCTCCCTGAGTGACCCTGTGAGCAGTGTGGATGGAAACAGAGGGAGCAGGGAAGAGGCCAGGACAATGGTGGTCCACACCAGTGTTGGGGGAGGAGCAGCGGTGGTGAGAGGTCATATCAGAATACAGTTTGGAGGGAAAAAAGACAAGGCTTTCCATTGACTCATCTGCTGATGGGCATTGGTATGGTTTCCATATCTTGGCCATTGTGAACAGTACTCCCACAAACGCAAGGGTGCATCTCTCCCATCAAATGGCTTTTACCATTTCCTTTGGGTACATTCCCAGAAGTGGCATTGCCAAGTGGTATGAGGTGCCTATGAGAAGGGAGGATATCCTGCTGTGTGTGACAATGTGGATGGACCTTGAGTGCCCAATGGTAAATGACAAAAGCCAGACAGAGAAAGGCAAGTGTGATATTATATCAGTTATATGTGGAATCTAAAGAAATTAAATGTGAAAAAAAAAACAACAGAGTAAAACAGTAGTTACTAGGGGATGAAAGATGAGGCTAAGACTGATGCCATTTAAGGGTACAAATTATAACGAGTAGTAAAATAGCCAAAGAGATTTAATGTACAGACTACTGGACATTTTTTTTTTTTTTTTTTTGCCTTTTTGTAGTGTTCATGGGGTTCTCAAGGTAAGAATGCTGAAGTGATTTGCCATTCCCTTCTCCAGTGGACCACATTTTGTCAGAACTCTCCATTATGACCCATCCGTCCTGGGAGGTCCTACATGGCATGGCTCACAGTTTCACTGAGTTAGACAAGGTTGTGGTCCATGTGATCAGTTTGTTTAGTTTTCTGTGATTGTGGTTTTAATTCTGACTCCCCTCTGATGGATGATGATAAGAGGTTTGCAGAAGCTTCCTAATGGGAGGGACTGGCTGTAACATAGACAATAATATTGTACTATATGGATATAATGTGATAAATATCATTAAGACAACAACCATATTATAATATATAAATATACTAAAAATATATATATATATTGGAGAAGGAAATGGCAACCCGCTCCAGTGTTCTTGCCTGGAGAATCCTAGGTACGGGGGAGCCTGGTGGGCTGCCGTCTCTGGGGTTGCACAGAGTCGGACACGACTGAAGCTACTTAGAAGCATACTAATATAATGCAACATAATGTCACATGTCAAGTTTGTTCAGTTAAAAAAGGAGAGAGACAAGGTTTGCTAATGAACAGGCAGGAGGGGATGATAGAAAGTGAGGAGTCACAGATGACGTCATGGTTTGGTTTGGGGCAGAGACACTGGGTAGAGGTTAGAGTGATGGCCGAAGGGGAAAGCCCTGAGGATGAGGACAATCAGGAGTTCAGCATCCTAGGTCAGTCAAAGAATAGTTCTGGCCAATCACTCAAAGATACCCTACACATGCACCATGTTTCTGCAGCCCCCTACTGTTAACCAGGAAGGTTCAGTGCTTCAGCATTTCAAGTACTGATCAAAGGCCAAAACCATGTTCATGAGTGTGTAAGCTCAGTCGCTTCAGTCGTGTCCAGCTCTTTGTAAGCCCCTGGTAGCCCACCAGGCTCCTCTGTCCATGGGATTTCCCAGGCATGAATACTGGAGCGGGTTGCCATTTCCTCTTCCAAGAAATCTTTCAGATCCAGAGATCGAACCTATGTCTCCTGCTTTGCAGGTGGACTCTCTACCACTGAGCCACCAGGGAAGCCCCCATACTGTGTGGGTTTGGCTAAATCTCCCTTCAGATCCACCTGTCACTTGGGGCTGTGCCATCTTAGGAAGAAACAATCTTTTTGTGAGCTTCAGTCTTCATCTGTAAAAGTGAGGACAACACCCTTTCACCCCAGGGCAGGGAGGACAGCCTCCACAGTGAGTGGCAAACAGCAGGCAAGGAGCGTGATCACTGCAGGCAGGCTTATCACCAGGTCCTAAGGGCCAGGCCTTGCCCGCTGGGGAGAGGCTGGGTGGAGTCGTTTGTGGTTTTCCATCCTTCTCATTATTTATGACTCTTCCTAGGTTGATGGAAACTTTATGAAGGGAAAAAAAAAAAAAAACAACTGAGCAATTCCAAAGCAATATAGTAATACTGTTTTGAGTGACTGAAAAAGCAGGTCAAGAAAAATGACAGCTACAGGGATAAAAATGTGGATCTACAAAACATGCAATCAAGAAAACCTGTGAGCTGTGAAAACCAAGTAACCTCAGGAACCCTCCCAGGCTCCCTGCAGGACCAGCTCCCAACAGGACAGAGAAGTCAGGGATGGGGGCGGGCACCAGTGAGGGGGAGGGGAGTCACCAAGGAGATGAGACTTGGGGAGCTGTCAGTGCCGTCAGTGCCCAGAGAATGTGCCAGAAGCACTCTGTGTGACACAATGATGGGGCGGTGTGGACAGGTTCCTCCCAGGGGAGCCCTGGGGCTGCCCCATTCTCAGCCTCCAGCTGTCTGCTATGGCCCTGAAGTGGCCCAGTCACACGCCCTGTGGCTCATCCTCCACAAGTGGCTTGCCTCGCTTCCCATGTGGCTGTAATAAAATAACGAGGGCTGCCCAAGACAAAAGCAAAGAAGCAAGCAGGTTTCCATGACAACCACTTCTGAGTGAGGGACTCGGGATGACACCACACAGAGGCAGCCAGCACCTGAGGACAGCTTGTGGCCCATGGAGATCCAGCCTCCACCACTCCCCATTAACACCCAGCGCCTGTGCAGGGCTCTGCGAGATGTCATCCTGGGCTGGGCCCAGGATGGGAAAGAAAGGGTCCCCTGAAGGGGAGGAACTAATACAGATACAACCACAAAAGGGACATCTCAGATACTCGGGAAAGAAGGCTGCTCGTGATACTTGAAAACAAACCACCATCAACCAAGGAATGGTTAAGGAAGATGTACTGTGGTACATATATACAATGGAATATTACTCAGCCATGAAAGGAACAAAATTATGTCATTTGCAGAGACATGGATGGACCAAGAGACTGTCACAGAGCGAAGTAAGTCAGAAAGAGAAAAATAAGTATGGTATATTAATGCATGATATATGGAATCTAGAAGAAATGATCTGGATGAATCTATTTGCAAAGCAAAAATAGAGACATAGAGAAAAAACATGGACACCAAAGTGGGGAATAGAGGGTGGGATGAACTGGGAGATCGGGATTGACATATATACACTACTATGTATAAAACAGATAACTAATGAGAACCTACTGTATATGGTACAGGGAACTCTACTTAATGCTCTGCGGTGACCTAAATGGGAAGTGTGTGTGTTAGTCATTCAGTCGTATCCTACGCTTTGTGACCCCATAGACTGTAGCCCACAAGGCTTTTCTGTCCATGGACTTCTCCAGACCATTCCCTTCTCCAGGTGATCTTCCTGACCCAGGGATTGATGGGTCCTCTGCACTACAGGCAGATTCTTCACTGTCTGAGTCACGGAATCAAAATCTAAAGAGAGGGAATGTATGTAAACATATAGCCAATTTATTTTGCTGTACAGAAGAAACTAACACAACATTGTAAAGCAACTATACTCCAACAAAAGTTTATTTTAAAAAAAGAAAGAAAGAAAATAAACCATCAGAACAGCACAGCTGTAGCTAAAACTTGACAAGCCAGCCTAAGCCACTATCTGTGTGTATTTGCCAAGGCAGGATTAATAGCCCTTCAGGCTGCAGCCACAGTACTTCTTGAGAGCTAAAGAAAAAAATTATTTTAAAATGCGTATGATTAAAATCCAATTTTCTTGCCAATTCTAACTGAATTCAGTCCCTCCAAGATGAGTCTAAATTAGGCAGTTCTGTTGTCCTGACTTTGGCAATGTGGGAATAATGTCTGTCTGGACATGGTGAGTTGTCAGGGTGATGTTGCAGGGAAGCCTGACTCCTCCTTTAGTTGCCGAAGGATCACAGAATTAATACCTGAGTCCAACCTACTTCATTATCTCAACAAGAGGTTAAACATTAGGGCCCGTCTCACAGGATGAGTGTGAGAATTCAGTAGGATCACAGGGCAGACACCCAATGTGGAATGGACACCAGCGATCATATGATCAACAGTGCACATGGGGGCTAGAATGTGCCATCCAGGCCAGGAGACATGAGCTGATTCCTGGAGGGGGTGCAGGAGCACACCCTGGCCTCTGGCCTTGTGAGTAAAGGGACTGTTTTTGCTTAATTCCTTAAAGCAGAGGGCTTTCCAGGCCGGGGGAGGCCTGAGCCCATTTATCTACTCTCCTTACATGGCTGGCAGACTTGGCTAGGGTCACATTTCTGCCCATCCCTTCCAGCACAGAAAGTCAGGCCAGCAACCAAAGCTGCTGGTGACTTAGACTTCAATAGTGCCCTGTATCAGAGATACATAAACCCCAACTCAGAAATCCCAGCAAATCCCAGCAAAGCTACTCCAGCCCCAGAAAGCACAGCCAGCTCAGTCCACCCACGTCAACAATCTGGACAGAGAAGAGGGGCTCAGCAAGCGCTGGATGGCTGGATGGATAAATTAGTGGGGTGAGGATGGGGTGACATCAGGGAGAGTCAGGTAGAGGAGTGAGCCTGCAAAAAAGCATTCCCACACTTGTATAGTCAAAGCTATGGTTTTTCCAGTAGTCATGGGATGTGAGAGCTTGACTATAAAGAAAGCTGAGTGCCGAAGAATCGATGCTTTCAAACTATAGTGCTGGAGAAGACGAGAATCCCTTAGACAGCAAGGAGATCAAACCAGTCAATTCTAAAGGTAATCAACCTTGAATATTCATTGGAAGGACTGATGCTGAAGCTGAAGCTCCAATACTTCATTCACTTGATGGGAAAAGCCAACTCAATGGAAAAGACCCTGATGCTGGGAAAGATTGAAGGCAAGAGGAGAAGGGAATGACAGATGGTTCCAACAGTTGGATCTGCTGTCAGGTGTTCATCCACTTCCACTGCCTCCTCACCATCCCTTAAGACCACTCTGAACTCAGGGCCACCCTGATTTCACCAAGACACTCAACCACACCTGAACCTATTCAGCCGCATGCTACAACAAGTGGCAGAATGAATGGAAATGGACCTTGGCACCATTTCACATCAACGCCTGAAGCATCTGCCATGGTGAATGCTTCCATGGGACCAATAGTGAGAGACTCATGCCAGCCAGAGTCTGCTACAGAGCAGGCCTTCAGCAAGGGGTGCCTTCTACCATCATTCCCATCACTGCCTTCACAGTTCAGAATATGAGGCAACCTGCCTACTTGGGAGAAAGGCAGAAAAGGCCCCAGGAAGAACATGCAAAGTATGATATAAAAGCTGGGTCATTGGGTCAACTCTTTGAGAACTGCCAATGCTATCTTCTGATGTTGCTCATCCTGGAAGAGGCTACACAGTGGGATCTTTCTGTATGATGAGGCTACCAGTGTCAAAAGAGAAACATGAAAACAAGTGTGGGTTCTTGGGAAAGCGTGCTAATCTTGAGACACACTCCACAGGTCTGATCATCTTTTTAAAAACTGTTTAAACAGTTGTACTTAGGTATAATTGGCATACCATAAACTATGCATAATTAAAGTGCCCAACTTGATCAATAAAAATTTATGCACACTCAAGAAACCATGATCAAGGTAATTACCGTATCTATTGACATCATTGCCCACAGTTCCTTCAGGCCCCTCCTATTCCTCACCACTGCCACAGGAAACCAGTGATCTGCTCTCTCTCACTATAGATTAACATGCATTTTCTGAAGTTTTATATCAATGTCATCAAGTAGTATGCACTATTATCTACCTGGTCTTCATGCAGCATAATTATCTTAATACTCCATCATGATGGTACACGCATTAGCAGGTCATTCCTTTTTATTTCTGGGGAGCACTCAATTGTATGGATATACCACATTTATTCATTCATTCACTTGATGGACACGTGAGTTGTCTTCAGTCTTCAGTTATTATAAATAAAGTCACTATGAACATTTATGAACAAGTATCCCTGTGAACATATTCTTTCCTTTCTCTTAGGTATAGATCTGGAGTTAGAATGGCTAGGGCTTCATATGCCAGTTCTTCATATGACAATACTCCGTTTTTAAAGAAACTTTCAAACTGCTGTTTTCCAAAGCAGGTGGACCATTTTTCATTCACCAGCAGCATGTGAGAGTTCCAGTTCCTTCACATGACAGCCATCACTTTATATGACCATTAAAAAAAAAATGACATTCTCATGCAGTGATGTCTCCTTGTGGTTGTAATTTGCATTTCTTCAATGATAAATGTTGATCTTTTTATGTGATTATTTATCACCCCCCATAACCTCTTTGATGGAGTGCCTGCCCAAATATTTTGCCTACTTTTATGGGTTTGTTTCTCCATTATTTAATTTTGATATATATATATATATGTATTCTGGACAAAAGTTCTGTATCGGATACATGATTTTCAGATATGTTGTCCTTAGGCCGTGGCTTCATTTTTCATTCTCTTCACAGTGACCTTCAAAGGCAGAGTTTTTCTAAAAGTATCAATTTTTTATTTTATACATCATGCTTTTGGTTTTTTATCCAAGAAATATTTGCCTAATCCAAGGTCACAAAGATGTTTCTCTTTTTTCCTAGAAGTACACAGCTTTAGGTTTTATATTTAAATATAAGAGATATGTATTTTTATACTTCTACAAGTTTACCACTTTTGCTTTTCCTAAAACCATCCTGCAAATACAGCTTCCTTTCTTCTACCCATGTTCATTTTCAGCATTCAACACTGGAGATAATAAGATTAGCAGGAAATATTTTCTCCCCTCAAAGACTGTACATTTTTTTATTTAGGAAAAACTGTGAATATATGCCAAAGTGGAGAAATTAGTATAATGAATCACCACAAGGCCAACTAAAATTGTTGCTCCCCATCTGTTTCTCTAAGGATGAAGTCACTAGTCACTACAGTCGCTGACCTTCAACACAACCTAAAAGGGGTTCAGGGTGGAGATCAGGAATAAGGACCTCTAGGCTCTGGGAAAAACTGTCAGAAAAAGACTTCAGATAGTTAGTTCAGAAGACTTCATGAGCCCCCAAAGCACTAAAATTATTAACAGAGACATCTACTCCTTGTGACTAGCAGCAACCTTCTTTCAAAATATGGGCTTGATCACATGTATCCCCTTCACTAAACTCACCCATATAATACTGACTTTCGCCACTACCTCTCTGGAGCAACTCCTCAGAACTATCTGAGACACTGTCTCCCAGGCTATAGTTCTCATTTGGCCCCAAATAAAGCTTAACTCACAACTCTTATGTTGTGCTTTTTTTTTTTTTTCCAGTTGGCGATAACATCAGTTCAACGATTTCCAAGATTTTGCCACATTTGCTTGATCTTACTTAAGTAATCTTAAAAGCAAATCCTCTATATGTTCTTTACAATGTATTTCTTTTAAAAATGTGTTTTCCTTAACTCAACTACAATTCTATCAACACATCTAATTCCCAGTCCATCATCAATTTCCCTCAAAGTCCCCTTGGGCTTATCCTAGTAGGAAGGGCTCAAGGATGCTTCACTGAGGAGTGGGTGCTTAGGCAGAGCCCTCGAGCTGAAAATCACAGGAATGTGTTTATGCCACATTGAGCAGAGGAAAATATGGGTAAGGGAGGCTCAATCCATTCTATCCCATTATATGTGCTAAAATGCACACACACAAAAGGATGAATCCTTTCTACTCCACCTGTATTTTCCTTTGTTTGGTGCCAGGGAATTGGGTCCTGTGGTGGTATGCTACAAATAAATGCTTAATAGAACTGAGGACAGGTGACTGCTCTTGAGTGCTCCCAGCAAGAAAACAGTGGAAGAGATGAGAAATGTAGCAGATCTTGCTCAGGACCACTTTTGGAGAGTCCCACCCCACTTAAGCCTACTATCATCTTTTGGTCTCTCTATAACGAGAGGAAAAGGCAAATAAAACCTTATAAGGAACTTCATCTGGTCAACCCATTAGGGTCCCTGGGTTCCCATGGTACCTAGTCACCACTTCAGAGCCCGCCTTTGGGGAAGTTTGCATTTCAAAGTAATCGTTAGTGCCTTTGGGTAAGAACTTGGGGAAATCGCTTTTTTGGACACAGGATCTTCCCTGCTGCAGAAAATCTTCCATTCTGGGCACCTTGATCGACAGAATCCAACATCACAGGAAGGTGCCACCCTTGGCCAAAGGATAGAGCACTTCTATCCTATGCATGGTATATAAAGATGCAAAAACATTCCACTTGTTTTAGAAAGGGAGAAAACCACCAAAGTACTATGGTAAAAGGGAGAGCATCACTTAAGTCATATCTCTCAATCAGCAGTCACAGCATCAGTTCACAGTAAACTCTAACTCAGCTAAAGATCCCCTCTGCAGCCATGAAATTAAAAGATGCTTGCTCCTTGGAAGAAAAGTTATGACCAACCAAGACAGCATATTAAAAAGCAGAGACATTACTTTGCCAACAAAGGTCTGTCTAGTCAAAGCTATGGTTTTTCCTGTAGTCATGTATGGATGTGAGAGTTGGACTATAAAGAAAGCTAAGCACTGAAGAACTGATGCTTTTGAACTGTGGTGTTGGAGAAGACTCTTGAGAGTCCCTTGGACTGCAAGGAGATCCAACCAGTCCATCCTAAAGGAAATCAGTCCTGAAGATTCATTGGAAGGAGTGATACTGAAGCTGAAACTCAACCCTTCGGTCACCTGATGCAAAGAACCGACTCATTTGAAAAGATTCTGATGCTAGGAAAGATTGAAAGCAGGAGGAGAAGGGGACAACAGAGGATGAGATGGTTGGATGGCATCACAACTCAATGGACATGAGTTTCAGTAAACTCCAGGAGTTAGTGATGGATAAGGAGGTGTGGCATGCTGCAGTCCATGGGGTCACAAAGAGCTGGACACTACTGAATGACTGAACTGAACTGAACTGAAAGATCTCCTCATTCCCTGACATAACATACAGGTCCTAGCACAAGGCACAGAAAGTGCCTCAGGAGCATTACCCATATCTAGCACTGAAATATTCTCTTGGAAAATGTCATGAATAAGTATGACTGTACTCATTTGAGCAATAAGCCAACAGGGAATATTTTGTTTGCTTGTTTTTGAAGAAAAACAAAAGCAACATGAACCNAAAGATCTCCTCATTCTCTGACATAACATACAGGTCCTAGCACAAGGCACAGAAAGTGCCTCAGGAGCATTACCCATATCTAGCACTGAAATATTCTCTTGGAAAATGTCATGAATAAGTATGACTGTACTCATTTGAGCAATAAGCCAACAGGGAATATTTTGTTTGCTTGTTTTTGAAGAAAAACAAAAGCAACATGAACCTGAACTTAATTAAAGTTGCTTGTAATTATTTAATTAGATGTATAACACTGAACATATTCATTCCGGCCAGGGACCCTTCTCTCTTCTAAAGGATTGGTTGGCAGAGATCTCATGTGCTTTGTGATTTTTCTTAATCCTTAATTTCATCTCCTGTTGAGGTGAGGATGCTCATAATCATGCTCAGGTAATTGCTTTATCAAATGGTTTAATTGTGCATTCAACAGAACTGACAACAAGAAGGGTATTCTTCCTAATGCGTTTTTAACAAAAGCACTAACTAATTACATGGCATTCTATTTAGGGCATTTGAGAAGAAGAAATGAAAACCTATTCTTCAAATCTTGGTTAAACACACGTTTGCATATACAGCATAGAAATAAGTGGCTCAATAATTAGTTGCATTGCTTCCTTCTGCTAGAACTTCATAGCTAATCTGCATGTTGAAGCAGACCATGGAAATTCTGAGGATGCATTTTCACCATGGATGGCGTCTGAACACCTGTGCTTTCTGAAAATGTCATGATAACCATTTTGCCTGAAAGTTTATCCTTAGGAACCAAAAAGACTTATTTTGGCATGTTCCAAAAAGAAATAAAAGCTTAATACAACTGAGGATAGGTGTACCTCATGATTAGAAGGAAGTATTACAACATTAGGTCAAATGGTTTAAAAGATTTCTGAATCTATCTTATTTTAGATGAAATTCCTCTTCAACTAGATAACTAACATGTCTAGTATGGACCTGTATTTTATGTTCATTTTTGCCTACCACTTCTAGAAACACATGCAAGCCAAGTTGTTTCACTCGTGTCCAACTCTTTGCAAACCCATGGACTGTAGATCACCAGGCTTCTCTGTCCATGGTATTCTCCAAGCAAGAATACTAGAGTGGGTTGCCACGCCCTCCTCCAGGGGATCTTTGCAACCCAGGGATTGAATTGTGTCTCCAGTGGCTCCTGCATGACAGGCAGATCCTTTACCAGTAAGCCACCAGAGAAGCCCCTCCTAGAAACACAGTACACCTTAATACATTCTGGTGTGCTCAAGCTAGCGTCATTTAGCTGAGGCCTGTAATGACACAAATATTTAATAACATTCAGTATTTTAAAAGGTGATTATGCAATACACTACTTTAAAATTTTTATTCAGTCCAGTAAATACTCTTTCCCTCTTTTTTTATGGTTAAACACACACACACACACACACACACACACACACTACACTTGATCAAAGTGAAGGGTAGAGTTAAGAGGGTCATGTGACCATAGTATTTAATTAAAGGATGGACACACAGTTCAAAAACAGCTGATTGGAATCCTTTCCTGGGATTGAAACACAGATATTGGCAAATTTCTTTGCATTTTCTAGACTAGAAGCAAATAAATCTGGGGCTGTCAAAATCTATATTTCTTGCCAAGGGGAGAAAGCCTCTTGGCAGAATGAAGCCAAGCAGAGACGGACAAAGATGAGAAAGAAGGAAAGGCAGTGTTGTCAACACTGAATCTCCGCTTCTTTCTCTGCGGTCTGCCTACCCCCGTATACTTTCTAGCCTTGAATGCCAGTAAATCTTCATATTCTGATGAAGCTAAGTTTGAGTTATGTTTCTGTCACTTGAAATCAAAAGCGTCCTGATGATACAGCTGGTATTTTATATTACTTTTCAGATGGCGTTTAACTCGTAGAAGTAAAGACTGTCACTCAAGAATCAGACAGACCATGGTTCAAATATCTACTTCTGCTGCTAAGAGCCGTGTTGACCTTGGACAAAGGTTTACAAGTTCAGTTTTCTCCTCTTTGAGACTGCTAGTGGTCTCCACCACAAAAGTTCATTGTGAGAATTAGATGGAATAATGGAGAAAATAGACTACCACAGCACTTAGTACAATATCAGAGCATCTAATACATGTTCAATAATTAAGTACCGTTGTTTGACTGTTATTACCACTGTTGTTACTATTTAAAATATTACTAGGGTAGAGGCTTCTAGATTACTCCAGTATACACTCCATTCTTCTTTTTAATAATACCACTCTCAAATTTTAGCTGGGTTTAGAGCTGTCCCAGAGAAGGCAATGGCAACCCACTCCAGTGTTCTTGCGTGGAGAATCCCAGGGACGGAGGAGCCTGGTGGGCTGCTGTCTATGGGGTCACACAGAGTTGGACAAGACTGAAGTGACTTAGCAGCAGCAGCAGCATAGAGCTCCCTGGAAAGAAACCCTCATTTTCCAGCCTCCCCTGCAGTTTTGCATAGTCTTATGACTAAGTTATGGCCAGCAGGATGTGAGCAGAAGGGAACTTAGTGACTTACAGACCTTGCTTTCCTCTCTTTCCTCCTCCTACCTGGCTTGGCACAGCAGCCACTTTGAATCCAGAAGCTCAACAGTTCCAACTGCTGAGGATGACGAAAAATAAGGATGCTGGTCATTGACAGTCTAGAGGCCGCATGTTGGCCCCAGGTTGCTTATCTTTAGAATGTTTCCAAGAGAGAAAAGTAAAACTGTATCCCATTTAAGACTCTGTTCCATTTGGACTTTCACTATAGCAGCCAGAACATATACCCTAAGATACAATAAATATTTTATATGTTATTTATTCCCGTTCCCTCCCAAAACCCCATGAAAGAGAAGAGGGAACGATAGCCAAACAAGGGCAAGAACTAATAGTTGAGGGTTTTTGTACTACAAACACTAACTTCTCATTGTTTAGTGAGGTTCAGCACCCCCAGACTGAAGAAAGGATGATTAAAATCAGTAAGATCTCAGAGTGTGGTGGGGGTAAAAGCAAAGTTGGGGTATCTGCCGTGGAGGACTTGTCCCCAAACTTCAAGCTGGTTAATGTATACAACAAACTTGCTTAGAGTTCGTTAGATGCCACTAAGTATATCTCCAAAGACATAACACTTCTCATGTCAGCTTTTTTCTAAGCTACATAAAATTAAAATATTAACAGTGAAACCTGACCCAACTCCCTCATTGGACCTTCGATCTCCACGTGGTCTAGAGGCACATGACCCAACCCTCTCCTGTCACAATCGCCTGCAAGCAGGAAGGGATGGGGCCGTGTAGCTCTTAGTTCTTAGTTCCCCTACAGGGCTGTACACATAACTGCTGCTATTCCTCGTTCCTGGGACCATGACCACTGCTGTGGTGCTCCAGTTTCCTCCTGCACAAAACCTGCAAAGGCAAGTCTCCCGCCTCACTGTCCAATCTTCTTCTCTTCTGCATAGTCAAAAGTGAAGTCAGAGAAAAATATTGTATATTCACGTGCATATGTGGAATCTAGAAAAATGGCATAAATGATCTTATCTGCAAAGCAGAAAGAGAGACACAGATATAGGAAACAAATGTATGGATACCCAGGAGGAGGGAGGTGGGATGAACTGAGAGACTGGGATTGACATATATATACAGTATCAACAGTATGTATAAAACAGATAACTAAAGAGAAACTACTATATAGTACAAGGAACTTCACTCAATGCTCTGTGGTGACCTAAATGGGAAGGAAATGCAAAAAAAAAGGGGGGGGGATATACGTATACATCTAGCTGATTGGCTTTGCTGTACAGCAGAAACTAGCAAAACATTGTAAAGCGACTATACGCCAATAAAAATTAATTTAAAAAAAAGTGAGGCCCTCACCAAGGAGCCATTTGCAAGTGAAGACAATTCTCACCCAGCAAGTTCTATGGAGACAAGGCTACCTAAAAATATCCCTGAGGACACTGACAGCATCAACCCAGCCAAAAAGCAGCGGAACTGCATATAAAAACCACCCACGCCTGTCGTGGACGCAAGGCCACAAAAGTCTGCGGGAGACTAAGACACACCGAGCCTGATGCTATCTTGAGAAGGCTCACAAATTCAGGCCTGGATTCATGCTAACGCTCAGAACAGCCTGTTCATGGGAAATGCCGGCCAACAGAGACTCCATTTGCCAAGAACTTCAAACATGACCTTTACTTGGTAGCAATTGTTGGAAACTATTAAGACGTCTCTGAAAATAATATAATCCTCAGCAACAATATGTTGAAAGAAATGCCAAGCTTGTAAGGCAAGCTCTCTTTCCCCCTCCTTCACCTGCGCATTCTCAGAACAGAGGAGAACCATCTTCCTCCACAGTGCTTGCTAACTGGGCCTCTCTCTCCTGCATCCAGACAGAAAGGAGCCATTTGCTAATTGTTTCACAGCAGTTAATGAATAAACGTTGTTGGGAGGGGAGGGGCAGAGCAGAGGAATGTTTGCCTGCCTGTTTCCCCAATCCCAACAGCCAGGCTGATGCCAGGGAACAAGGTTCCCAGGGACAAGCCGAGAACCCTCTCCTTCCTCCAAGCGGCTTCTGCCTCAGTGTGAGCAGGCCCAGTCCTGACAGCTGAGCTCTGGTCACGTGGGTATAAAAATAGAGAGACATCAAGGAAATCCTATTAAAAGAGGTCTGACCAGGGAGGGGCCTTCCCTAGCAGTTCAGTGGTTAAGAATGCGTGCCCTCATTGCAAGGGGCACAGGTTCGATCCCTGGTCCAGAAACAAAGATCCTGTATCGCACATGATGTAGTTGAAAATAAATCAATAAAAACAAATTGTAAAAAAGGCCCAGCCAGGAGAGAGCCAACAGGGCCAGAACATGGAGCCATGCGGAATCCCACCCCAGCTCCCTTCTGAGTTTCCAGGACCCCAGCATCCTTCCACATCTGCTCACACTTTTCCCCAAAGACCTCTCCCCCTCCAGAGGGAGGAAGAGCTGAGACTGCCCACCTGAAGCCTGGGTTAGCCAGACTTGCTCAGCGCAGTGATGCTTCCCCTCTTACAGGTAAAATTACAAGTTAGCAGCCAGGACCGCAGGAGTTTTCATCTTTCCGTGCATTTAACAGCAGAGAAAGGCAAGACACTCACAGATGCCAGGGTCCCTCTGGTTTAGGCTGAGGCCATGAAGCCATTGGTAAGAGCAAGTGCAAGGTCACCAGGACCCGGATGGTGAAGACATCCTTCTGTTGAGCTCAAAGCTAAAATGACTCTCTATATTTGAAACTGAGACAGTCGCCAAGTCCAGCTATGACTTCTGGATGCCTCTTCTGACTGCATTCTATCCTGCTCTGCAACCACCATACATACAGCCAGGGTAAGTGGAGGCAAAATATAGATCCTTAGTAAGACCACCAGGGTTCTTAGGGTGAAGTCCCACCCCACTCATTTGGCCTTCAACGCCCTGGAAAAGTGGTCCCTGATAGTTTTTTAGCCTCATCTCTGTAGGTGGTTAAGCCCCTATCCCCAGCCCACGTGTGACACCACCACAGCAGTGCTTCAAGGGGGTTCTTGTTGTGTTTCATCTCTTCAGCTCCCTCTTTCCTCTGATGAAATGAGCTCTCTATATCTCCCACCCTGATCTGTACTCTGGGTGACTCCTTCCAGGTGTAAGGTCTCAGTGAACCATTGCTTCCCTCTAAGAAGATTACTCACACCTCCAAACTGGTTGAGGTGGCCCTGTTCCGTGTCCCGCAGCACCCCAAACATCCCTTATCTGAACACCTAATGAAAGGAGACTGCTGCGTAACCTACCTTCCTTGAAACGGGGCTTTGTTTTTTGCATCATCTCCAGCGTTTAGCATGATGTGTGACAGTAAGAAAGAATTCACTAAACAGTTACTGAATTTCTGGACTGCTTCGGTTTTCCTCGCCAGGACCTCAGGGCAAGTTAAATGATGAGGGTCATCCTTACTGCCTGGAAGCCACTTCGAGGGGCAGGGTCTCTACCATGCTCTACCATCCCAGGCCCCCGCTTGCCTGTTCCCAGTGGCTTCTGTCCCTTATCTGTTGCGGGTTATGCTTTATAAAGTCTGAATACAGTCATTTATTGCCATGTAACATCTTATATCCCTTCATCTCTAGACTCTCTGCCTTCTTGTAGATTTTATCTTTGATCCTGGGGGAGTCACAGAGCTCTGAGTAGCATCCTTGGTGCCAGGTCATGGAAAGAGCCCTGCTACAGACAGAGGTTCTAAATGCATCTCCCTCTGTTCTAGGAGCTCCTGATCATTCAGGGTCCAGAGCAGAAAGAAAGTTTGTTTGATGGAACCCAAAGACAAACACCAAGAGGACACAGCTGACACCCTCTGTCCTCCCCCTGCTCCTGACGGCGCTCCCCAGACTTCTGATCTGTCTGTGAAAGGGTTAGCACTTCCCCACAGTCCTGGAGGACTGTGACAGTTTCTTACAGATTTCCTTGATGGTGGTGGGACGGGGTTGTAATACATTTTTGCCAAATTTTTCGTGAATTTGATTTATGACATAAAATCACTTCTAGTTATACACGCATCCTAGTCTCCTCTCTCCTTTGTTTCTTGACCCCAATGACCTCAAAAAGGCCATAACTCCAGGGGATGGGAAGTTACTTGTTCACAAACAGTCAACTCATTCACTCTATTAACTGCCCATCTATTGGCAGTCCTGTGACAGCTTTGTCTGGGAGACTAAAATGTGCTCTTGAACCTCAGTAGTGAAGTGGTTGTGGACATAGGGCCAATAGCTAAAGCACTCCAATAAGTGAACCTGACCAGTCTGAAATATCTCCCCTGAAAGGAAGTTTAATTGCACACCACAAGGGTTTAGAATTGGTCTTGGCTTCAGAGGTCTTGGGCAATCAATGCACACCTTCAGCATTTGATTCATTTCTTTTGGAAAAAGAGAATTTCAACTTTCTAGAAGTTAAGATAGAAAACTAGGAAATTAATGTCAAAAACCAAAGTCCACACCATTTTCCTGAGCTTCCCAGGTGGTGCTAGTGGTAAAGAACCTGCCTGCCAATGCAGGAGACGTAAGAGACTCGCGTTTGAACCCTGGGTTAGGAAGGTCCCCTGGGGGAGGGCATGGCAATGCACTCCAGTATTCTTGCTTGGAGAATCCCATGGACAGAGGAGTCTGGCGGACTACAGCCCATAGAATCATAGGGAGTCAGACACGACTGAAGCAACTTAGCACAAAAATACACCATTTCTTCATTGCAATGATGGCCCTCCACCAGCCCCTCCCCTCTGTTTTAACTTGATTAGAATTGTGTGATCACATATAACCAGGCGGGAAGCTTGATAATCAAACTCTGCCACTGTGCTTGACTCTTTGGGCCTCAGTCTACCCTACATGGAGAAGGGGGAGAAGGGTACTACAATGTCTGATGAGAAGGCTTTAGATCTCTTTTTTTGCTCCAAGAAAATACAGCTGACCAGGTCTGGGAAGGAGGACTGAGGCAGGTGCAGGAATTCAGGGGCATTAGGAGAAGGCAGTGGCACCCCACTCCAGTACTCTTGCCTGGGAAATCCCATGGACCCCATAGGCTACAGTCTAATGGGGTCGCGAAGAGTTGGACACAACTGAGTGACTTCATTTTCACTTTTCACTTTCATGCACTGGAGGAGGAAATGGCAACCCACTCCGGTATTCTTGCCTGGAGAATCCCAGGGACAGGAGCCTGGTGGGCTGCCATCTATGGGGTCACATAGAGTCAGATACGACTGACATGACTTAGCTGCAGCAGCAGAGGAATAACAGGCTGGGGCTGGAGCTGGGACAGGCTTTGGGGCTCTACCCAGCAGACTCTGGAAGCCATTTCTCTCTTGAGGAATTCCTTGATTCAAAGGAGCCTTCCAAATTCTGATCCTGCCTCTCAAACAAGCTATTTATCACTACCTGTAAGCAAGCAACCTTCTCTAACACAAAAAGCCAACTTTCCTGCCCAAACTGCAGGGGGGCCCTGACCAGCAAACATTTGCAGAGACATTCCCTGGGCAACTGACAGCATTTCAAGCCACACCTGACAGGTTACAACTGCTCGTTGTAGCTCAAGGGTCACGGGGAGCCAAAAGCACTTGAAGCTCCTCCTGCGAATGAGAGAGGCGTGAGCAGGCAGGGTGTTGCTGGAGTCTGATGTGCACTGTGCCACTTGCCCAAACAGCCCCTGATCACTCACTGACACTTCATGGCTCGTCTCCAACTGCAGACGCCAGGATGAGACAGTTCACTCTGGAGCTGGAGGGAAGAACTGAACGCACACACTGGAGCTTCACAAAGACAGGCTCCTTGCAAGGAGCCCCTCTCTGCCAGGGCCCCCAGGCTGGGTGTCTCGCTAAGTAGCTTGGCCCAGGGTGGCGATGGCTGACTTCTCTCAGTTACTGGGCTCTCTGAAACCCAATCACTAAAATTCAGGAAGGGCTGCACAAACGTGCCGTTCCTTCTCCGTGGGAATCTGCAAGGGCTCCTCTCTCTTGTCCATGACACTGAGTGCTCGCTGTGTGTCCTTTGCCTGGTGAAGGCAGATAGGCATTGTTTCTGCCTCTGGGACTATACACTCTTAAGAAAGACATGGGAAAGAAGGTACTTACAGTAACAAGTGTCCCACAAGCTTGGCACAGCCCAGCCACCTGCTCAACTTCCTGGCTTGGACTGCAGGTCTTCTCCTGGACCGTTTCCACATCCTCTGTTTCCTCCTCCCCTGTGCCTCGCCCCTTATTGTCAGAGCCACCATCAGGGCATACTCCCAGTTCTTCGAATTCATCATCCTGCCTTAGAGCTTTGGCCCATGCTATCTTTCCTATCTAGAACATTTTTCTGGTTCCTTCAGGATCAGGAAAGCAGGGAACAGGGGAAGGTGGGCATACTTAGCCAGGTTGGGCTAGGCTATCTGGCCAGGATGTTCTGGCCATGATTCTGGGCGGAGAAGCTGTAATTCACACAGCATGTCTCAGGTTGTGGGGGTGGGGGGTAAGACAGACAGACAGACTCAGGTCAGGAGGAAGAACCAACATGTTGTTTCCACTCCATCTTATGTTCCCAAGCACCTGGCACAGAGCCTGGCACATAGGAAGGGCTCCAGCGAAACCTGCTGAAAGAACAAAGGAATGACTAGCAAGCAGCAATGACGGTATTGAGCTCCTAAAGCAGATTACACAGGTCTGGGTCCAAGAGAGACAAAACTTCCGGCTTCTGCTTTGTTACATATAGTCCCTTTGGTGAGAAAAATGTGAAAAACGGAGAGGATAAAAGTCTACTTTCAGTGAATAAAAAGACATGACTCACATCAAGAAGAGTCAGTAGAAGAGCCTGGCACAGCCTCACTGTCATCCAAATAAGCTGCTAAGGACAGCAGAGGGGACCCCTGGCCTGTGCCATCTCCATGGTGTAAAGATCAGACGGCGAGGGGACCACAGAGAATGGAAACCATGCACCACGCGGTGGGGAACAGACAGAGGTGGGGCCAGCATGACAGCCCAAGCCCAGGGGCCACACAGCCACGCGGCCACAAACACCCAAGGAGTCACCATCTGCAACTCTTGTCAGCCCTGACTCTATTCTGCAAACGAACCTTACACAGGCAACAAGGAGCTAAAAGTGGGGCAGCTGTGGCTAGAGGAGATGCAAGAGTCAGAGCCTCACTCCTTGCCCCCCACCCACGTCCCACGTCTCACAGAAAGTTCCTGAACTCCTGCACGCAGCTCTTCACACGTAGCATTAAGGAGGGTATTGACTTATATTTGTTGACTAAAAGAACAAATAGGTAAACCCGTATCAATTGTGTGGTTTCTTTTTCTACCATTCATTAACCCAGTGAAATGTCCATTCCCAAACACAGATGGACAACCTTCACCCAAGGAGACTATCTGGAATTCCAAGAACAAAATCTCCCTCCTTCACCCCGGTGGTCCCTGCCCCTCTGCCTCTAATTCCTTTTGTTAGAGCCCAGATGAAGAGCTCCTCTTCTTTTCCTCATCACTCCAATAAGGATAAACAGACCCACTTTACCCCTAGTTCCTCTGTCTATGAAACCATTTTCTCTTCATCGTTTTGAGTTAAAATGACCAGTCTCCATACTAGCAAGCCCCCTCCCGTTAGACGGCAAGGCCTGAAGTCCCCAGAGAAAGGAACGGCAGACCCTCTAGCCCTGGGCCTGGTGTCACACAGGGCGAATTCTAGATACACAATAAATGCTGCTTACACATGTGCTGACATCACTCAGCTTCCTTTCACCTTGCCATCCCTAAGACGTGGCGTCCCCCGCAGGGGTCCCCCTCATATCTTGGCTGCCCATCATCTAGGCTGAATGACTCACACCTTTGGAACAGTTTGCTCCCTCATCTCCTCCAGGAAGCTGGTCTAGATTCACTTCCAGGATCCCACACCACTCTTGGAATCACCCTTCTTCCCCTTAGCCCTTGATCATTCCAGTTACATAGACCATAATGATTTTATCTCAGCTGTTCGGTCGAAGAGTCTATTCCTGTGGCAGCTTATCACAGGCAAGACTCCATGTCCACCAAGATTCACAGGGTCCCGTTTCCACCCAGAGAGCCTTGTCAGAACAAGCAGACACAGAGTACTTCTTGATGACCAAAAAAAAAAAAAAAAGACAATGAAGAAAACTGACCTTGGATGTATAGGTGTGGCCATCAGAGCCACAGACCATGGCTGACTGTGCCACGGGGCAGGGCTTGCACTTGACCAGATTCGAAGGTCCGACCCAGTGCTTGTGGACCACTGTCCCCTTCTTTTGCCTGAGGATGAAAAAAAGAGGGCATAAGTAACTGTCACTTCAGTTTCCAGGGGTCTTTCTCCTCCAGATTACCTGGATAAAGGCCAAATAAAAGAGGGCTGGTCAAACAGTCCAGCGCATCCCCAAGTCCCCTGGCTAGTACCCGCATTGAGTCCAGCTCACTGACAGCAAGCAGGCAGGAGACAGCTTGAAAATCCTAGGTTCACCCAACAGATGGAGAGGAGAAAGCAATGTGGCCACTAAAAATGTTGTAAACACATGACTTATTTTTTTTGATTGGAATATAACTGCTTTCCGAGCTTGTGCCAGTTTCTGCTGTATAGTGCAGTGAATCAACTACAGGTCTACATACATCCCCTCCCTCGTGAACCTCCCTCCCACCTTCTCAGCCCCCATCCCACCCACCCAAGCCAACACGGAGCCCTGAGCTCCCTGTGCTGAAGACACATTGACAACACACTAGAAAGACGATGAGAAACTGACTCTGTCCGTTCCTCCAGCCCCCTGTGGAGGGGGGCAGATCGCAGGTGTCCCCACACGGCACCCAGAGCCTCAGATGCCTCCGGGGCTGATGAGCATCCTCCGGGTAGGAGGACGCACAGACGACTCAGAGAGTAGTCTAGATAGAAGCGTGTCTCCAAACACAACCAAACGGCTTTATCACAGCTGTGGAAAAGCATCTCTGGATATGTTTTAAAGCAATTTCAGTCCAGCTTTCAATTTGCCATGCGACAGCGGCTCTGAGGTGATGTCACTTTCAGCTGCTAAAATCATCAGAATTCTACTCTTTCATTCCAGCTCCAGCATCCCTCTAGCCTAACCTTTGTCATAATGATAAATGGCGCTATTAGGATGGCTTATGTCCACGGAAAGAGCCCTGTCCTCATATCATAAACCACCAAAATCAAGGCCTGCAGTTACGGCCGTTCTTCCTCTCTTACAGGAGCTGCTTTCCCAGCAAACCATTGGGAGCCATGTCCCCGGCCAAGGGGCCAGGGCTGGGTGGCAGATAGGCAAGTCAGGTGGGTACTGTGCCCTTGACGCACTTCGCTTGGCCCATCCTGCAAAGGGCTTAGCTGGGCTCCAGAGTCAGAAAATACAAGTCCAAACCTCANCGTTCTTCCTCTCTTACAGGAGCTGCTTTCCCAGCAAACCATTGGGAGCCATGTCCCCGGCCAAGGGGCCAGGGCTGGATGGCAGATAGGCAAGTCAGGTGGGTACTGTGCCCTTGACGCACTTCGCTTGGCCCATCCTGCAAAGGGCTTAGCTGGGCTCCAGAGTCAGAAAATACAAGTCCAAACCTCAGCTCTGCCACTTACCGTGCCATCGCAGCAGAATGTTTCCCCCTGTAAGTCTCAATTTCCTTATCTATAAAGTGGGGGGTGTAGCGGGGAGGGCAGGACTAGTATTGCCTTCGAGCAGATAGTATGAGGATTAAAATGGCTGATGTATGTGAATGACTCAGTACAATGCCTGGACAAAAGGGAGCAATCAAAATGTCGTTCCCATTATTATTGTTGTTTCGTGGCTGTATTGTGTCCTACTTTTTGTGACCCTGTGGGCTGTAGCCTGCCAGGCTCCTCTGTCCACGGGATTTCCCAGGCAAGAATACTGGAGTGGGTTCCCATTTCCTTCTCAAGGAGATTGTCTTAATCCAAGGATAGAACCCATATCCCTTGCATTGGCAAAGTGAATTCTTTACCACTGAGTCTTCAGGGAAGCCCATTGTCAGCATTACTTGCCCCATTAGATGGAGCTATAGGGAATGAAAGCACCATTTCCATAGAAATGTGACTTAAGTCTAAGGCCCTAGGTTTGGAGTTGGTGCTGAACTCCCCAGAGCTCACAGGCCACAAGGAGTAAATCTTTTCTGCCAAGTGTAGAAGGGATCTTCAGCACCTTGGGAATTCAGGTTTGGCATCTGATGTGACCTACCCTCTTCCAAATGAAGGACAGGGAGACACAGTGGCATCCACCAACTTGGTTCTTATCCTACCTCAATCCTGTCCCAGCAGTTTGTGGGAGGCAGTAAGAGGAAGGAGGTCTGCTTGGGGAATTACTGGGTTGGCCCAAAAGTTTGCATGCTTATGGGAAACCCGAATGAGCTTTCTGGCCAACCCAATACCTTGGTGGTTGACATCAGGAGGGCAGCCACACACCCAGTGCACAACACCTTAGAGAAACTGGGNCCCAGCAGTTTGTGGGAGGCAGTAAGAGGAAGGAGGTCTGCTTGGGGAATTACTGGGTTGGCCCAAAAGTTTGCATGCTTATGGGAAACCCGAATGAGCTTTCTGGCCAACCCAATACCTTGGTGGTTGACATCAGGAGGGCAGCCACACACCCAGTGCACAACACCTTAGAGAAACTGGGGACCCCAGGCCAGATGGGGCCATAGGCTGAGCCCATCTGAACAATCACCGGGGAAAGGAATTCCTATGAGGGCACCTGGGGATGCCTGGTCCAGATGACTCATGTTGCTCACAGGGACAACTAAAGCCAAGCTGGGGAAGGGTTTGCCCACTGGAAAGGACCGGTGGCTAGGTGATGGGGACAATCACACAGCCAGAGTGTTGGGGATGGCTTTCCTTCAACCCTCCTCAGACTCACCTAGATGACTCACCTGAAAATCTGCTGGGGGCACCTACACGTTCACCACTAGGGCTCCTCTCTCCAACGCCTCCCTGCTTCCTCAGCAGTTACTCACCTTGTCCCTGCCTCTCTGTCTGGAATAAAAACATCTACTGTTCACATTTCTAAATCACATGGATATGGGTCTCCTATTATCTTTAACCAAACACACTTTCTTCTTTCAAGATGTGTTTTGGACTACGGAAAAAGGGATGGGAGGGGATGGGACTCCATGCAGCAGACAAGCAGGCTGCCGGCACGGGCTTTAATCTCGGAGTGGGTGATTCCTTCAGAGGAACACCACACATTTATCATCATTCTCACAGCAGATTGTCTGACGCTGATAATGAATCAGCAAATACAGGCAGCAGTTCTGTGTCTGGCAGCCTCTCTCCTGGGTCAGTCCCCAGCGTGTGCGCCCACAGCCAAAGTAATTCTTGTTTTGAGTTCCCAGAAAGTGGCGATAAAGTCTAGAGAGTGGGCAGCTTTGCTGGAGCAGACGACCATGTGCAATGATGCCTCAGAGGAAGGCAGATGGCAGGAGCTCAGTCAAAAGCAGGCCAGGGAGGAGTGAACGCTGAGTCACTGGCATTAAGGAAAAGACAGAACTACCGATTAATCACCAGCCAGTAATGATGGGTCATCCCTGTCTCTGGACCTGGACTTCACCATTAAATACATTAAGCCGAGACAAAGAAATGAGGCTTTCTGGGGCTTCCTAGTGGTCTGGTGCATCAAGGATGCTCAATATAGCCTTGCTGGGTGAGTGGGTGGATTCCTGAGTGCTGACCACTGCAGTGGTTACTAGCAGTTAATCACAAAATCACAGACTATCTGAGCCTGAAAATCTCTTAAAATGAATCTAGTCTAAGGATTGTAGTTTATAAATGAGAAAGTGGATACATAAGTGAATAGCAGAAAGGAAGTGCCCAGTGTCACAAAGAAATACAGGTAAGTTACTTCATATACAGTTGTCAGGTTGAAGTTATTCTGGAATTGACTGCATTTCTCTGGGACCATTTTAATTCCCTATTTGGCACCTATAATTTTCACCATCAGGGCTCAGTCTTATCAATAAAGCCCTTCTGAAACACCGTCCCCGACTCTATAACCTGTGGAGGAGGAAGTTCTCTCTCACACCCCATGCCAGGTGGTCATGGATCACGCCCAGGAGGAACCACCTCTGACCCTGGATGCCCTGGGGACTAAAGGTACAAAGGCCAAAGCATGCTGAGTTTCTCCAGTTTTAATGAAACAAGCATACCTGTTACATTCAGACAAACCCAAGTGTTTCTTATTCCACTAGGACTCGCGGGAAAATGGCATCCAAACCAGTACTCTCTGTCCAGAGGCCAAATTACACAAAGTAATGTACAAGTAGACGTGAGCCCAAGGAAGCATAACTTCCCTGGTTATTGGGTATGTATTTCAATCCCCGCAATTCAGTGCAAACCATAAAGAATAACCAACCCAGGTGAGGCAAGGGACTAAGCTTTCAGACTCTCAGATATTTCACTTCTTGAGTCAATGAAGAGTGAAATCCGACGAAGGTGTCTTGATGGCACTGCTATTCCCTGTGTCACAGACGTTCATCAACTGGGGCGACACAAGCAATTTAGTCTGGGAGGCAGGTCCTGCCAGCCCTCCCTTTGGCCTCAAAACCCTAACTCCACCCCAGTCTGGCTGGTGCCGGAGGCAGCCACGTCTCCTACCCTATTCATTGCCCCACACAGAAAATCTCAACTGACAAGGGAAGACAATCAGGAGATCACCAGCATCACTTCCTCTCTTTCGGTCAATTGCTTATCCTTAATCTTTTTTTTTTTTTTTTAAGTTTACCAAAATTCCCCGCACGTATGTATGCTTTTGAAGCAGTGTGATGATTCTTAAGGACAAATCTGATGATGCGATTTCCATGCTTAAAGCCTCCATCTTCTCACCTCCTAGGGCCTGTCTGAACTTCTATAGTTTTGGTGTTAAACTGACCAAGCATATCTTCACTGGGCCACTATCTGTCCACTTCCCTCCCCAACCCTCCACCACACACATCCATGCATACACACTCACCTATGCATGTCCATACACACATGTACCATGTACACATACCCCCATACGTGCACACACATCCACACATCCCATGCACACACATTCTTGCATGTAGACGTGGACACACACACACCCATGTATGCATGCACACACGTGTACATACACGCTGACCGCCAACACCAAATATTTTTGCTCCAGCCACTCTTTGCTACTTCCCAGAACCCACCAAAGAACTCTGCACCATCATGTGGATTTTTCCCAGATCTGAAACATGTTCATCCCCACCCACGTTTCTCCCCTTCACTCCTGCCTGCCTCATAAGGCTTTCTTGAAGGCCCAGTTCAAAACTCCCCTCCCCCAGGAAGCCACCCAGGGCCCCTCCCACAGGCAGGCAGGCTGCACTTCCAGTCCAGCATGGTCCTGTGATCACTTGTGGTCCCCAGCTAGTCTGTAAGCAAGCATCTTTATTAGGCTGGATCAATGTTAAGATGCTACTATGATTCAGACAGGACCTGGAGTACACCCAAGCTAAAAGCCTTGGAGCCCATCCTGGACATTCCCCTCCCCGCCCTCACCACTTCTCCCCATCACTCAAGTCCTACTGACTCTATCCCCAGCCAGCTACATCAGCCCCTTACATATGTCATGCTAACTTGAATCTGTATGACTTGGTAAATAAATGCTTTCTACCTATACAGCAAATGTCTGCCCCTTGTTCAAGCTTCAAATCTACTGCTTCCCATGGAGTTTCTCTTCCCCTTGGGAGCCCTAGCCCAAGAAGAATTAACCATGTGTGTGCATCTGACAATGCTCAGTAGTTTCAGTTGTGTCTGACTGTGGTCTGCCAGGCACTCTATCCACGAGATTCTCCAGGCAAGAACACTCAAGTGGGTAGCTGTGCCCTTCTCCAGGGGGTCTTCCTGACCCAGGGATCGAACCCATGTCTCCTTCACTGCAGGCAGATTCTTCACCAATGAGCCACCAGGGAAGCCCAGCGTTAATCATATTCATATCCAACTGTGATGGTCACCACAGCACAAAGCAGTTCATTGTGTGTCTATCTTCCACAATAAATTGCACGTTCCTCAAGGAGAGTGACTGGGTCTTAATTATATTTGTGATCCTGAGGCTTGGAAACATGCTTGACCCTTGGGACATGGGTGTGCTCAGTGAAATACATGAATTTATTAATTTGAACCTTCAGAATTTTCTCCTTTTATTTCTGGAAATTATTAGCACTAACTGGAAGACAAAAGTAGCATGTGGTTTAAGCAGAAAGAATTCAATAGACTGAGAAATTCTAATTCAGACTTGAAAAACAATTAGCAAAAATGTCTAAAGACAGCAGGGAAGTGGGTAGAGGGCTCTCCTGTATATCGGAGGGCTAAGGGACTCCCCATCTTTTGGAAGTAGGTTGCCTCCAAAGCTAGGAGAGGACCTCCAAGGCACAGGTTCCAAATTCCCAACTGATAATAATTTTACAATTTAGGAATGAAAAATGAGAATTCTCAAGAAATCTTCAGTGTTGCTGAAATAATTTTTTCTATATTCTTTTCAATACTATATTTAAGGTTTTTTTTAAGCAAATAGGATATAGTAAGTTTAGTGGTATTTATAAAGAAATGTAGCTTAAAGTGAAAATTCAGAAACTAGAAATTGCCAGCAAACACTGGTGGGTGTTGTTCAAATACTGTGATACTTGGACCTCCTAGCAAGCTAACAGCACAGCACAGAATCATGTGTTGACATTTGTTCTAAAGCTACTTTTTGGAACACCACTCAGAGGATTTCCATAAGGTATACTGTGCAAATACATTTATTAATATTCATTTTATTTACAAGAGCAACTCACCACTGGCAGCAGAGTGGATGATGACTACATTATTATAAGATGAAAATAACTACAAGCAAGACAGACCAGATGATAGCTCTTCCCTGTCCTAGTTCCTGGTAACCCTGGTAACTGGTTGACCAGTTGACCTGGTTTACCTTAAGCTTCAAGTCCACTTTTCAGCATTTCCCATTCTTGCCTCCCACTGGACCCTGCCACTCCTCACTCCAAGATCCCAACCCTTACCACCTGAGGCAGGTCCCAAACCCTGCCACTTTCCCATGTGACAAGCAAGGGAATCTTTGATGACATGAATTGTAACTCAGGATTTCATTTGACTGTGGGCAGAATAGGGTCATAATCAGGGCCCACACTAAAGCAGTATCAGGACAAAGACTTCCACAGTAATTTTTCCAGCAATAAATATATATGCCAGTATAAACTTCCTGATATCAATCCCAGAGGATGAAATTCAACATTGTATATCAAAAGTACTTGCACGATGGAGCAGGGCTGGGGGCCGCTAAGACTGTGTATAGAATTGCTGACTTTTTTCAGTTATTGAAGAAGACAAGACCACTTCATTTTATTCAATACACTGTGCATTCTAAACATGTTTGCATAACTTTTGATAGAACTGTTTTACTCTGCATATGAACAGCTGGTAAAAGAGGAAAGCAAATTCCAGATCACAAATAGTAGCAGCAACACTCCAGCTGTTTTACATGACTGCTAGACATCCCTCTAAATGCTGAGCACACTTCCCTGACTCCTCACCCACAATGACCCCCTGGCGGTAGATGCCGTCATTAACCCATTTTATAGAAGGAAAAAAGCAGAGGTCTGTTTAACCAGTCCCAGTCCCTTCTTCTCTGACCTGTCTTTGTTCTCTCATCAAATCTCTATGGCAGACCTTTCAGCTCAGAGGCTTGGAGAACCCACCCAGGAACCAACCCTTTCCAGTAATCACAGTGTCTGTTTGCCGGCAGCCAGGATCACTGCGTCTTATTATCATGTTAATATCAAACTGCCCATTGAAAACCAAGATTGAATTTGTTTGCAAAATCAGAACTAATTGCTTCTGAAACAAGGATGGAAGATACTCAGATAGTTGATATGGTGACTATGTTGAACCAGAGACAAAATAATGAATGCTAATTAAAAGGGAAAATATGTTAACCATTGAAATAATCTGTCCTGTAAAATGAAGCTCTAATTCCTCCGTTGTTAGGGTTATTTGAGTCATTATACTAAGTCATAAAATGACACAGGAGGAGTATAATGGCTTGTGTCATTTCAAAAGCTGCTTTGCGAGAGAGACAGACTCCCACGTGAGACACACTACATCCTGGTATCTGTGGGCTCAGGAGTCTCTTTCCCAAATGAAGAAGGTCCCAGATACAAGATCCCGTCCAGACAGAGTTCAGGTTTCCTAATAAACAGATGCCCATTAGAGAACTGTGGGAAAAAGGCCCAGTCTCTGTGGAGTAACTGATAAGCACCTTGGAGTGTTGTAAGCACCATCAAGCACTCACATGGTGCAAACACAAGCTGCTTACAGAAGCTTAAAATTTTAAAGGGCAAATATATAATAATGAGCATAGCAGCTAAACATTTATTGAGGCCTTATTATTCTGCTGGTACTATTATTACTACCAGCAAGAGGAAGTAACATGTTCTGAGCTCTCACCATGTTCCAGGCCCTTTACATGAACTGTCACATTCACACCTGCCAGCAGCTCCAAGGAGGAGAAAAGTGATGGCAGAAATGGGAAGAAGCGTGAGGAGTGAGCCAGGGAGACTTTGTGAGCAAAGCAGACCTACTGGATGGGAAGGTGGACCCTGGTCATCAGGGAGAAGCACCTACTAATTCACTGATTCATGCATGCACATCACTCACAGTAAGCCAGCACCCTGTGTGGCTCCATTCCATCTAGCTTGGCCCAAGTAAGGAGGCTGAGCATGCGATATCGCCGAGGTCAAGGCTCAAATGCATCCGAAGAGACAAGCAGGTGCCAGAATCAACAGAAAGCCCTCAATGCCCCAGCATACTCCCAGGCCACCACCACATCAGCTTGCTAAAGCACCTTCAAACCCATAGGAAAAGTATGTATTTTTAGTTTTTAGAGCAGAATCAGGGCCACCAAAAAGATACGTGCCTGGTATGGATGCAATTCCAAAACCAGGAACATGTTTGTGTCTGTGTGTGTGTGCATGCGCATGCGTGAATGTCAACCTCTGGCCTGAAATTCATTTCAACTTGAGCCTCCCTGACCTGCCTTTCACCTGAGCTGTGTAATGGCCCAGGCAGCTGGAAAAGCATCTAACCTTCAAAGATGACAAGATTTAATAGCCAGAGAAGAGTTTCCAAAAACATTGTATATGCATGCAGAAAAGAGCTGGAAATGCATTAAGAGGGCACATACCAGGGAACACACCCTCGGCCAGGTAGGACTGAGCATGCGAGAAAGGGAACTTCAGCTTTGTTACTCCATATGTCTAGTATTTGACTCTAGACCAGGTATTGCTGGTTTAATCTGTTCAAAATCTAAACATGGAAGGCATTTTCAGAATAAAAGAAACGCATGTTGTCAAGCCTACCCCTCACTGCCAGCCCTGCATCTCTCCAGTAATGTTTGAAAAAGCCTAGGTGATTGAAACAGAAGAAAGATCTTTCAGGTGCAGGAAGTAGGGCTCGATAAAGGAGGTTCATCTGCATAAAAGCATTGGGGAACACTCAAAGATTCTAGTGAAGACCAACAGGTCAGATCTATTTGAACCAAGTTTCTACATTATTGTGTTTTCAGGGCCTGTTTAAGCAAAGCTATCAAAGCTGAAGGTATAATTGTTCCAAAGGTGGTTAGGATCCTGGAGACAGTCTATTTACTAAACATTCATAATAAACATACTGCGCTGTGCTGTGCTTAGTCACTCAGTCATGTCCAAATCTTTGTGACCCCATGGACTGTAGCCCGCCAGGCTCCTCTATCCATAGGATTCTCCAGGCAAGAATACTGGAGTGGGTTGCCATGCCCTCTTCCAGGGGATCTTCCCAACCCAGGAATCAAACCCAGTTCTCCCGCATTGCAGGCAGATTCTTTACCTACCCACCTACCAGGGAAACCCAATATACCTACTATGTGCCAGTAATTGGGTAAAGAATTAAAGATAAAGATAATACTAGCATTGTGTTAAATGTACTTCCTAAAACACATATTACATGTAACAATTCTTTGTAAACATAATGATATTTAATTATTCTGAATGGCTGAATTTATTTGGGGTAGGTGTTACCTTAACTGTTTTTACTCTTACATCTTGAGACAGTAAAGAGTCTCTGCCCATGGAATTCTCCGGAAAGAATACTGGAGTGGGTTGCCATTCCCTTCTCCAGGGATTGAAACCCCATCTCTGCTTGGCAGGCGGATTCTTTACCACTGAGCCACCAGGGAAGCCCAGAGAGTCTCACAGACTGCTGACTTACTCAAGAAAATTTCTAACGGCAAGACATTCACTATTTTTTTCAGGACCCGCATCACCACCCTGAGGCCATTCCACATTTAAGAGTGCCAGGAGCAGTTTGTGGGCCAACGGCTAAAGGCCAAACCGGAAGCAAGTTGCCAGATTATAAACCCAGATCTCTGGGGTCCTCCCATTTCTGCACATTACTTGAATCAAGGTTTCCTTATACTTGAAACCAAACAGATATGTCCAGGGATCCTCTTCAAACCTAAACTCACAATGCCCTCAAGTGTCTCCTGACCAGATCAGGAGGATTAGCGGGCGGATGTGATTATGTAAATTCCACTAAGTGCTCAGAGACTGTCTGCCGT
The DNA here is from genome assembly GCA_006410615.1 of Neotragus moschatus. Taxonomy (NCBI): domain Eukaryota; kingdom Metazoa; phylum Chordata; class Mammalia; order Artiodactyla; family Bovidae; genus Neotragus; species Neotragus moschatus. The sequence goes on along the minus strand of SJYA01001068.1, from coordinate 735,820 downwards.
CACCTTCCATTAGGGCAACGACAGAGCATGGCCAGTGGCACCAGGGGCTAGGAGGCAGAAATAGTGGAGTTTTAATTCAGAGTTCAGCTTGCTGAAGAGCTCGGCCGCTGCGGCCTGCATGCAAAACCAGTCTGTGTCGGTGGGTGCATATGTGCTCACACACATACACACACACATACAGAGAGACATTTACAGGCCACAACTAAAATTCTGCTTTGTTAATGAAAAGTGCTAAGCCAGCAGTATAATAGCAGCTGTTAGGGAAATATAAGTGAACAGTTAAGCTTCCTTTATTCCCTTAGGATAATGGATAGCAGTGTACTGTTTTAAAAATCCATTTCTCCCTAAAAGGGAGCAGAAGAGAAACTGCCACTATTACCCACAGACCTTTGGCATCCCCATTTGATTTCTTGTTTGCTGATCGTCTTTGTTTGCTGGTCCAAGAAAGCAAGGTCCCTTTCTAGCCCTGAGACCTTAGAGGAAATCTTTTAGCAATGGACACACTAATTGGGAAAAAAAATCAAATGTTAAGCAAGTAAGCCTAGGGCTGAGAATTTCCACTGCCTCCCTCCCTGAGCATTCCTGATCCTCCCTCTCTGCAGGAGGGAGCAGAAATACTTAGGGTTTTGCTACCACAGCTTCCAGCTAAGTGTGTGTGAGCTCAGGTGTGCACACGAGGCTGAGTGCAGGTACATCTGATTCCGTCACTGGCTCTGTGATGTCATCTTCGAAAATACATTCTTACATTCCTGGGAGGCAATTCATTATTATGGGACATGTGCGTGAGGGGAGAAATAGCCACATTTGTTTTCTAGTCACCAGCAACAAAGCCCATTCCGGGAGGGCTACACATGACCTAATAGGAAGAATAAGTAAAATTTCTGTTTAAGCAGAATTTAATGTAAGCAAAATTAAACAGAGGAGGGTAGATGACATTAGGGACACTGCCTCTTTCGGTCAGGCCCAGAGCTGAAGCTGAAGTTCCAATACTTGGGCCACCTGATGCAAAGAGCTGACTCACGGGAAAAGACCCTGATGCTAGGAAAGATTGAGGGTAGGAGGAGAAGGGGATGACAGAGGATGAGATGGTTGGATGGTATCGCTGACATGAGTCTGAGCAAACTCCAGGAGACAGTGAAGGACAGGGAAGCCTAATGTGCTACAGTTCGTGGGGTTGCAAAGAGTCAGACATGACTGAGAGAATGAACAAGAGGAGACAGGCTGGAAGCTGATAGAGACATGGATCCAAGGAGATTCAGCTGAACATCAGTAGCTGCAAACTATCAACACGACACCACTCACCACCAGTACTGCAGAATCCAAGCATAGTCACGTCTACATCGTAACTTTCACTTGATCTGAAAGCTTTCTGCAAGCCAAGGTTGGAGCTACGGACAAACTCCTCACCTCTGCAGCAGCCCTCACTGGTAGGGGATTTTCTGGGTGGGGAGGCCAAGGATGGAGCCTACTTCTCTTGGTCTTGTGCTTTCTCAACACCTTCTCCTTCCAGGTTCCTCTCACCTTTTCCCAAGGACCAGCTCCACGGCCACCCCTTCATGGAAGATGTTTCAAACAGCCCCTTCCCTTCCCCCAAGCACATCTGTCCCATGGCATTGTTCCCAGTCCGTTGTTCATGCCCCATAGCCCTTTAGCACTGGCCACTTTGGACTATGCTCACTGAGGTCCCCAGCTCTTCCCACATACAGAAAAGATGCTCAAGGATGTATCGGCACAGAAAGCAGTAACCCTGTGTCCAAATGCTACTCCAGAGTAGAATCTGGACCAACGTATAGAAGTTGCTAACAGAAAACCTCTGACTCAATACAAGGAAGACATCTCACACAGTGAGAACTGTCCAAGGACAGAGGTTCCATCTCAGAAGGTTGGGGATGGAGGCTCCCAGTACCACAAGAGTTCAAGCAGAGGCCATTTGGAGGAAGAGGACTCTACAAAAGGCACACTCTGATTTCTGTAAGCATTCTTATTGTTTCTATTTCTTTAATATTGTAGTCAAGTACACTGAACATCCTGAATATCTACATGTATTTGTATTTGCTTCCATGAGATAGGGTGTCCAAAATGGAACCAAGGGGTCAATGAGGCCAAAATACCCACCGGAAATGTTGAACCAATTTGCACCCTGCGGGAAGCATTGGTCCATTATCCCAACCCTCTGTTCTGAAGACAGCTACCAAGATTTGCAGAGTAAAGTGCTTAGATTCACCACCAAAGGTCCACAGGTAATCAGCAGAGCCATTAAGAGCAGCAAGCCAATTTCACCCCATAACATGAAGTTAAAAAAAAAAAAAAAAAAGGCACATGAAAAAATTGCTGAAGTTAAAGAGCAAGTAGACGAGCAGGAAATCAAGTGTCCCCCCAGCATGTGCCAATCAGTTTGCAGGCACTCTGTGAGCTCACACAGGGGGCAGACAGCAGCAGCTGTCTTGGTGGACCAAGCCTCCTGGCGCCAGGCTTCTACCCAGGACAGAGGATGGACCCTCAAGACTGCTACCTGCTGTCTTCCCAAGTATCTGACTGGCTGAGCAGGCACCTTGGGCTGGAGTAGTTCTCCCCTCGCTTACTCTCAAGGACAGGAAGGGCCAGTCGCAAGGGCCAAGGAGCAGGGGCAGACCTCAGAGACAGGAGATTCTGGAGCCTGCAAGCCTCCTGGATGAAGCAAGGCAGTGAATTTAGGCCAGTCACCAAGAACCACAGTGGAGTCACGGAAAGCTATTCAGGCTTGGCCCGTGATGGCTGGCAGAGTGCATCCCCAGTGGTGCCCTTCTCCTTTTTTATTCCTGAAGGTAGATCCAAAGGCCATCCTGTAGTCCTCAGCAAACACAGACCTCCAGCTCTGAGGGACCCAAGAGGTGGATGAGATGGATGAAACCTGACTATCAACAAGGCCAAGTCTGTGGCCCCAGAGGACGGTTGACCTTCAGATATATCTAGTCACACAGAACAGAGAGAGGGCGGGCTGTAAGGAAGCCGCCAACCACCAAATCAGGGCAGGGAGCAGAGTCAGGGACGACGCCTCCCCCAAGCATAGGGCTGCTTCCACACCACTCCAGGTTACCTCCAGTTTCCCCATGGGGTTTCACAGTTACTTCTTAGTATTTTCTGGGTGTCTAGGAATGTGGTAGGTACTATGCATAAAATAAACGGAAATATGATACACTCTTGCCTTCATGATATGAAGAACCCTAGCTCAGTTGGTCGGAGAAGGCAATGGCACCCCACTCCAGTACTCTTGCCTGGAAAATCCCATGGATTGAGGAGCCTGGTGGGCTGCAGTCCATGGGGTCGCTGGGAGTCAGACACGACTGAGTGACTTCATTTTCACTTTTCCCTTTCATGCATTGGAGAAGGAAATGGCAACCCACTCCAGTGTTCTTGCCTGGAGAATCCCAGGGACGGGGGAGCCTGGTGGGCTGCCGTCTATGGGGTCGCACAGAGTCGGACACGACTGAAGCGACTTAGCAGCAGCAGCAGCAGCTCAGTTGGTAAAGAATCTCCCTGCAGTGCAGGAGACCTGGGTTCAATCCCTGGGTTGGGAAGATCCCCTGGAGAAGGAAATGGCAACCCACTCCAGTATCCTTGCCTGGAAAATCTCACAGACAAAGGAGCCTGGTGGGCTGTAGTCCATGGGGTCGCAAAGAATCGGGCACAACTGAGCGACTAACACCTACTTACTTACTAACCCTCACCTGCAGCATCACTGTGCAAGTTGGCTGACCCATCAGAGCTCCTAAGTAAGTCCATCAGCTTGGCCCTGCCACCTCCAGCTCCTTTTGTGACTTAACCGATTCATTCATCCATGAAGTATGTTGTGAATACCTGCAGGGTGTGAAGACCTGGAGTTACACTCCAGAGGGAACTAGATATTATGAGCACGTGGGATGAGCATGATCAGGGTGGAGTGGGGGTAAGGGACACACTCTGCTGGTAGGGTACTCACTAACCATGACAACTGACACAACCCCCACACGACAAACAGAAAGGCCTTGGCAGATGTGAACTCACATGAGCCTGACAAGGATCGTCACCCACCTGCTGGTTCCTATAGCATCTGGAGTCTCAGATGAGAAACTAATTTTCACTGAACACCTACTATGTTCCAGCATCATTTTAAAGTCATCCTCTGATGAGAAAATGCAGATTGCATGTAGGGAAGTGTCTGGAAGTCTAAGAGGCCCTTAGACAGAAGATGAGCTTCGAGCAGCCTTGCCCTGGTCCCCCATCTCTGCCACATAAAGGCTGTATAGGATTGAGTAAGTCACAAAATGTCTCAGTCAGAGTCTCCACTCACTCTTAAACTCCCAGGAAAATGGTAAATACCACTGGTGCGTGCTGCCCCTTCCCTGCCTTCTACCCCTGGCCCAGCCCCAGCTGCAGCTGCAAGTGACTGCTCCCTTCTTGAAATTTTAATTTTAGTTTATAGGATTCTGACCTGCTAGCCTAGACTATATGCATCTGTGATTCTACTCCCCTAGGCTACAAGCTCCAATGAGGGAAGCAAACACACACACACACTCACACACACTCACACCTAGAGTCTTCCAGCTCTTATATAGCACAGAATCTGGCTTTAAGAATAAGAATTCAAGAAAATTCAGTCCACTTTCTTGTCAATTATAAAAAACTCTACCAGATCTTTAACAATGGTTCTTTTACATCTTCTTCAATTCATAAACAATTGTTGTTTTATTCTGATGCTTTCTTGAAAGCTTTTGCAATAAACTATAATTAAAAAGTAATTTAAAAACTCAGCCCATCCTAAGCTACAACACTATGTCCCTCTCTGGTGTAAAGCCACATGAAAGTTCTTTTCACACCTGGCCTGAGAGCCGACCCTGTCTGTGGCCCTCAAAGCTCTGTGTGCTCTGGCCCTGCCTCCCTCCCCAGGTGCTCGTAGCCAGGCCCCCCTCTGTCACTGCCTTTCTGCAACCCAGACCTCTCTCCTCTTACTTCCTCTAGGATACCAAGGCTCTTCCCCTTCTCTGAGCCAAGGCCTTTGCAAAGGCTGTTCCCCTCTCCAAGACCTCTTATTCCTGCTCTGTACCTTCTCCCCAGCTGGCACCTTACCCCTTTCATCCCCTTCAACCAACCTAAAGTGACTCTCTCTTATGGTACCCTGCTGTTATCCTACTTAATACAGAGCACAATTTACATGACACTTCCTTTATACTTGTCTTCTCCAGTAGACTTTAAGCTCCACAATGTGTGTCTATTCATCACAGAATTCTAAACAGAGTCTGGCAAGTGAGAAGCACCATAAATACTTGTTAAAGAAATGATCACAGACTCCAACTTCATGGAATCTGAATTAATGACCTCTAATCCACCATCACTGGGTCTTCACAGGCAGCTCAGTGGTAAAGAAACCACCTGCCAAGCAGGAGATGTGGGTTCAATCCCTGGGTTGGGAAGATCCCCCGGGGAAGAAAATGGCAACCCACTCCAGTGTTCTTGCTTGGGAAATGCCATGGACAGAGGAGCCTGGCGGGCTACAGTTCACGGGGTGGCAAGGAGTCGGACACGACTAGGGGCCTGAGCAGCGGCAGCAGCACACCACTGCGTGTGCAGAAGCCCCTTCCCCAGACTGCCCTGCCAACAGGTGGGACGCAGCCAGAAAGCCCTTCATCCCCATCACCTTCACAGATACCTCCCCGGTGCTTGAAAAGGGAAGAACACTAGTTCCAGGCCAGAGGGGAGCCCTGTCACTTGGCCCTCCACTTGGGAATCCTCGGAGCCATGAGGTTTGAGCCAGAGTCTCCTGCCTCACCCTCCAGTCAGCTAAGTGGGAAGCAGGGCACCCCAGTACCCCATCTGCAGCAAGACCATGGACAAGACAGGCTGGAAGAGGGGCCTTTCACGTCTCAGTAAGACAGCCACATTCATTTCAATGTGTACCCGTGAAAAACACCACTTAAGTGTGTGCCTTGGAAAGGTACCAAGGTCCCCAAACCAATTAACTTTCATCTCTCCTGTCTTTCTGTGCGTGGAAGGCCTTGCCGACCGTCCATCCCCTCTGTGAGGAACATTAAAGACAGGACGTTAGCTTGAGAACATTCTATTTAAAACAAAAGTACATCTAAAGATAGCCTCAGACACCCATCTAAATCACCCCGAGTCCATTTTCTGGCCCCAGAACCCGCATGGTCAGTGCCCCAGATGGGTCCTAGTCTGGTGCCCGATATCCATAAAGAATGTCTTTCATGGTTCATTGGTTGAGTTAATCTGATATAAAATGTCTAAACTAGAAACCTGTGAGTTGAGATCTTGATGAGTTTCGGCAGAGCAGCAAGCAGGCCACAGTAGATTTATTAATAACAAAGGCGAAGGAAAGAAGTTTTAGAAACTTAAAACAGAAGTAAGTGACAGTGGGCAAATCAACCTGATCAATTCTGTAAAAGAAGACGATGTTGTGTCCCGAGGCCACACTGACCTTGCTCCCCTGGACACTGGGCACAGCTCTCTCCAGACCCTGGAAAGTGGCCAAGAACGGGCAGGCGACACACACATGCCATGAGTCTCAGGTGGCTTAAGCTTGTCTGCTGCCTCTTGTTTAAGGGTGAACGGGCTAATATGACAACTCACCTGTGTGCCACTCAGCACACCCTGAGCCCTGATGGAAATCACGCCTCGCCATGACCTCTCCAAATTAGGCACACCCACCTCAACCTCCTTTTTTNAGTGCAGGAGACCTGGGTTCAATCCCTGGGTTGGGAAGATCCCCTGGAGAAGGAAATGGCAACCCACTCCAGTATCCTTGCCTGGAAAATCTCACAGACAAAGGAGCCTGGTGGGCTGTAGTCCATGGGGTCGCAAAGAATCGGGCACAACTGAGCGACTAACACCTACTTACTTACTAACCCTCACCTGCAGCATCACTGTGCAAGTTGGCTGACCCATCAGAGCTCCTAAGTAAGTCCATCAGCTTGGCCCTGCCACCTCCAGCTCCTTTTGTGACTTAACCGATTCATTCATCCATGAAGTATGTTGTGAATACCTGCAGGGTGTGAAGACCTGGAGTTACACTCCAGAGGGAACTAGATATTATGAGCACGTGGGATGAGCATGATCAGGGTGGAGTGGGGGTAAGGGACACACTCTGCTGGTAGGGTACTCACTAACCATGACAACTGACACAACCCCCACACGACAAACAGAAAGGCCTTGGCAGATGTGAACTCACATGAGCCTGACAAGGATCGTCACCCACCTGCTGGTTCCTATAGCATCTGGAGTCTCAGATGAGAAACTAATTTTCACTGAACACCTACTATGTTCCAGCATCATTTTAAAGTCATCCTCTGATGAGAAAATGCAGATTGCATGTAGGGAAGTGTCTGGAAGTCTAAGAGGCCCTTAGACAGAAGATGAGCTTCGAGCAGCCTTGCCCTGGTCCCCCATCTCTGCCACATAAAGGCTGTATAGGATTGAGTAAGTCACAAAATGTCTCAGTCAGAGTCTCCACTCACTCTTAAACTCCCAGGAAAATGGTAAATACCACTGGTGCGTGCTGCCCCTTCCCTGCCTTCTACCCCTGGCCCAGCCCCAGCTGCAGCTGCAAGTGACTGCTCCCTTCTTGAAATTTTAATTTTAGTTTATAGGATTCTGACCTGCTAGCCTAGACTATATGCATCTGTGATTCTACTCCCCTAGGCTACAAGCTCCAATGAGGGAAGCAAACACACACACACACTCACACACACTCACACCTAGAGTCTTCCAGCTCTTATATAGCACAGAATCTGGCTTTAAGAATAAGAATTCAAGAAAATTCAGTCCACTTTCTTGTCAATTATAAAAAACTCTACCAGATCTTTAACAATGGTTCTTTTACATCTTCTTCAATTCATAAACAATTGTTGTTTTATTCTGATGCTTTCTTGAAAGCTTTTGCAATAAACTATAATTAAAAAGTAATTTAAAAACTCAGCCCATCCTAAGCTACAACACTATGTCCCTCTCTGGTGTAAAGCCACATGAAAGTTCTTTTCACACCTGGCCTGAGAGCCGACCCTGTCTGTGGCCCTCAAAGCTCTGTGTGCTCTGGCCCTGCCTCCCTCCCCAGGTGCTCGTAGCCAGGCCCCCCTCTGTCACTGCCTTTCTGCAACCCAGACCTCTCTCCTCTTACTTCCTCTAGGATACCAAGGCTCTTCCCCTTCTCTGAGCCAAGGCCTTTGCAAAGGCTGTTCCCCTCTCCAAGACCTCTTATTCCTGCTCTGTACCTTCTCCCCAGCTGGCACCTTACCCCTTTCATCCCCTTCAACCAACCTAAAGTGACTCTCTCTTATGGTACCCTGCTGTTATCCTACTTAATACAGAGCACAATTTACATGACACTTCCTTTATACTTGTCTTCTCCAGTAGACTTTAAGCTCCACAATGTGTGTCTATTCATCACAGAATTCTAAACAGAGTCTGGCAAGTGAGAAGCACCATAAATACTTGTTAAAGAAATGATCACAGACTCCAACTTCATGGAATCTGAATTAATGACCTCTAATCCACCATCACTGGGTCTTCACAGGCAGCTCAGTGGTAAAGAAACCACCTGCCAAGCAGGAGATGTGGGTTCAATCCCTGGGTTGGGAAGATCCCCCGGGGAAGAAAATGGCAACCCACTCCAGTGTTCTTGCTTGGGAAATGCCATGGACAGAGGAGCCTGGCGGGCTACAGTTCACGGGGTGGCAAGGAGTCGGACACGACTAGGGGCCTGAGCAGCGGCAGCAGCACACCACTGCGTGTGCAGAAGCCCCTTCCCCAGACTGCCCTGCCAACAGGTGGGACGCAGCCAGAAAGCCCTTCATCCCCATCACCTTCACAGATACCTCCCCGGTGCTTGAAAAGGGAAGAACACTAGTTCCAGGCCAGAGGGGAGCCCTGTCACTTGGCCCTCCACTTGGGAATCCTCGGAGCCATGAGGTTTGAGCCAGAGTCTCCTGCCTCACCCTCCAGTCAGCTAAGTGGGAAGCAGGGCACCCCAGTACCCCATCTGCAGCAAGACCATGGACAAGACAGGCTGGAAGAGGGGCCTTTCACGTCTCAGTAAGACAGCCACATTCATTTCAATGTGTACCCGTGAAAAACACCACTTAAGTGTGTGCCTTGGAAAGGTACCAAGGTCCCCAAACCAATTAACTTTCATCTCTCCTGTCTTTCTGTGCGTGGAAGGCCTTGCCGACCGTCCATCCCCTCTGTGAGGAACATTAAAGACAGGACGTTAGCTTGAGAACATTCTATTTAAAACAAAAGTACATCTAAAGATAGCCTCAGACACCCATCTAAATCACCCCGAGTCCATTTTCTGGCCCCAGAACCCGCATGGTCAGTGCCCCAGATGGGTCCTAGTCTGGTGCCCGATATCCATAAAGAATGTCTTTCATGGTTCATTGGTTGAGTTAATCTGATATAAAATGTCTAAACTAGAAACCTGTGAGTTGAGATCTTGATGAGTTTCGGCAGAGCAGCAAGCAGGCCACAGTAGATTTATTAATAACAAAGGCGAAGGAAAGAAGTTTTAGAAACTTAAAACAGAAGTAAGTGACAGTGGGCAAATCAACCTGATCAATTCTGTAAAAGAAGACGATGTTGTGTCCCGAGGCCACACTGACCTTGCTCCCCTGGACACTGGGCACAGCTCTCTCCAGACCCTGGAAAGTGGCCAAGAACGGGCAGGCGACACACACATGCCATGAGTCTCAGGTGGCTTAAGCTTGTCTGCTGCCTCTTGTTTAAGGGTGAACGGGCTAATATGACAACTCACCTGTGTGCCACTCAGCACACCCTGAGCCCTGATGGAAATCACGCCTCGCCATGACCTCTCCAAATTAGGCACACCCACCTCAACCTCCTTTTTTCTAATCCATCTCAATTTGATGCACAATTTGTGTTACTCTATATGACTTAGTGACTAAATCACTACCATGCGTTCCTTAATATGTAAGAGGAAGCACAGCAACAGCAGCCCAGTGATCTGGGGCAGAGCAGGGAGGTATGCTTAATGCTTTCTAACAAAGCTATGACAAACCTAGACAGCATATTAAAAAGCAGAGACATTACTTCGCTGAAAAAGTCTGTGTAGTTAAAGCTATGATTTTTCTAGTACTCATGTATGGATATGAGAGTTGGATCATAAAGAAGAAGGCTGAGCACCGAACAACTGATGCTTTCGAACTGTGGTGCTGGAGAAGACCCTTGAGAGTCCCCTGGATAGCAAGGAGATCAAACCAGTCAATCCCAAAGGAAATCAACCCTGGATATTCATTGGAAGGACTAATGTTGAAGCTGAGGCTCTAATACTTTAGCCACCTGATGAAAAGAGCCAACTCACTAGAAAAAAAACTCTGATGCTGGGAAGACTGAGGACAAGAGGAAAAGGGAATGACACAGAACAAAATAATTGGATGGCATCACTGACTCAATGGACATGAGTTTGAGCAAACTCCAGGAGATGGTGAAGGACAGGGAAGCCTGGCCTGCCACAGTCCATGGGGTTGCAAAGAGTCGGACATAACTTATCGATTGCAAAACAACAGAGACAGGGAGGGGATGAGAAAGTCATGCTCCATCAGTCCCTGCTGACAGCACGTGTGTCTTCAGAGAAATCTGCCATAACACATTCTCCATCTCCTCCAGATAGAATCAGGCTCAAAAAAAGAGAGCCAGAGAGAAGAGACAAGGCTCCTTTGCTTTGGATCCATTAGAAACTGAACTGCCCTCTCTAGCAGAAGGCCCTTCTCTAGCAATGCAGCCAGGAGGTGGGGATGGCAGGCTGGCAGAGGGAGCTGGGGAGGATTCTCACAGGGCAGAGGATCCAGTCCCTGAGAGCTATATCCAGAAACTGCCCAGTCAGGTAAGAGACCATGAGACTGAGAGGCCTCACCAAGTAGCCCTGCCCTCATCCACCCTGTCTTCTGACATAACTCTGCTTTGGCACCGGCAGTATGGTTTTAAAAAAAATAAAATGAAAGGAAACCAAGGCAGGGCAACATATGGGTCTGGGACATTTTCCTGGCAGATGTGATTTTTATGTTTTTTTAATGTATTTATGAAACGTGCCTAGAGAATCTGCCTTCCAGTATAAAGGTCTGCCTCTCACTCCTCTCCTGGCTCCAAGAGACTACAGATTCCACGTGATGATTCTCATCTCCATTATGAATTGTTTTTGACTCTCTTGGACCTCAAGCTCATCTAATCAATACCCTCTGCTTCAGAGAGGAAAGCAAAGGTGGGGAGAAGCTAACTGGCTTGCATGAGTTGTTCAGTCTTGCTTAGTGAAGGCCTCAGAAGCAGCTCAGGGGTGGAGGCACATGGTACTTCTTTCCTTTGAAAAAATAGCTTTGGTTTAAAGTAATTAAATATCTCTGTATTTAAGTGACACGTAGTTTGAATGATTGCTTTTGGAAAAACCACAGAGAGGAAAAACAAATCCAGAATTACTGCTTTTGGCATAGAAAGAAGGAAATGGGGTTAATAGCCGAGCTCCCTGCCAACCCCTCTATAAGGGGAAAGAGTCAGGAGAGAAGTTCCCAGGCATGTGTATGGAGGGGATCCAGGATTAGGAACAGATCGACTCCTGGGCCGCAGCATTGTAGGCTAAAGCAAACTAGCCAGTGAGAGCTCACACCAGTGGCTCTACAGCAGAGGGGGCTGTATCCCTCCATCCTGGTTCCAAATCTGTCCCTTACAGCCCTGTGCAACCAGGGGAGTTACTGACGGAAAATCAATAATCGCACCTGTAAAATGGGGATCATAATAGAGACCGACAGACCCCTTTTGGGAAATCCGTAAGGGCACTTCTGCTCAGTGAGCTGAGCACAGTAGTGAGATGGGCTGGGACCAGGACCCTCACCACAATGCTTGCACCTGGACACATCACTCCTCCAGCAATGAAATACAAAGAAACTGTAGGGACTAAAAATAAACCTGGGCATGTGCAGTTGGGGCAAATTCTGGACGCAAAAGATACCAAGAGACCAAAAACCCAACTGCCACTTTTGAAGTGCCTGGAGCATAAACAGGTGTTGGCAGTGAAAGCATGGTACTGCCCATGTGCCCTGCACACAACTACCCAAGGGCTGGGCACACCACCTCAGCCAGCCTTCTACCAAGGGTGGGGCACACCACCCCAGCCAGCCCTCTACCCAAGGGCAGGACACACCATCCCAGCCAGTCCTCTACCCAAGGGTGGGACACATCACCCCAGCCAGCCCTCTACCCAAGGGTGGGGCACACCATCCCAGCCAGGCCTCTACCCAAGGGCGGGACACACCACCCCAGCCAGCCCTCTACCCAAGGGCGGGGCACACCACCCCAGCCAGCCCTCTAGCCTGTGCCCTGCACACAACTACCCAAGGGCTGGGCACACTACCCCAGCCAGCCCTCTGGCCTGCGCCCTGCACACACCCCCACCCTCACCCCAAATAAGGAACAAGCAAGGGAAACTGGCTTTTATTCTCACTCCCTCCTGCTACAGTAGGGGCCCCAGTAAAGCCTTGCCTGAGTTTCTTGTCTGGCCTCTAGCCAATTTCTATTGACTGGGGGAAGGCCAAGAACCCTGATCCATTAACAGTAGGTGGCCAGCAATTGGCAACTCTGGAACCAACTACTCTCTGTTTTCTACAGCACCCTTCAAACATATTTGCAAAACAAAGGACCACAGCGGAGGGTTTTCTGTTTAGAAAGGTGACTGATTCAGAAGTGGGCCCACACTCAAAACTCCACTGCACGTATTCCACAAATAGCCTAGAAACAGCATCAAGCCCTCATTAGCACCCTACCTAGACAACATGGCAANAAACATATTTGCAAAACAAAGGACCACAGCGGAGGGTTTTCTGTTTAGAAAGGTGACTGATTCAGAAGTGGGCCCACACTCAAAACTCCACTGCACGTATTCCACAAATAGCCTAGAAACAGCATCAAGCCCTCATTAGCACCCTACCTAGACAACATGGCAAACAAAGATCCCTCAAGGCTAGCAGAGAACACAAGGCAATTCGTAGGCCCCTTGGAGAAAGGGTATGAGTGGCATTCATACAAAATTATAGTAAGGAATGTGGGCATGATTCCACTTTGGTAACTGGAAACAATGCCTGGTACCTAGGAATCACCCGCCTTTCCACGTGGCTGTGTGTCTCCCAAACTGAGACAGACACGTGTGTGTATAATCAACCCGTTCAAAGGCCCTGTAGCAGGAGGCAGTGCTTTGCTGTAAAACAAAACTGAGATGAAATAACCGTCATCCTTTCAAATATCCTCTGAGAGTTTGGTATTTGAGGCACATCCTGTGATGTACTTCTCTCTGACCTCAGACACTTTGATTCTGTTTTTCAAGTTCACATAAAAGACAGCGAGCTCTCAGATTGGTCCACTGCACTGCCAGCCTCGACTGGATCTGCATTCTTCACTGATGCCGAGAATTCGTTGTTATTCCAGATAATTAGGAAGTAGAGATAAAGGGCTATTACGTTAGAGGGGCCTGGCCCACTGGGAAGACCAGCTGTCGGCTCCGTATTTAAAAACAGATTAGTTCCCACTGCTCCCAGAAGGCTTCCAAGGGTACACTCAGACATCGAGAGTCCCACCCTGACATCCTTCCCTGTCATTCACGAAGCACGTGCAGAATTTGAGAATGCAGCTTGTCGGGAAGACTTAAAACAAATGCTTCAATTTTCCATTCTCCAAATGAAAATCAATGGCAACAGAGAGGCAAAATCAATGTTCAGCGCTCTGTAGGGAGAAGCCCTCCCCATCTCTTGCCCACCCAGAACAATAAATCAGAATGAGCCATCCCACTGGCAGTGAATTCCTGAGAGCAGATCCCTCTGCAGGTAGTATGACTTTCTGTCCATTTTTTCATCAATCACACCCTAAGAGGGTATTCTCTTTAAGAAGAGCTGAGAGAATATTTTTAACACTTAAGTTAGAAAGAGTAACACACTGCTGTACTAAAAACACTTCTGCTTTAAACTGATTTGCCACTAGGATCTTTGGCACCTAAGACCAGAATTTGACTTAACTGTTTCCCCAAGGTCCAATTTGCATTATCAAACATTAAAGAATGCTCAGGCACCCCAATGACCTACTTCCCCAGACAAACCATGATCTGCTGTCACCAATGGTCAGCTTATATCCACCACAATGCCATATAAACATAAATCATACAATTCATATTTTTGTCCTCTGTCACTCAGCAGAATTATTATGAGATTCCTCCATGCTGTAGCATGTATCAATAACTTATTCTTTTTTTCATTGTTGAGTATTACTCCATTGAAATGAATATACCACAGCTTGTTATCTGTTCACCTGCTGATGAATGTTTGGGCTGTTTCCAGCTTTTAGCTATTACAAGTAAAGCTGCTGTGAACACTTGTGAGTCAGCCTTTACATGGACATATGCTTTCATTACACATTCTAGAAACAAATCTTTTGTTGGACATATGTTTTGCAAATATTTTCTCCCAGTGTGGCTTGTCCTTTTATTAGCCTAACAGTGTCTTTTGAAGATCAAAGTTTTTACTTTTGATGAGATCCAATTTGGTGATTTTCTTCTTTTTTCTGGCATTGATAGTTCATGGTTTCTTTGTGCTCTGTTTAAGGAATCTTTATCAATCCCAAGGTTACTACTCTTGCTTCCTTCTAAAAGCTTTCTCATCTCAGCTCTTATACTTAGGTCTATAATCTACTTCAAGTTATTTTTAGTATTGTACATTATATAATCACTAAGATTTATATCGATAAAGTGCTGTGGCATCATAAAATACTTATTTGTAAATATCAATTGAAGAGAACCCAATCCAAATTGTTATATACAGGATAAACACCACTCAATGAGCAAGTTTTGACAAAAACAAATCGGTGGACAAAAGTAGAGGAAAGAATGGAAGGCGACATGCTGGAATACTTTAATTACTGGTTTTAGATTCTATGACCATGGCTTGTTTCCCGTTTCTTCTTATTTGTCTGTACTTTTCAGTGTTTTCCCTAATGAGCCTCAATTACTGTAATATAAAAAATAAATTAGAATGTTAAGAAAAAGTCACCTAAGAGAAGCTTTCATGACCCCAGGTTTCCTTCAACACTGCTCCTAAGTGCATCGATGGCCCTCTTAGAGCACCTAAAAGATGAACATGCTACCAAGAATTAGCCTTCTCCCCACCCTACTCAATACAGCTCGACAGCAGGAAGAGATAAAACGCAGAATTTCCAAAGAGAATCTGAGTGTAGCTGAAGTCTCTCAGTGAAACCAACCACAAGCCCAATACCATTCTAATACTGGGGGCGTGTTTGCATTGAAATTGCTAGTCCAGCCACCTTGACACCAGGTGGTCACAAATGTGTGTGTCAGACCGCTTCTCCGCTCACTTAGGCTCCAAAGGCAAAGAAAGCTAATGAATTTCTCTTGTGGATNCAACCATGACCAGGAAGGGGTTTTCTTTCACCTGCTTGGATGAGGGCTCAGAGTCAGAGAAAGTTGATTCAAAGGAAATTAAAAGGTTAACTTTCTTTGCAAATGTGTTTGAGAACTGAGATGCATACCACAGCAAGACTGCATGTACCATGCACCACATAAGACACAGATCAACACCTGTCCCCTCCTCCCTCGGCCCGCCAGCCAGAGGTCAGGTACCCCAGACCTGGTGGCTGGAGAATACCCTGGAGCCCTTGGTTACCTGGGGAGCAGGTGCTTGCGGCTGACACACAGCGCAGTCTGGTAGTCCTGGGTCACACACACCTTGTGAGGGCTGCATTTCACCTTCAGGCAGGGATCTTTGGATGGGTCCAGGGCTGAGGCAAAAAAAGCAAGAAGAGTTAGGACCTCCAGGTAAATTTAATTTATACTTATACTCCATGAAACAAGTGGGAAACAAACAGAGCACGCGTTTGCACTCTGCACTCTTTACTTAGGCTGGAAGGAATTGGAATAAAAACCCACACCAGGGGGCATTCTGCGTCTGTGCCACGTGTTTTTCTTCAACATCAGGACAGCGATTCTTTTGTGCTTCGGGAGTTTCAGCATCTTCATCTTGGCCAGGAATTACTTTAGAGCCCTGTGTGTTCCAAGGACCAAAAGCTACATAGCACTCTTTGGTTCTTTGTCTGTCACTCCTTTATACGGCTTTGCACCCAATTTTACTTGTTTCCTATAATATGCAATGTCCCAGAGGAGGAGAGTTTTGCCTTCAGTTCCATCAGCACACACTGTGAGCATCCATCAGCCTATTTTAAGTTTTGTCAAGAACTTCGGGATGTACAAGATAGTTATGAGCTATACAAACTCATGATATAATTGGGTGGGGGGGAAAAAAGCTGACACATAAATATTTATTGTGCAGGGGAGAATTAAACAAGGGCCATGACAGGCATACATAAAATGATAACAGAGCTTGAAAGAATAAGAGAGATCAATTTCTGGGGCAAGGATTAATGAAGCATTAATATGTAAGTTGGATCTTGAGGGATGAGCGGGATGGTAAAAAGCAAAATGAGAAAAGGCAAGCTGCGCAGAGCAGTCAGGCCTATTCCAGGGTGAGGAGGCACGTCTGGGGAACGCTCAGATATTCCATCTGACCAGAAAGTGTGGGCTTTGGGGTGGGAATAACACGGGTGGTGTTGATTCAGCCGAGTCACTGGAGAAGGGTCTTCAGAGCCAGCACATCATATACGGCAGCACTTTCTGGAACAGGCAGAGTAGCCGGCCCCGGCTAGGTGACACCTCACAGGTTGAGGTGCACATGCTCCTCAGAGCAAGGAGGCCACAGGGCGCTCTCTGCAAAACAAAAGCAACAGTGCCATCTCCCAGGTCCCGGGCCAGGTGGTCCGTCTGTCACGGCTGCTCTCCACAGCCGGGCGAGGTCACGCTCCCACGTCCTCCCCCAACACACGCTCTATTAAACAAATCTGCATCCCGAGCTGGGAAAGCGATAGGACTCTAAGAAGTATTAATGCCATGCCCCCTCAACCCTGGGGCCCCTCAGCGATCATGAATGCGCTGCCTTTACAGGAAGTAAGGATTCCTGTCAGGCCACCCAGGCCTAGAATCTCAATCGTTTTCTTCCAGTGGCCCCAGGGAACTCTGCAAGAGACCTGAACACACTACATCTGAAGGTATTTCTTCCTGGGGCTTGAATCGCTTAGGGAGGCTCCCTCCACTGCAGCAGCTTCAGCTTCTGCAAACGGAAACCAGGTGCATTTGCAGGCCAGTCAGGTGAGCAACGAGACCCAGGCCTTGGTCCCAGGGGAGTCACCTGGTGGCGTCTACTCCCCAGTGGGAGTGCCCGGCTGCCTGGCGCTTAGCAGCAGGAAATGGACTGCAAGAGAGAGAGAAGCTACAGGGACAGAGTGCTCACTCTGAGCTCTTAAGCTAAGGGTGTCCCCTCTGGGAAGTGAGTGGCAGGGGCCTGTGTCTGGCCTCATAGCCTTCCCAGGCTGGGCCTTCCAGAAACTTGCAGCAGGAACTTCCTGGCTCCAGGTAGAATTCTCTGGCTTCCTTGGATGTCCTCATGAGGAGCCAGGAGGCCAGTGCATTTCAGGACAGCGGCCTTCTCCCAGTGCACTGCCCCCCAACCCTTACCCAGGGCTCCAGTCTAGCCAGCTGTGACTTGTTCTCCAAGACACACACAGCACAGAGCTAACAATGCATGACAATTGGATGGCCGCTGAGAATGACATGCCAGTCCTTTGCTGCCCTTCCCACACTTTCAGTCACCACAAGATGAAGACAGACACTTAGGGACCTGAAGATATAGGGGGATCAGACCCCTAAAGAAATGTGGGGACCAGGCCCCTGGCACCCCTGGCCATAGGAACCAAGTGAAGTATTTCCCTGACAAGTGCCAAGCATCGTAGACCCTTTGGGATTGCCACTGGAGTGGATCTCAGAGATGGAACACACCAGGCTGGCCGAGGCAATGGATGTCAAAATATGCAGGACTATATGACAAGCCTTATTGCCCAACTTGAGCTTCTTTTAGCTTTTACAGCCAATTTCACAGATATACATCATCCACACTGGGGTCCAGATGACCCCAGTGAATAGTGAGATCTCAAGGAAAGTGAGTCTGCTGAGTGGAGCAGGAAGGAGCACAGCCTCTAGACACAGTGATCCAAGTGGATGCTGCCTCCACTGCTTCCTAACCTCCTACACCTCAGGTTCCTCTTCTGTGAAATGGGATAACAGTGGTCCCTCCCATTGCTTTAGGTTGTCATCAGGATGAAATAAGTCCGTCTTTATAAGTGCTGCCAACAAACCTGGGAACATGTTAAGTGCCTTATAGGTGTCTGTTATTCTCTGTGTCTAGATTTCATTCCCAGAGTGAATAATAAGCCTTCATAATAACCAGAATGATAGCTCGCACGTATCCAGTGCTTTTGACATGCAGGCAGTGAACTAAGCCCTCTAATTGGATTACTGTACTTAATTCTCACACAAACACCCATGGTGGTGTCTGCTATTCCTGTGCCCATTGTACAAAGCAGACGAGAGGGATGTTCAGTATATGACACCTGGTCCGCTGACTCCAGAACCCAAACTCCTCAACATGATACGCCAGTGGCATGAAAAGCACCCAGAGTCTCCTAGAAAAGGTTGATGTGGGGCTTCCCTGGTGGCTCAGTGGTAAAGAATCTGCTTGCCAATGCAGGAGACACAGGATCAATCCCTGATCCAGGAAGATTCCATAAACCAGGGAGCAACTAACCCCGTCCACCACACTACTGAGCTTGCATGCCTACAGCCCCTGCTCATCCTCTGAGAAGAGAAGGCACCGCAATGAGAAGCCCGCACAACAATGGAAGAGGAGCCCTTGCTCTCCACAACTAGAGAAAAGCCCTCACGGCAATGAAGACCCAGCATATAAAGTAATAAATATAAAAATTATATTATAAAACAAGACTGATGTGGGGCCCTATCTCACACCATGTATTGAGCACAGATGCACCTGCTCTTGAGAGGCCTCCAGGGCAGACTGAGTCTTCAGGAATAAAAAGCAAGGGGGGCTGGTGCTGTCAAGGCTGGGTCACACGGCCTCGATATCCCCCCAAGAAGAGGAGGATGCCCACCATGGGCAATTGTGCCCTCTGCCTACCCCCTCTGAAGGCAGCAACCCCTCAAAGGAGTCACATGGTCAGTGGCCGTCAGTTTTCTTTCTGCAACCTTGTCATCTGTTACTCTACCTAAATTAAGCTAATACTAAGACTGAGGGCAGGAGAGGGGGATGACAGAGGATGAGATGGTTGGATGGCATCACCGACTCAATGGACATGGGTTTGGGTGGACTCTGGGAGTTGGTGATAGACAGGAAGGCCTGGCGTACTGTGGTTCATGGGGTCGCAAAGAGTCGGACACGACTGAGCGACTGAACTGAACTGACAGATCACTCTACTCCAGTTATTTTTGTTTTCTTTTTTGTAATTTTTTTTACGATAGCTCTTTATTTCTTTTGGCCACGTAGTGCAGCATAGTGCACACAGTCCCTAGTTCCCAGACCAGGGACTGAAACTGTACCCCCTGCTTTGGAAGCATGGAGTCTTAACCTGTGGACTATCAGGGAAATCCCTGCTCCTCCAATTCTTGAAGCTAACATTTCTTTTAAAAAAAATGAAAAAAAAAAAAACTCCAACCAGAAATACTATTAAATAAAAATCATCAGCTATTTAACTCTATACGCATACTTACTTAACAATTTGCATATAGAAATCAAGACTGCTAAAAATTAATTACCAGGTTCTGAATACTTCAAACATGTATGGGAATTATTTAGAGTAAATGAACTTCACAGAACAACAAAACAGTAACAAATCAAGCTGTCGGCATTTATTTAATCACCAGGACGCATCTTGTTTTTGAAAAACAGCAGACTTGGGATTGAAAGGGGATAAAGATGGTGATGGAGCGTGCCACTTCCATGTAAATGCTGCCTCTCCAATATGCTCTTTCCAGCACCCCTGCGGCTGTGGAGACTGACAGGCACCCACACCTGTACTGGGCAGGGCGGTGCGGCTCCACTTTCTAGAGGAAATAATAGGAGACCAGAATAGTAAGTGGTATCCGAGAGGCCCTTTAATAAGGTGCAGGGAAGCCCTGCAGGGGAGGAGGCAGTGGCAGAGGCTGAGAGTGAGCGACAACCCTGACCAGGGGCAGAAGCCTCCTTGTCAAGGTGCTAATGGTTTCTACAGACTGTGTTCCAAGTTTTCCTCCCCCCTAGCGCATGCCTGGTGATAAGACTCAGCAATCCCCACAAGAGGCCAAAGCCCTGCCCCCTCTGTTTCTATCGAATACCTGCAGGACGCATGTGGATTCAAGCAAGACAGTATGCCCAGCAGGTACCCAAGGAAGGTTAATTGCATCTTTCCGGCCCATTCACGAAAATCAATCAAGTGTCAACTGGCATAGGATACGTGTCCAGTTAATTTTCTCAATAATTTTTACAAAACATTTTTCAAAGGAAAAAAAGACTGAGTTAATTGAAACAAATTTGTCAAGCTGGAAAACATCAAATTCAAAAGTCAGTTAATTACAGGCTTTATGTAAGGTGTTTTTTTTTTTAAATTAATTTTATTTTTTAACCTTACTGCTTGGTCTCAATTAAGATAGTGATATTTTAATTATCGCAATTGTTTCAGAAATTATTTTTCAGTATGAGTTAATTTTTAATTAGCTATGTTAATTTTAAAACTCTAAATCAAGTCTTTTTGCTGTCCTCAGGCACATCCTATAAGCTCACTGGCAAATGGTTATAATACCTGGAAGAGCAGAGCAGGGTACCACCTCAAAGATGCTCGGATGAGAGGATGTTCCATCCTGTGGGCTGAACAATGGGTCCTTGAGTGTTACCTGGGGACGTGACATATACTAGGGTTTATTTGCTCTGCTAACATTTGCAGAGCACGTTTTAGGCTGGCACTTCTAGAGTGAACAGGATGTCATTCCTGCCTTCCAGAAGCTCACAGTTCAACAGAGGGGACGGTAAAAGGAGAGTAAGTTTAGTACACTATGGGAGATAAGGAAGGTACTGCATCCAGCCTTTCAGTGGGCTAGGTGAGACTTCCCAGACTGTTATCTGTGGAAAAGTGGGTTTAACCCAGACAGCAGGATGAGGAAGAACACTCCAAGGAAAAAGAAACGCCCTTTTCAGATGTAAGAGAAATGGTGGCAAGTCTGGGGAATGGCAACATTTCATCAGGCTGGAAGCAGGCTAGAGCAGGCATGGGAGGAGATGGTACTGTCATCATGGGGGGCCTTGAAACCATGATGAGGACTCTGGAGGGCCATGGCTACCAAGTTCCATAGTGAAGACAAACACGCACACCCTCCTGCGCTGAAGCTGGTGGAGAGGGTGTAGGGAGAGAAAACCTTTTATATACATTTTACATGGAAAGTGGTCTTTTGATAAGAACAGACACACTGTACACTCTCACCCTGGAAATGAGAGGCAGTGTCAGAGTGGAGGGCCCAGTGGTCCACTCTTAGTGCCCCCTTTCCTCCTGAGGAACCTCCATGACCCCTTCCCTGGGGCCATGAAACTGCACAGGATTCCAGAAGGCAACCAGGCTACCTGGTAAATCCAAGAAGTAAAGACTTCATCTCAAACCACCATGTGAACTCATGGTCCTCTCCGGTGACCTGTGGAGACTTCCTCTGACCAAAGGCCACTCGATTCGCAACGAGTTGACAAACTAGTGACTGTTTGCTGTCTCCCTGTTTCTTTTAAGGTTGCTCTCTGCCCAAATCATGCTCATGTGAGGTTCATTCTGAAGAACAAAGACACTCCCAGTGATTCATTCGGAGTGGCTTAATGGATGATGGACAATGAAATTACTTCAAACTGCTAAAACCTTGTCAAGCTAAGGCCTCAAACATTTATTACGGCTTGTCTGTCCTCATGGCAACCCACGTATGCATCTTGCCTCCCCCACCTCTCCAGAGGGGCTTGTTTACTAGCTGACGACATAGCCTCACTGAATATAAAACAGAAGATTCCACCCATAGGATTTTGCTGGAACCACGGAAGAATGGCAGACTGGAACGACTCTGTCTCTGTTCTCAGCTTTCAGATCAAGGGTTTGGCCATGCTCTCTGAGATTGAACAAAGGGGCTATTGGCCATGTGTCTAAACAGGACAGGTGAGTAATACAGAAGGCTGGATGTATGTATCCTCTCTCTTATAGTAGTCTGTGTGTGTTTGCAGGAGATGGTATAAACTATGAAAAATCTTTTTAGAGGGCAATTTTTCAACCATGTATTTGCTAACAACCATAAAACACAGGTAAGATAGGTGTTTATCATTCCCTCAACTTTTGATACATATGAAAATTTTAATAATAAATGGAAAGAAGGGCAAAAAGAAATATCCAATGACCTAGTAGATGAAAGTGTTAAGCAAAAACATATCTTTATGGTCTACAACGAGGGGAAAAATGTAAACAACTTGAATGTTCATCTACATTCATCCACTCAGGTTGCTACAAAATACCAGAGATTGGGTGGCCTTGAATAACAGAAGCTTATTTTCTCCCAGTTCTGGAAGCTGACAGGTCAGTTTCTGGTGGGAGCTCTCTTCCTGGCTTGCAGACACCCCCCTTCTCACTGTGTCCTCACATGGGCTTCTCTAGGTACACTCACAGAGCAATCTGATGCCTCCTTTGACAATTACCCCTGTCCTATTGTATCAAGGTGCCACCCTTAGGACCTCATTTCACCTTAATTACTTCCTTAAAGACTCTCTCTCCAAACACAGCCACAACGAGGATCATGGCTTTGACTTAAGCATTTAGTCCACAACCACATCTACAGGGAAATGGTTATCTTTATCACAAGACATCCATTTACAAAATATTGTCCAGCACTATAAAGGAATAAGTAGGTTTATATGTATTAACGTAGGTAGATGTTTATGGTATATTAAGTGAAAGAGAAAGGTAAAGATGAGAAAATGGATTTGAAATGGATAAGTAGCTTTCTGATAATATATGGCTAATAAATGGCAAAGCCAGTGCTCAAAATCAGGGCTGTCTACGTCCAAAGGAGACGTGCTTTCCATTTCCTATCCTGCTTCCTTTGAAAAGAAGCACCAGTCCCAGCCTCTACCACTCATACACCAGGGCCTCAGCCTCTCCTGAACGTTCTTTGTCTTCTGGGGCTGTCCCTGAGATAAGCTGTGAATCAGTGCAGACTGCCTGTGCCTGCAGGCCACCACCACTGCAGCCTGTCATTCAGCAGTCTACAAAAGGCACAGTCTCCTGCTTCCTGGAGAATCTCTACATCAGGGAGACAATGAGTCCTGACCATCGCCGGAGGCAAGAGCAAGTTTCCAGCCCTGGGAGATGACAGCACTCTTGCCTCTGAGATGTAAGAGTTAAGGATGTACTGTTCAGGGCTGGAACAGCAGTGGCGGGGAAGAGCTTTAACACTTCCTGCCCCTCCTCCACTGCGGTTCGTGTGCAAAATGAGACACTATGAGCAAACCAATAAGTTCAACGTGGCTAATTTACACATCCTGATCATTTGATGTGAATGCACTAAGATGTGTCCACTAGAGCAGCTGTGAAAACAGTCGTCATAAAATCACAGGCCACAAAATGTTATCAGTCAGTGTCCCTTTCTTAAAACTTTTATTCCGTGCAAAGGCTGCTCTGGGATGCTGAAGGCAAGGGCCCTCACTCTGCATTTTCACCAAGAAATTGATTTCCCTTCAAAAGAGGGATGGAGGAGAGGAAGAAAAGGGAGAGGAGAAGAGAAGAGCTGAGGAGGGAAAAGGGAAGAAAAGAGTATTTTACTACATAAAGCACCATCCCATCAGGGGGCTGACAACTGAGTCAGTGACATCAATCAGCCTGCAGAATAATGTACTATTATTCTAATTCACCACTGAGGTAACTGATACACAGATCAGTTTACTATGAATTAACTCGTGAGGAAACTGACGGTGTTGAGTAACCTGTCCGTGGTCACACAGCTGGTAAGTCTGGATTTCAATCTAGGTGAGTCTCACAACAAAGGAGATACTTGGATCCACCACACCACTCATGAGAAGAGCTTATGATGGGGGATAAAAGTAACGATTACAGTGCCAAGCAGCAGCATACAGAACCCCTCTGTCCACCTCCCCTGAGAATCATGTCACCCATAGGATCCCCATGAGGACTGCCTTCTGTGAAGAAAACATGGTACCAACAGAAGTCAAAGCCAAATGCTTGGATATGTGAATAAACTTGTACGATTTTTATAATAAATACAAAAGTCAAAGTTTCTTTCCAAGTCAGTGGTGATGTCCAGTGAACTTAACTTTCTCTCTTTCTCTCTCTGACATAAGAAACAACACAGAGCAAGTGAGCCTTGTGGTTCCTTCTGTGAGTGGGTTTTGTGAAGCGTGCATATGGTTCATATCACCGGGGGTGTTCAGTATACCTGGTGGTGACGTGGGGCAAGGCAAGGCAGCATGATCAACAGACTGAGAACAGTCATAGCTCTCAACAGAGGGGTGAGACCCCATGCACAGAGAAGTCTCAACCTTCTCACCCATTAAAATGGCCAGAATCTACTAAAACATTGTAATAGTGAAAGCTCTTGGGTTCTATCTCACTGTAATTGACAGAAATTATTCATCAGACATTTATGAACAAAGACGACAGAGTCACTTGAGACCAGTTCCATAACCTTGGAAAATAAGAGGATATAAAAAGCACAATAAAAATCAAATATTTCCAGGAAAAAGGTATACCTAAAAAGAGTTCTAAGAATTCTACAGCTCATAAAGTCTAGCTTTTGTACCTGGGCCTCACTTCAATGCAATTAAAGCTCTTATAAAACACATAGCTTTTCTCAGAGAACTCCTTTGGTGCTAATGAGCACGATTCTACATTATTCTGCAGCCATAGTAGCTGACCATAGTAGAATGGGAAATCTTAAAACTCTACTAATTAAAAAAAAAGAAAAAAAATTATTGTACCTAGAATATTGCCCAAGGGTTTGGATCAGAGAGGCATGAGCTTGAGAGGAGAGGCACAGCTGGCTGCTTCCTACCAATGGATCTTGACGGGTCCCTCACCTCGTTAGGATTCAGTTGCAGACAAACAGACCCGCCTCACTGGAGTGTCGTGAGGACCTGATGAGATAATGCCTGAAAGGTGCTGCACACAGGGCTTGGCATATGGTCCATGTTACCATGCTCTTACCAGCTCTTCAGGTAAAGGGAATGTACACCTAGAGCAGGGATCCTGGGCATTTCAGAGACTCAAGATCCTGGAGCTGCGGTGCTGTTTAGCCTTTCCAGTCTCAAATGTGAGATTCATCTCCACAGGAAAAGCATGAAAACTTTTTTTTGAACATCAAGCTCAGGGTCCAGTTGACTCAGGACGCCTTTGCTGATTAACCAGATCTGCTGAGGCCAATGTGTGACCACCAAGGCATCCTGTATCTCCAGGGGAGCTGTGCTCTGTTTGTCTCATGTCAGACTGTAAGGTCTGGAAATGAAGAATAAAAAGCTTTCCTTCCCTTAAATTACATTCACTAAGAGCACAACCTTCATGGTCATACTTTTTTTTTTTTTCTTTTTGAGAGAAAGTCTTTGGGCTTTGAACAATTCTACTGGAGAATCAAGGGGTTTGAGTGATAAGGTATCCTAAGAGCCTACATTCAAGCACCACTGGTAAAAAGCTAGGGGGGAAATAAAGAGAACAATGAAGGAGAGAGAACCTGGCAGTGTTGATCCCAGCGGGCAAGGGCTTGGGGATAAATGGACAGCAAGATTCAGCCCGGCAGGTTTGATGGACAAAGCTGGTGCATTTGGGTCATCAGCTAGTGGGCATCCATAAGGTTGCTTTCCACCCTGACCTACAGAAGCCAGCAGGAGCAGGTGTTAACTGAAACCAGAACAGTAAAGACTGTGGGGGAAACCTACCCCAGATTGGAGACCGAGATGCTCAAATGACCTCTCAGAGCCTTGTGCCATGTTGCATTCTCAGGAGCAGAAGCTCTGTGCCAAGCTTGAGTTAAGCAACATAGTATTCATTCACTGGACACTTCTGACAAACCTAAAAGTCAGTGAAAAATAGGCAGTCCCACACCACATGTATCTATCACAGCCTTATCTCCTCTTCCTGTTTTTCACAATCTAATCTAGTCCTTGCTTCTCAGACTGTGGTGGGCCAAGGAGGATGAAAATTCATAGTGCCTATCCCTGCAACATCTATTTTACCAGATGGTGGGTAATTTTAGATAATTTTTACCTTTTTTTTTTTTTTTTAAGACAATCACTGGTCTACCATAGACTAGAATGCAAAATTCACATAAGCTCATATCAAAGAGGCTTCCAAAATGTATGGGCTCACAGTGAATTGTGCCTCCTGAGGCTGAAAGTAGATATTTGCTCTTACTTGCCCTTAGGGGCATTTTGGTATAAAAGTTTGAGAAATGTTTAAAGGATTTTCTGAGTTTAAAGAGTCCTAAAAGGAAGCAGAGAGCTCTCCAAGGTACTGATATGTATGGTGGAAAATCAATAACAAATTGTTCATTCTTGCAAAGATCGGAAAGCAGCTCCAGTTAAAACTGGTGAATGAAAACAGTATCCTGTGCCCCCCTGAAGGAGACCCTCACCCCATACCATCTGTCCCAGGACTATCACTGTCCCCCTAGTGAAAGATCCTGAGGTTTTCTAGAGAACTGACCTTGCAGAACCCAAAGTTTTTTTTTGAGTCTTCAGTGTGCCAAGTATGGAGTGAGGTTTATAAATGAGCTATGAAGCATTTGTGGTTCTCCAGGTACAACTATAAAAATTAAAGCTGTTATCACTTTCATCTCTCCCACTGTTTTCAGAAACTCTTGGCTCTGGATTTCAAAATGGGTAATCGGAGACTATTCATTTCCAAGTCCTTTCTTTCTCCAATTAGGACAGATTCATTTCTGCTTTCTTGGGATGGTTCCCAAGGTTATTAAATTCCACTCCTTAACTGTTAACATTGAAGCAATCATGACAAAGTTAGTGCTGATTGGAGCTGAGGTTTCTTGGGGGCATTTTCTAAGCTATTAGAAACCACCTCAAGCTGAGAGAGGAATGCTTGCATCCCCCACTGTAGGTTTTAGTAAGTGCCGAATCATTTAAATCTTGTGTATTCTTGATGTTCCTCTGGTTTTTGTGTCCCACACTGTTCAATCATTTTGAAATACAATTTTCTACATGCATCCAAATAAGCTGAGCAATTCACACTTCCAACCTTGCTCACCACCAGCTTTCTTTCCTGCCTGTCTCTGCACCAATGCGCTGCTCAAGGGCCAATTCCCTCCCTTCCATTATTCTAAGCTAAGGCTGATAGTGCTAAAGTAAAATATAAATCAGGTATAAACTGCACATGGAAGACAGATGCAATGAAAAATTATGGCCAAGTACCTATGAGGTTTCCTAAGACAAATGTGGAATAAACACAAGGAGCAAAATCTTTCACTTTCATTCTTTAGCAATAAATACTGGGTATCCAGCAGGTAAGACAGAGTATGGAGATAATCATCTTTAGATACTATAAGGGCTGCAAAGTTTCCCCCCCCCCCCCACTAAAGGAGGAGAATTGATGTTCTTGTTTTTTGTTAAAGTTATGGATTCAAAATTAAAAAAAAAAAAATTAAAGAAAGACCATCATGTACCATCTTCCACAATCTGGCCTCAAACTTCGCTTCCAAAATTTAGTTCCTATTCTCTGCCCAATTTCTCCTCTTCCTCTGATATTTACTCTGCTCTTAGTTACAGCAGACAACTCACATCCCTCAAAAACTTGTTATGCTTTCACGTCTCTAGAGTCCAGGCTGCAACGTCTGATACAAAGACCCATTCCCTTCTTACAGTTGCTTTATGAGGCTAATTTCATCTCCAGTTGGTAGATGAGAATAAATATCAGAACTTGCCTAAGGTCAGGCAGCTAATCAGTGACAGAACTGGAATATGACTTTTAGTCTGTTGAACCTAGTAGAAACCTCAGGAGACTATAGACAGTATCTTTCTTCCTCATTCCTGCTTGCCTCTCACCTCCACACAGTCTGGAATATCCCAGGGATAATAGCAATTCCCGGGGATAATAACAATTGTTGAATCAGTGACTGAATGGCCCCCTAGCCCATGGACTTAATCACTCCTTTGTTTTGCTTTGTGAGGCTAAGGAACAAGTCTGGCTCATTACTTCTGAACCCCAAATCCCCTGACACGTGTCAACTCCAAGGGATACGCTCAGTTAATGCTGAATAAACTGTCTGCACCAGGAGTATCTTTGGAGAAATCTTTCATTTCTAGGTCACAAAGGTTCAGAGCTGGAGGAGTCCCTGGAGCATCTGCCTCTAGACAGGCACGTTTGTATTTAACACAGAAAAGACTTTGGCCCATCAATTCTGCAAACATTTATGAAACTCATTTCACATGCCAAGTACCATTAAAGCACTGGGCATTCAGAGATGGGCAAGACAAAAAAAGTCCTTGCTCTTAAGGAACTGACATTCTCACAGGAGAATAACAAGAAAAGTAAGGAAGGAAAGGAGGGAGGGAGGGAAGGCAGGGGGAAAGAAAGAAGGAGACACTAGGAGTGAAAGCTAAGCAGCTCACTTTAAAACAGTGAGGCAAGCGAGAGCTGCTAAGTAGTCCCAGTGGACTAAGTCAGGGACAGCCACCTTTGGCCAGCCTGGTCTTGCTGTCTACAGCAGCCCCCAGCAGTGACCATCTCCCTAGCCCATCTCCCTGATCCCCACTTCACCCTCACCACTTCCCATGTCAGAAACCTGCTCGCTCCACTCCACATCCATCATCACCCAGGCAGCCAATGCAGGCTGGTGATTGGAAGGTTCTCCCCTTCCACTCAGTGAGTTCAAGCTGAAAATGCATACCTGGCACTCCATAAAGATAGCGAACAGAATGAAAAGAGAAGACAAAGGATGACATGAAAGAGATTCCCTCTGTCCTGAACACTGCTTCCCTATGCAAATGTGTCACAGAGTTTTGCTGGCATCAGATCCCACTGGCTGGGGCTGCATCAGCCATTGGGCCTTTTGTGATCCTGAAAAAGCTAATGAGAAGATGTGTTTTTCTGTAATCCAAACAGTATCCATTTCATGCCCAATCGTTTTTTAAATGGGCAATAAATCTCCCTGGTGTGTTCCTTCCTCTGACAAATAAAAAACGTTGACTACCCTTTCTGTGAGCCCTGTCCAATCAAAGGGCCATGGGCCCCGAGGCCAATTCAAAGCTGCTGTCACAAAGGCAGCCCCGCATGGCCATCTCACTCCCTCCTAACAAGTCACCCTCATTGGAAGCCAAGCCCAAACCCAGGATTTTTAAGTCAGGCTGATGAAGCAGCCCAGTGATTTTTTAACTCATTTCAAAATTGCAAGCTGACAGTATTTCAGACTGAATTCACTGCTGTGTCAGGCAATGACATTAGTGAGATGGAGTATGACAAAGCTTCATCAGGTACAGAAGAAGCTCCCAGAATCATAGAGTCAGGGGTCTTGGGGATACCTTCTTCATGCAGAAGCAGGAGAAGTGCCTTTGCACCCTGAGACATGGGAAGGGGCTATGGCAGGACAGCCCCCAAATGTTGCTGCAGAAATGAAGCAATATGCTGGACATGCTCTGTGTGCCCCACTGGCAGCTGCCTCCATGCACTTCCTGGGTCAGGAGTACCATCTCAAACCACCCCTTCCCCCACCAAGAGTTTCCATATTCACGGCTTAGGAGATTACTCCTTATGGGAACACATTCCTTAGCAGTTCCTTCCCTAGGACTTCAATAAAGAAATCAGTAGAACACAGTTTACTTGAAAGGAGTCTGACATTTAATAATTCTTCTACTGATTAAGTGCAGACCTTCACTGAGTCCTGCCATGTGCCAGGTATCATTCTGGGTGCAGAACAAGAGAGAGCCTCGCCCCATGCCTATGGCACTGACAAGCCCCTGAGTGCCATCAGGTACCTGCCATTTCTGCTTGCACAGAATCCCCACAGCAACTCTGTGATATGGGTGGCACCATCATGCTAGTGTTACAACTAAGGTAACAGAGGACCTTGTAAAGAAAGGCCACAGAATACGCTTAAGCATCTAGAGCCACAAGAGACAGGGCAAGCATTCAGACAGCAGTGGATCCAGAGGCACCCTGTTCCAGAGGCTCCAGAGAACAGGTGGGGGTGGAGTATCCCACAGGTGTCCTTTGGCCAGCCCAGACAATGCTTTTAGAATCTGACTACAATGTTAGCAGTAATGAGTTAGAAGGAAATGTACAGAAATCCAGAAGCATTCCTGAGTTATTTTCTGTTGGAAGTGCTGACACTCCTGGGCTTGCCTTCCCATGCCTCACTGCACTGATTCCTTCTGTACCCCCTTTACACTCATTTTCACCTCAGTCCCTTCCTCTCCCCTCTCCTGAAAGAATCACCTGCCTGGTGCCAAAGACACTGCTGTCTACACTACCCATAGCTGCAGAAGAACATGTTATTTCTTTACAAAATAAACAACAGCACCATGCAAATTCCTTCCTTCTCTTAGCAAAGACTCCCAAGATAATTGGGAGGAAATGTTCCTGAAGGGTTAGTCTTCTTTAGTCTAAAAGCACTTCAGTATTTAGCAAAACAACATAATTTTTTTTTTAGCTTTAACAGACTAATTTTTCTTCCTTTGAATTTTTGCATTTGTGTAATTAATTTAGCAATCCTGTGCCCTAGAGACTTCTCTCCTCCAACCAACTTTACTCTGCCTTTTTTTTTTTTTTTCCTCCTTCAAGTCTTGACTTTGTTGAACATCAGTCTTAGGGTGGTCAGACCCCAGAGGTGGCTCTATGGCAGGGGAGCGACTGAGGAGCCTCATCTCCCACCCTCCAGTATTTTCCGTGAGGCGAGACTTTCACCATCAGTCTATCCCAGAGAGGCAGGTGAGGACATCTTCTACATGGTTTTCCTCTCTGCATTGGTTTCTGCTAATTGCACAGCCTACAATTAACAACCTCTCCACATCACAGCCTGCAGAAACCCCATCCCCTGGGCACTCACGTCTGCACTGATATGAATAAACAGACATTTCTTTAGGTGAAAGGTTGTCAACCAGGGGTCTTTGGACAGGCTTCAGGGAGCCTAAAACCTGCCCCCCCCAATCTTTGTAGACATTTTCATGATGAAAGGGACCTAGAGTGGATGTTCACCTGAGTCTTTCAATCCTCTTTTCCTAGCAGCAGACTGTTTTTCGTACACAGAATCACCTCTCCCCACTGTGCATGGGCTAGTTGGGACAATGGTTCAAATTGCCTTCTTATCACTAAAACAGACAGGAGTGACAGATGACAGCTGATCTTCCTCCCCCCATCCTGGTTCATTCAATCCCAGTGACCTTCCTGTAACTCAGCAAGGTGAAGGGAGGCCCCAGGGCAGAAGGGACACTGGGCATCATTAGCCTGTGGTCCCTGCTGCCCAGCCCTCTGGCGCTGCCTTAGTCCTTTCCCATTTCCTAGCCAGGGTTTTCCACTCCAGGCTTTTGCAGCCTCCATGAGTCCTGAATAGCCTTCCTGCAAGTGATCTTTAAGCCAGGCTATGTTGCTACACCATCCAGAGAACTCTTAAGTAGTAGAGATTCATGGTCTCTGGAGAACGTCACAGGGTCAGTGGTTGGAAACCACAGTCTCAGGGTGCTGGATGCTCCTTGTTAGCAGAAATGAACACCTGGCAAGTTAATGCACTGAACCATCCCTGCTGTGAAGGCGCAGAGTGATGGGATGAGCAGACCCTTCTCAACATCATAGTTCTCAGAAGCTACGCTTTGGAGATGAAAATCACCATGCGTATCACGGGAACGTGGGCCGTGAGATTTCTGCAGGACACTCCCATGAAGGTCAGCAGGGGAGGAGGCACTAGCCGTGCCTCCAAAGGACAGGAGTTCTGGGACACTGTGACAAGGAAGGCCCCTGGGCAGAGGACAGGCTGGGCTGTTGAGAAGACTCCTAGGCAAACCCTGCCCTCCACAGGGTAGCCCTGGGGTAATCTGGTCCTCAGGGTATCTGTGACCAGTACATCCAGGATCTTTTTCATTCTCAGTTCAAACCACCAGCTTCTCAGGCATCACAGGGGAGAGGCTGCAGTGATGCCCAGATTCCCAGGCACAGTTCCAATCCCATGCCTCTCAGTCCTAAGTACAAAATCTCAGCCTAGAGTCAGATGGAATCAGGGGCCCACTGTGATCCAGTTGGCTATTGCCTTAGATGGTGAATGAAGTCCCAGAAAGCATGCATGGCTACCAGGAGCCCACTCACACCCCCATGGGACATTTTCCTTTTTGATGGAGATATAATATTCCTAGAGGATGGGTGATTTTCCACTGGGATGATACCTTAAAGGGTATCAACCTCAAGAAGCAATAAGGCAAGAAAAGACATGCCTTTTAAAATGGCATCACCTCTGTTTTGAATACTCTAAGCCAATGGAATATATTAGAGTTGACACAATGTCAAGAGTATGTTGTCTCACAAGTCTCCAACTAGGAATAATGAGGATCAAAACCAACCCCTCGATGCTTGAGTCAAAGTCCTTCAGGGTATCCTGTGTTCTTTGGGGAATCTCTCAACTCTATCCCTAGGTAAGGCCAACTTCTCTTATCAACTTGAGCTTGCACAGGTATCTCTTTGGGCTTCAATGACAATGATCGCTTATGCTATAAAAACATTACTGCTTTCACCTACACGTTCAGTTATGGTTTCAATTTCCACCAACTTTTGTCCTGCATCAACAAAACTGTGAGCTCCCACCTTATGGACAGTTTTGACTTCCCTCAGAGCTGCCAGTATCACACTTCCATTGATGAAAGATGACCACTGAGTTTACAATAAACACATACACATTGTTTATAATATCTGGCACCACTGAAAATGTTTTGTCCAAATTTTTTCGGTATTCAAGAATCTCTAGGATGCTCCTACATCTAAGATATGAGCAAGACGGAATATTTTAAAAACCTATCTTTTCCATCAAGTATTCAGTGCCACCACTATCCAATTTCCATGATGTAAGAATAAGATCCAATAGCTGTCACAGTCTGGGTAACATCTAAGAATTGTCATTCCCTATCCTCATCTCTGGTGATATATTATACACCGAATTATCTTGGCGTGAATCCAGGGCCCCAGCACAATATTTGAGCTAGCTATATACTTCTACTTTTAAGTGGATAAGAAAGTTGTTTTCTTTTTCTTTTCTTTTCTCCTGTCTCTAGAGGGGAACGAAGCCTCTGATCAATGCACTCTTCCCATTTGCTCTAGTCTCCTGAGAAAATAGTCTGTCTTCTTAGAATGCCATGTGAAATAAGACTATGAGAGAATTTGTGCTTACATCAGGGATTATTTACAGACCCCCTACCCCACCCCTCAAACAGAGACACTGGGCAAGGTCTGTGTCACAACTGGTGGGGGTGGGGTGGGAGGATGCTACTGGCGTTTAGTGGGCAGAGGTCAGGGATGGGGTTAAACATTCTACAACCTTCAGGACAGACTCTCACAACAAAGAAATTATCTGGCCCTGAATGCCAATAGTTCTGATTGAGACAACCTAGCTTAGACATTCAAGGTGTGTTGGCAGGAGCTTTGGGTCTGAATTCATGTCTGTGTGGGGGATGAGAAGTAATGGAGCCTGGCAGGAAATGGAGGCATGAAAAAGAGGGAGCAGCAAAGTGGGGGTTACCCTTAAAGAGCCTTCAGAGAACATCTCTGTCCCCTGGTCTTTCTGAAATTAATAAATCAATTTCCAGATAACACTATTGAAGAACTGAAGTCCAGAGGGAGGAAGCTAACACGGCCAAGGTTCCTAAGCCAGTTGGCTGAAGTGCCGAAATAAGAACGTGGTCTCGCACTCCCAGCCCACTCACTGTTCCGTCTACTCTGCATGCTGAGCCCCAGGTAGAGAGAAAAGGAAACATAGCCCTGAAACTACTGCTGGCCTTTAAATTCATTAAGACAGACGGGAAGTAAGAAGAGACCTTTCTGATACAGGAAGGAACCAGACGAAGACTGAAAGGAAATGGATTTATTCAACATAAAATGTATATTTAGCACCTACTATATGCCAGGCTTCGGTTTAGGTCCTGGAAACGTACCAGTGAATGGGAGAGACAGAGTGCCTGCTGTCATGTGACAGACTTTCTGCTGATGGATGCGAGAGTGGCAGGCGCGGTCACCAGGGAAAGGCAGGAAGCTAAGGCCAAAGATAAAGAAAAGTTTAAGGTAAGGCTGGTATCCTAATATCCGCTCCTGGGTTCAAAGCCCTGTCAAAAGGCAGACTCCCTAAATACCTTTTAAAAGGATGTTACAGGCTGATGCAACATTTTGTTTCAAGCTCTAAAGCTGTCACAGGTCACTAACTACCCCATTACTTGCTAATGACCTAAGTAACGCACTACTAGGTAATGCAACAGTAGCAGTGGTACTAATGGCCAGCATCTCCTGGACATGGATGTATGATCAGAGGACTGTGCTCTGCATTTTACATACACCATCCGTCTCATTAAATCCTACTAGCAACCCTGAGGAGGAGGTATCGGTACCCCAACTGTTAGGTGCAGAAACGGGGGTCATTGATGTCAAATAACTAGGCCAAGGTCACACAGCCAGAGGAGTTCACATCCTGGTCTGTCTGCCTCCAAGAGTAAAGATGAGGGTGGAAGACACAGCCTGTCAGCCTACACTCAACCTGTTGGCCACTCCACACCAGTGTGGGTCTCTCGATTTTCCTGTCCCTCCTACAAACCACACACCTGCAGTTAATCCATAAGGTCTAATGCCAAGCAAACAGCTATTTTCATTAATATACACCGTACTTCTGTCTGTTCAATGTGGTTTCTCAGAAAATGTAAGTTGTCGGCAGACCATCTATGTCAAAGTCGTGTATTTCACACAGATAATAAAAACACACAGTGGCATGAGGACCACCTTGTTTGAAATGTAAATGTTCGCACACTGTTAAACTCTGAAAAGCAGGGAGGTTAGATGAAGTATTCATTTGCACTTTTGAGCACCATCAGGCAAGACAGATTGCTTGCTGCTCCATAAATTTTCACCACTAGATTAAATTTTGTTAATGGGACCAAGAACATTCAAAATAACCCATTTTTCTATGTGAATATTGGACCTAAATCATTACTCCTCGACCAAATTAAGTCTGTGGCTTTTCTTTTTTTAATCCTTCTCAAGAATCTCATCAAAGGGCTATCTGCCCAGGCTCACCCTCTGCCGACTAACTCTGTCGGCTCTAGGAAGCCCTCATGGATAAGTGTGTGAGAATCTCATTCTATCAACATTTAGACAACACCCACAATGTATCAGAAAATACAGGTGCATTCACACAGGTTGTGTCACTTAAGCCTCCCCAGAAGGCTCAGAGAGGTTCCGTCACTGCCCCCGGGGCACACAGCTAGGACAGGGCCAGGCCAAGGTCAAATATATTGTTCCAAATCCCAGTGCTTGGTCTCCTTTCACAGGCATTTCCTTTATACCAATCACTTAAGAGACGTCGGAATTTAGCTGGTTATGGAGGCTCTGTAAAGGCTGGCTGAATGAGGAAAACGCACTCATGGGCTGTAAGTAACTGAGAGCTATCTATATTTATGGGCTTCCCCGGTGGCTCAACTGGTAAAGAATCCGCCTGCAATATGGGACACCTGGGTTTGATCCCTGGGTTGGGAAGATCCCCTGGAAGAGGGCATGGCAACCCTCTCCAGTATTCTTGCCTGGAGAATCCTCATGGACAGAGGAGCCTGGCAGGCTATGGTCCATGGGGTTGCAAAGAGTCGGATATGCCTAAGTGCTAAGCACATCTGTATTTACAAGACAACTCTCACTTATTCCTGGATCAAAACAACTGTCATAAAACACTGCTGCTGCTGCTGCTGCTGCTAAGTCGCTTCGGTCTTGTCCGACTCTGTGCGACCCCATAGATGGCAGCCCACCAGGCTCCCCTGTCCCTGGGACACTCCAGGCAAGAACATTGGAATGGGTTGCCATTTCCTTCTCCAATTCAAGACAGTGAAAAGCGAAAGTGAAGTTGCTCAGTCGTGTCCGACTCTTCATGACTCCATGGACTACAGCCCGCCAGGCTCCTCCGCCCATGGGACCTTCCAGGCAAGAGTACTGGAGTGGGGTGCCACACTACAAACGACCAAAAAAAGGAGGAGGCAAGAAAAGAAAGCCTACGCTGGCACACAGTGGGCATCCAATAGCATCTCTTGGCCTGCTGAGCTCATCAGCTAATAATCCCTACAAAGAGAAACTCACACTGGGTGTGAACTGCCATTCTTGTCTGAGAAGGCAACATGACAGGGACTGTACCCTTCTAATAAACTTACGTTACCCATGCACATCCAATTATAAGGTTTGTGGTGGTTTGGTGGTTTAGTTGCTAAGTTGTGTCCGACTCTTGCGGCCCCATGGACTGTAGCCTGCCAGGTTCCTCTGTCCAAGGGATTCTCCCGGTAAGAATACTGGAGTGGGTTATCATTTCCTTCTCCAGGGGATCTTCCCAACTCAGGAATCGAACCCAGGTCTCCTGCACTGCAGTCAGATTCTTTACCAACTGAGCGGCTGCTGATGCTGCTAAGTCGCTTCCGTCGTGTCCAGCTCTGTGCGACCCCATAGACGGCCCCCACCAGGCTCCCCCGTCCCTGGGATTCTCCAGGCAAGAACGCTGGAGTGGGTTGCCATTTCCTTCTCCAATGCATGCAAGCGAAAAGTGAAAGCAAAGTCACCCAGTCATGTCCGACTGTGCTACCGAGACTTAAATTCCCGTCGGATTACCAGAGCAGCTGCTCAGGGGCACCATGCATGTCTCATATACCACATCACCAGGGACAGCCTGCTTCCCTGGCCAGTGAATGGCCTGAGCATCTGGCCTTTGAACTGTACATTTTCATACTTTACTTCCCTAGAACAGAATTCTGGAGGAGTTCCACAACACCTGCCCTGAAACACTCAGCACCAGAGAATGCAGCCCTGGCCTGAGCATCACCAATATTTCTCAGTTTTCCAGATGGATTGAAAAATGTAATAATTCTCCACAGATCTGTAGAAAAGGTGGTCAGAATGGGCCCTCAGGCTGAACCCACAGGAAGGGGCTGATCCTGCATGCTGATTTCCATGGAAACGTCGATGCTTTGCTGTGACCTTCCATTCATTTTGCTGTCTCCGTTACACCAGGATAATGAGGATTTGGAGAACAAGACTCACCAAGTCCATTTCTCCATTAATAGATAGGGTTTGATCCATTAAGGGGGATCGTAAGAATATTTCCAAGCTATCTTAGTTGCCACATAGAAAAACCAATTACCCAGCGGCCCCTCTCCCCGGCAGGAGGATGAGCTCTCCGAGCATCAATATTTCATGTCCTGTCATCTGAGCATTACTTAATAAAGCAATTGAGAGGATGAGTTTATTTTATTTTTCAACCTCCCCACCAGAGACCCAGGCCTACAGTACACGATGCTGGAACGCAGCTGATAATCATGGAGATGTACCTGTGGGTGTTCTGAAGCCAAGGGGCTGTTTCTAGCCTGAACTGCACACTCCCGGTATCTGATATACACTCCTGACACCAGGGACACCCAGTCACCATCTGTTCTCTCTGCCTGAGGTGAACTCACTTCAGAATCTGATCAACAGTGATGCAATTGACCACCAAATGACCAGACACTTACTGAGTGCCACATTAAGGGACACAAAGCTCATCACCTGGGGTCCCTGCCCTCCTGGAACCTAGAGGCTCCCTTTGGAGACAGGATGAAAACACACAGGCAGGCAAATGGTGGAGATGGCAAACCAGCTGAGCACATGACTGGCTATCACGTTGGTGGTGCACAGAGCCTAGCACGTGAATAATGTGTCTGGATACCTGCCTTCTTCTTCCCATCCAATATTTCACTCTTTCTTCCAGCACCTTCCCACACAGCGCTCATGGGAATGTGGTCTCCACTGATGTCGGCCTTCCTTCCCATGGTGAAGGGATCATATCCCTCTTTTTCCTGAGGCCTAGGGTAGCAGATAAGCATGTGGTCCGAGCCCAAGCCCCAGACCTCTTTCAGAATCTTTGGAAAATCCGAGGATCACATGCACCACAGCCAAGCACTTGGACTTGATGTATGTGTATGTATGCGCCAGTGTATGACCTTCAGCAGGGCCCTCAGTTCTTGTCCAGTGTTCAAGCCCATCCCTGACCCCAGCTGTACCTTGAACTTCTGTCATCCTTCTCTCAAATAACCGGTTTCTGAAATTTTCTTAAGCCAAGAGAGTTGGCTTCTATTTCTTGCACCCAAGATGCTGCCTGATCAAGAACTGTTTGCTGAGCGAGAGATGGAAGCTGTAATCCAATTGCTTCTCCATCTCATCACCAGCCCGGATTAGTCAGCCGGCAGACAGAGCATCTGCTTAGTGTACCAAAAGTATGTTTATGAGACTGATATTTCAAAGACAACTCCGCACCATCAAGCTGCGGACTAGAATCAGGGTAAACATCAGAATCATGTCGGCTTCCCCGCATCTATTTTGTAGTTCAGCATGGATTTCATTTTGATTTGCCTATGGGGTCAGAGCTTAAGGATCTGAAAAACCTTAGTCTGGCTCTGCCCACTGAACAACCATCTCTGCATTTATCAGCATCAACAAAATCAGGGTAAAGACTGGATGTTTCTTGTTGCAAATATTTAGCTACTGCATATTTAGAACTCTTACTGTGTTACATAGTTACTACATTCTTTGTCTACCTGTTACCATTTAATCCTCACAACAGTGCCACAAAGTATATTATTATTTCCATTTTGTAGTAAAAGGAAGAGATACTCAGAGAAGATAAGTAACTTGTCCAGATTTACACAGCCAGGAAAAGGCAGAGCTAGGCGCTTTGGGTGTAACCTCACCACCAAACGATGCCACCTGAAGATTAGCCTCAGGCACCTATTAAAGTGTGTTTCACAGTCAGACCCAACGACCATGTCCTGGAGGCCAAAAGAAGGTTGAGCTATACCCAAGTCAGGCCCCAGTTTCTGCCTAGGGTTTTCCTTAAGAAAGAGGGATGCCTTCTCCAACTTTGATGTGAACAGTTTTGCAACAGCTCGCACCAGCAGCAAACAATCCCACATTTAGCGGAAGCCCGTCCTCTTCAAGTTTAAACATACTTCTCTCTTCTCCACGGGGAAGAGGCGGGCTGACCTGACTCAGTGGTATAATTGGCTTTTATATGCTTGAAGACAATTACTAGGTCTCCCTGCAGGCTTCTTTTCCTGAGGCTACAATTCCTAATTATTTTTCATACATGCCCTAATTTCCAACTCCACAATCACATTTGTTGGTCTCCTTTGAACCATGTCCTAGCTGTCCTTTGCAGTTAGCAGTCCTGATATGTGGCATTACCCCTTGGTACCCGGTCTTGTCCATCATCTTACACCTGACTCAGGTATCTGTATTAGATGGGCAGAGGCAAAAAGATTTATGCCCAAGACAGGTGATAGCCTCCACTCTATAAGCGAGTATCTGCCTTGATCAGCAATCCTGTTCCAAAGCAGGTTTATCGGCAGGCCCAAGCATTCAGGAGTTGGTATTAGGGAAGGAACACCATCCAGGCTTAGCACCAGGGAATTCCTCGCCCTCTCCCCAGCCCTGGTGTTCTCTGATGAGTAATGGACACAGCCAGCAAGAGGAACCCAGCACATGTCCAGGAAGGGAATAAAAGGAGAAGCAGTACCATGCAGCCCATGCAGAGGGCATTACCCAGGAGTGACACCTTGTCATGGACAGAGCCACCACTGCCTTCTTACATATGCTGTGTTTCACACACCAAAGCTCCCCAACCCTGAACACACACACACGCACCTGTGCAGACCTAATCCCTACTCAGTTTTTAAGTGTCTACAATTCAGCTGGTCCCTGCCTTTGAGGGATTTACAAAATTACACAAAGGTGCCAAGCGTCCAAGAGAAAAAAAAATGACAAATTACCACGGGATGAGAGTCATGAAGAGAGAGAAACTGTGACCTACACCAGGCATGAAGAAGGCTTAGGGAAAGGGGGGAAGTAGAGGTGGGGGACTTGGAGGTGGGCTCTGAAAAATGGGTAATCTGAGACATGAGGATGTTGTGGGCAGGAAAAACAAGTGATCACAGGTGACAATAAAGCACGGGTAGATTGCTTAGGCAGAGGGAAACCGAGGCCTTTGGGCAAAATCATGACATAGCTGTACGTGGTTTACAATTAAATGCAACATCTTTACAAAGTGCAAATGTTGGATTGCTATAGTTCCCACATAAGTTGCGTGGGGCAGAGTACAGCTGCACCAGGACAAAGTACAGTAGGAGATTGATAGCTGTGTGTTATGGTTTCGTCTCTCCACTATCGGGAATTGCTGAATTGTTCTATTAAGTGTTACTGTCAGTCAATGTAACAAGTCAAGTATTAAGTCAGACAATCCATTTAAGGTGCTTCACAGAGTACCGGGCATACACAAAGCTCCTAAACCAGCCCTTTCAGCCCCACCAACCCCAGTCCACAAACCAACCCCCAACAAACAACAACCATCCATTTAGATCAACATGATTTAGCTCTGTGTATGCAGAGAGACCACAACACAAACACAAATCTGCTTGTGACAAGCAATAAGCAGTGACTCCTTTGGAAAAGACACATATTTGTTCAAAACTCACAATAAAATTAAAATGTATTTGCAATAGTAGTAGGGGCTTTTCTGGTGGCTCAGATGGTAAAGAATCCAGCTGCAATGCAGGAGACACAGGTTCAGTCCCTGCATCAGGAAGATCCTCTGGAGAAGGGAATGGCTACCCATGCCAGTATTCTTGCCTGGAGAATTCCATGGACAGAGGAGCCAGGTAGACTACAGTCCATGGAGTTGCAAAGAGTTGGACACAATTGAGTGACTAACACTTTCACAATAAAATTAAAAACGTATTTGTAATAATAGTGAAGGCAGAAGGCTTGCACATATATTTTTGACTACACTGATGCTAATTCTAATGCTATAAAAAGAGGTTTCTGGAGCTGGGTCACAACCCCCGGGGACTGCCAACACCATTCAATTTTTACCCAATCTTCTTAATGATTGAATTAATCTAAGGTAACAACCATTAAAATAAGGAATCCATCTTGCTTTAGAAGCTCCTACAATGAAAAGCACATAGCAAATCTCACAATGTGCTTTATTTCTCTTCAAGGGAGAAAGAGCCCATCCCTTAATCACACAAATGGTCAGCTTGTCCTCGATTCTTTTAGGCATCTGCCATCAAGGTCATCTTGAACAGGCTCAGGCTGTTCCCTTCAGGCCTCCCAAAACTCTTGGAAGAAGAAGCACTGTTCCATCCTTGGCCACGGACACAAGAACAAGCAGGTCAATGACACGACTTAGCATACACCCTAGAAGCCAGAAAGATCCGTGCCTGTCTCCAGGGACATTGAGACTTTGGTATAATGAACCTGAAATATTGTAACTGAAAGGCTCAGAATCTTGACAGGCTTCCCATGGTTACAAAAATCCGCCTCGCCACAATCCATTGTGTGTGTTTCTGTGTGTATATATACACATACAGACACTTCTTTCTGTCAATAATTAAAATTGATGACAGGGACTCATCATCTGTTAAGTCCTCAGAAAGATTTTTTCTTCATCAGAAAAGGCAATAATCCAGAGTGATATTCTCATCAATACAGATCAGCCAGAGGAGCAGGACGGGCTGAAGACTGGTGTGGATCAAAGAAAGATACTGCTTAATATAACTGCGTGCTCTGTGTGTGTTAGCCGCTCAGTCGTGTCTGACTCTTTGCGACCCCATGGACTAACGCTCACCAGGCTCCTCTGACCATGGAATTGTCTAGGCAAAAATACTGGAGTGGGTTGCAGTTCCCTTCTCCAGGGATTGAACCCAGGTCTCCCTCATTGTAGGCAGATTCTTTACCATCTGAAGGGAAGCCCCAGTAAACTGCATATGGCTAACCAAATGCAACAACAGCTGATGCAATACCAACAAAAGCCTAAGGATCCCATGTCCTCTTCTTATGACCTTCTCCTAAAGTGCCTTCTTGGTGGTGGAGGGAGTGGTGGTCGGGGGTGGGCAGAAACCTGGTGATCAGGTCTGACAATATAAGAGCATAACTACAAGACCCTCTGATTTCCTTTTTTGCAAGTTCTGATCATGCCCCCTTCTACCAGAAATTTTTCAGCAGCACCCAATGCCTGGAACTGCAATCTACAGAAAGAAGTAAATCACCAGAGACTAGAGGAATTCATTCACTAACGTAAGGCTGGACATGATGTGGTCAGGGAACAGAGGAGAATGGGCAGCCTGTAGAGCCATGTCTGCCCCCTTGATAGTGGCATGTGGGGTGTGCATTTCTCTTAGCATCTGCAGCAGTTCCTTCCAGGGAAAATCTCCCATGTGGACTCAGAGACAACATTTTCTTTCTTTGAAA
Organism: Neotragus moschatus; assembly: GCA_006410615.1. Taxonomy (NCBI): domain Eukaryota; kingdom Metazoa; phylum Chordata; class Mammalia; order Artiodactyla; family Bovidae; genus Neotragus; species Neotragus moschatus. The sequence goes on along the minus strand of SJYA01001068.1, from coordinate 693,349 downwards.
TCAGGCAACCTCAGCCAGTGGGCAAAGAAGGTGTCCCATGGCACAGGTGTGCCAGGGGCATCCCATATTATCAAAGCCATTTTCAAAGAGATCCAGGGTAGGAGGGAGTCCAGATGCCCCTTCTCTGAGAAAAACAGCCCTTGGCGGCAGCTGGGTGAAGGAGCTTGGGGCGCCTGGCTTGGACAAGACAGAAGATAAGAGAGAACCATGATGCAACGCATAAGTGAGGGAGGCTGGAATCAAGAGGGAGTGACAAAGAGGAGTAACAGATAAGAAAAGAAGATGCGAAAATCCTTCAGGAAAACAGGTTTAGACAGGTCGAGGAGGGGGAATGTAGGGGTTTGGGAAGGAGGGGCACAAAATGGAGAGCTTGTGAGATAACAAAGTTTAAAACTCTTTCACAGGAATGCACACTAAAAAATTCTTCCACCAAAATGCTGTCAGACTCAAAGATAAGAGGAAGGGGAGCCCCGAGCATTTACTTTGAAGAGTCTTTTAAAGAAATGTCTTTGGTGTCAGCCAGTGAGAGGAAGGAGGAGTTGGAGGGACCAAGAT
>SJYA01001068.1:643954-691345 GCA_006410615.1 Neotragus moschatus | reverse complement strand
TCGCCAAGCCTCCCGGAGGGAAGATTAGAGAAAAATCCCATGACCTCCGGTCCTAAGTGGAGCCAGTCCAGTAAAAGGTGGGGCCACCAGGCCAGGGAAACAGAAGGACCTTCAGGGAGGGGAGGGGAACACACCTGCTCTGTGGCCACCTTCCAGATATCACCTCCATGCCTGTGGAGGAGAGAAGGGATAACAGCTTTGGAGAGATGAATCCCTGGGGCCATTTCAGCCCCCAGCCCATCCCACCCCACGGCCCAGTTCACAAACAGGTCCACCTTCTCTAGAGGCCTCCCAACCATTCAGCAGCTTTGCACCAAATCGCCCAGAAATGGGCTCATCTATCTATTTGCCAACATCCACTGGATCACACAAATGCAAAAGAGTTCCAGAAAAACATCTACTTCTGTTTCACTGACTACACCAAAGCCTTTGACTGTGTGGAAAACAACAAAGTGTGGAAAATTCTTAAAGAGATGGGAATACCAGACCACCTTTCCCGCCTCCTGAGAAATCTGTATGCAGATCAAGAAGCAACAGTTAGAACCAGACATGGAACGATGGACTGGTTCCAAATTGGGAAAGGAGTACATCAAGGCTGTATATTGTCACCCTGCTTATTTAACTTATATGCAGAGTACATCGTGTGAAATGCCAGGCTGGATGAAGCACAACCTGGAATCAAGATTGCCAGGAGGAATATCAATAACCTCAGATATACAGATGACACCCTTGTGGTAGAAAGTGATGAGGAACAAAAGAGCCTCTGGATGAAGGTGAAAGAGGAGAGTGAAAAACCTGGCTTAAAACTCAACATTCAGAAAACCAAGATCGTGGCATCCGGTCCCATCACTTCATGGCAAATAGGTGGGGAAACAACGAAAACAGTGACAAACTTTATATTTTGGGGTTCCAAAATCAGTGCTGGTAACTGCAGCCATGAAATTAAAAGATGCTTGCTCCTTGGAAGAAAAGCTATGACCAACCTAGACAGCATATTAAAAAGCAGAGCCATTACTTTGCTGACAAAGGTCTGTCTAGTCAAAGCTATGGTTTTTCCAGTGGTCATGTATGGATGAGAGAGTGGGACCATAAAGAAGACTGAGCAATGAAGAATTGATGCTTTTGAACTGCGAAGTTGGAGAAGACTCTTGAGAGTCCCTTGGACTGCAAGGAGATCAAACCAGTCAATCCTAAAGGAAATTAGTGGAAGGAATTCATTGAAAGGACTGAGGCTGAAGCTGAAGCTCCAATACTTTAGCCACCTGATGTGAAGAACCAACTTGCTGGAAAAGACCCTGTCGCTGGAAAAGACTGAAGGCAGTAGGAGAAGGGGATGACAGAGGATGAGATGGCTGGATGGCATCACTGACTCAATGAACATGAGTTTGAGCAAGCTCTGAGAGTTGGTGAAGGACAGGGAAGCCTGGCGTGCTGCAGTGCATGGGGTCACAGAGTTGGACATGACTGAACAACTGAATTGAACTGATCTGTTTGATCATTGACCATTGATTCTCTCATTGGAACACAAGTTCCACAAGAACAGAAATCTGTCTGTTTAATCTCTCAAACCCCTATACTTAACACATGGCAAGCACACTCTTTGTAGAACCAGGGAAATAAATTTCCCAACAGTCACTGTACACCTTACCAGAGGCTACAGAGGGGACCGTCATGCTGATCCTGTTCTGATGTCGGTTATGCTCCAAGCATCCATCTGCAAGCCATCCTGACAATTTGCCAAAGGAAAACATGCTGGGCATACCTCACAATAAAGAGTCTGAAGCTCAAGGAGGCCAAGAAACTTGACCTTGGGAGTAACTGGATGGCAAAGCAACAATCAAATTCAGAGACCCAAGGTCCTTTTCTGCCGCGTTTGGGGGATGACAGAGTCTACAGCAGGCGAGCTAGCTCACTTTGCCCTGAGAGATCACAGCTGGAGCCCCTCATCCCAGTCCTGCACCTTCAGGGTGGGAAGGGGCAGAAATAAGCAGTGTAATTTGTTCAGACCCAGCCTACCACTGATCCACCCCTGCACTGGCCCAACACTGAGAATATCTCTGCCTCCAGATTCCCAGCCCGCCCTGGATGCAGGGATCAAATCTGGAATCACGGCAAGTGTCAGAGGAGAAGCCTGTGGGGACTCCAGAAGCACCTAGTACTTGTGGGCTTGAGAGGGAAAGACGGTGCCCTGGGCTTCTGTGAGGACACTGGGCCCCAGCTCAATGGCTCGAGGCCTGACCTCTCCCGAGGGCCCAACTGCTCTTCTGACACCTACATGGGTCTGAAGAGCTACACTTCATGTCCAAAAAAAATTTCTTGATTCTGCAAAACATGTTCACCTGATCTTTTCTCCATCTCAGTCAACATGAGCACCACCCACTTGGCCCTGAAGCCAGACACTTAGGAAGTCACCTCAATTCCTCTGGCCACACCATCCATCAGTCTCACTAGTCCTCCTCTTAACTGTACCCTGTATGTGGCCTCTTCTCTCCATCCTCATGGTCTCTCTGGACACCTGCAGTAGGAGTGGACCACCTCTCCTCCCCTCAGGTCCTGTAGTCTCCCTTCCAGGCAGCATCCAGAGTCATCATTCAGAAATATGAATTCCATTAAAGCTTGAATCCTGTTTGAAATCTGCTCCCATGGCTCAGAAAGCCTCCCCCATGGCCTGTAAGATCCTGTATGATGTGGACCCTGCCCATTTCTCTGCCCTCATCCCTGGCTGCCTCACCTTTGGGTCCAGCCACAATGGCTCACCTTCCTTCTGACCCTTTGACAGGAAGTTGGTTCTAGCCTCAGAGTCTTCACTCTGCTTGGAATGATCCTCCCCAGGTCATCGCTTCCTGGCTCCTCCTAGTTACTTATATACTATGTGTCTCCAAAGAACCCTCTCGACCTCACTTTGTAAAGAAGTAACCTCCATCATATCCTGACTTTTCTTGGCAGCATTTAGCAGTCTTTGCTATTTCCTTGTTTCTCTTTCTCAATAAAATGCAGGCCCACAAGAGCAGTGATCTTTCCTGTTGTGTATCCCAGAGCCTAGAAAAGTGCCTAGAGCATGGCAGGAGCTTGGCATAACCTTAACAAAGGGCTAAAAGTTCCTCTGCATCCCCAGGGATTGCACAGTGCCTGGCACACCACCAGGCCCAAAAGAAGAGGTACCCAGAAACATGAAGACATGTTCAGTTGAGGATAGTGAGTTTCTTTCCCACACTGATTAATAAGTGACTGGTTATGGAGCATTTCTAAACCCATTCAGTTTATTCAAACTCTGGCATTATTTTCCTCCGATATTAAAAATAGATTTTGATTACAAAAATGGGACTGTGCAGGAAAGGCCAACTCCATCCCAATTCTGCTAAGAGCCACACTTGTAATGGGTTTAAAAAAGTTAAAGGGAGCAGTTTTCTATTTATACCTAGTGAAAAAGCAAGATATCTGGCCCCTTTTCCCCATTTGATCTAAAAATAAAGGCCTGGCTCTGAGTCCCTGGGCGAGAGCCTGATCTAAGTTCCGATGGTGTCTGAGAAAATGTTCAGCCATGTGTTCAACCCTTAGCAGGGCATAATGTCACCAATTAGTTAACTCACACATCTAAGTCCTCACACACGGTGAATTACAGGCTCCCAGAGCTGGAAGAACTGCAGGGGTCCTCCCGTCCCTCCTCCGCTTTGTTGGGGTGTCTTGAAGCCCCAAGAACTATTTCTGTCTTTAAGGGAGGGATACTTTCCCATGACACCTATTTTTCCAACCACTCGCACAGGCTGAAATTCCTCTAAGTAACAGCCTAAGTCCTGCAGAGCACTAATCAATGGTCTGCCCTGCTCTTTGCCCAGCAGAGATGAACTAAAGTTCATACCCAGGTTGGGCAGCAAGAGAGGGAAGAAGCAGAGCTGCTCCAAGCCCCAGGGGAGCGCTTGCTAGCGGTGACATGTGTGCCAGGGCCCTGACTCTATTGAGAAGGACGGATTCAGAGCACTGACTCTCTTTCTAATGCGTAGGGCTTTTGTGAGGATTCAGCCTAAGTGAAATCACCCCCTTCATGGATGAGGCACTCCTTGAGGCCATGCCTTGCTCTGTCCAGGCCCCTCATTTATGTGGACTCTGCCCTCTCCAGATGCCAGACAACACAGCTTGACAGGAATCATCTCCTTTCCTCTGTAGAATGAGCCCACAAAGCGACCATCAGCATCACAATTTTACAGTGAAGAAACTGAGACTCCAGAAAGTTACATCTCCCACCAAAGGTCACACCATCGCCAAGTGGCTGAGCTGGGGCCACTGGAGTCCTGCAGCAGTGAGAGCCTCAGCTTCACTCCACCCCTCACCCCCACACAGCTGGCCCAGAAAACCAGGCACCCGGGACACTCGAGCACTTATCAAGCTGAGTTTAACATACTTTGCAAAGCAAGCAAGCAAGATGCATGTGTAAAATGATGCCATTCATTTATATCACCTTTTGTAACAGTAATATTTGTAAGTCTCCCCTGACTAGCCTAAATATTTGACTCTCTGAAGCACCAGGCTCCTTTCCTGAATTATCGCATCTTATTCCTCAGTGACTCTGGGTTACACATTGTGTTGCTCATTTTGTAGGAGGGAACATCAAACTCAAAGAAATCTCCAGCTTCCTAAGCCCAAAGCCAGTGGGTTTTATTTCCCAAAGACCTTGCTTGTAAGCTTCTTGGGGATTCCAGTCACTGCTCCAGGGGCTGTTGGAATCCCTGGCACTATGCCTTTGGCCACCCCACGACCACCTCTGCTATGACACCAAGACCCCTCCTCCCTCCAGTGCTTGGCTGGAAGAAAACCAGGAGAGCCAGTGGCTCCAGAACATCTGGGTCAGAGCCGAGAGGAGACCTCATTTCCCCTCCTCAGCATCCCTCCATCCCACACTCTGACGACCACAGTCTCAAAATAGATAACCCAGAGTTCGGGCCACCAGGATGATGGGAAAAACACAAAAAGCCCATGAACGAGCCATGTACTATTCTCGTCCTCAAAACAGAAAACCAAAGTAACGTGTGATCCAGTAGATGGCTTGCTTAGGTTTGACTTGGAACAAAATGCAACCTTGTCAACATGTGAGGTCTTGGCCTGGGCAATGAGGGAGGGCATGGGGATACAGTTGACCTCAGGCTCATAAGCTCAAGTACCTTCAATCTTAGAGCACCATCCTCACAAGCAACCTTGTGTGTGTGATTAGTAGCTTCAGTAGTGTCCAACTCTTTGTGATGCTACAGACTGTAGCCCATCATGCTCCTCTGCCCACGGGGATTCTCCAGGCAAGAATAATGGAGTGGGTCTCCACACCTTCCTCCAGGGGATCATCCTGACCCAGGGATTGGATCCGTGTCTCTTGTTTCTCCTACATTGGCAGGCAGGGTCTTTACCACTAGCAGCACATGGGAAGCCTCACAAACAACCCTAACTTGGAGCAAAAACACACAAGGGAAACACAGGTGCTCCCAGCAGAAAGGGAAAGGCTCAGTAGAGGAATGAGACTTGGCTGGGCACTGAGAAGCAAAGATGTTTTCCAGCAGGACTAAAGCATCCTGGGGAAAGCAGCAGCATGCATGAACATGGAAAGAGAGGAAACTGAAGATATGGAGAGGACTGTTCCAATCTGCATGCATGTGGGGCTGATCCAGGCCCAAACGAGAACAGAAGAACCATAAGCCCTGTGCTAGGCAGTTTAGACTTTATTCAATAGTCAGTGTACACCCCATTGTCAGTTTCTAGGAAGGAGAATGATATCAAAGGAGGTGCTTTAGGGTCCTTCATGTCATCAGTCATGGGGGATCAGGATAAACCAGAAGAACCCACTGACTGGGGGCTGTGAGGACCATGGTTCTGCGGACAGCATGGGGCTCTCTCAAAAGCCAGCCTTAGAAATGAAAACTTCTGAGCTAGATGGAGAGAATGAGAGAAACAGTCACAGGGCAAGATGGAGAGGAGCCCCGAAGCTAGCTTTCCAACTCCCGAAGCTTCTAACTCCATCAGCTTTGCATCTCTCTTTTGCTGGATTTGAATAAAGCATTAAACAGAGCTGGAAGTGTGGTCCCCACGGAGGTTAGAAACTTAGGAGCATTAGCTGACAAACAGGCTCGCTGCTGTGTAAACTCCCAGGGCAAATGCAAAGTGTGAGCTAATCTTGCCATCATCACAAGTTCTCTGAGCTGCGGATAATGTATGATAATCTAAATCTGGCCAGGCAGACGCCTGCCTGGGAAATCTGATAAGGATTTGCTTGCTGATTCCCTTCCATCCTCCGGGAGACTGCTGGACATGGCAGATCAGACCTGGTCATGGAGCTGACACGTCCCAGGCGTTCCAGCCCCTCAGGCATTCATCTGCCAAACCTGCATTACTGGCTAAAAGGGGCCTGAGGACAACAATCTGAAAATAATTCTGCAGTGGTGGGTTCACTGGAAGAAACCCACAGCCTGATCAGCACACAGTCAAAGAGTTCAGGGTCTGCCTCTCTACACAGACCATATGTAAAGCTCAACTATGCCCTTTCTTTGCTTAATGTCTTCCAGAAGCTTCCATCAACTCTGAAACAAAATTTAGAATGTTCAGTCAGGGACCTCCCTGGTGGTCCAGTGGTTAAGGCTCCAAGCTTCCACCACAAGGGGCTCAGGTTCAATCCCAAGTCAAGGAACTAAGATTCCTCACGCCACATGTAGCCCCCCAAAAAAGAAAAAACAGGATGTTCTGTTGGGCACAGCTCTCAGCTCCCCACCCCCTAAAACTCCACGCCTCTTGATAAGCAAGCAGCCTACAGCTCCCCTCATGGAACACACTCCCCGACACCGTGGTTCTGATGGTTCCCTCCACTTGCACTGCCCCCCTCTGCTCCTGGCTAGATTTCATCTGTTCTTCAAAACACAACTCGGTGGCTCCTTCTTTGGGAAGTTACCTCAACAGCTCTTCAGCTCTCAGTCACTCTGCTGATACTTGTCAGCGTTTACTGCATGCACTGCTGCGGCTGCTGCTGAGCCGCTTCAGTCACGTCCGACTCTGTGCGACCCCATAGACGGCAGCCCACCAGGCTCCCCCGACCCTGGGATTCTCCAGGCAAGAGCACTGGAGTGGGCTGCCATTTCCTTCTCCAGGGCAGGTACAGGCAGTGCTATTACAATCCCTGCTTACGACAGGAAGACCAGAGAGGGTACCTTGCTGGAAGTCATGGAGACAGATCCTGAATTCACCGCAGCCTCCAGCCTGGATTTTGGAGCCCTCACCTGGATGACCAACCTGTTTACACTTACCGACTGCGCCAGCATTCCTCTGTCTTGGTCCCTTTCCCACCAGATGGCCAAATCCTGAGGGCAGAGAGCGCCCAACCCATCCCTCTGGCCAGTCCAGGGATACTGGCCTGCTGCAGGGCTCAGTCAAAGGTCTCAGAGCCGATGGTCCCATAGGAGCATCAGGCTGATAACTCCCCTCCAGATGCCCTCCTCCCTAGAAATGCACGCCCTGGACTCTGGCCAACCACCCTCTAGGCCTGTGTCATCAATTTGCAGAGAGACCTGATGAAGAAGTGTGAACAGTTTAGTAGAGAGACACTCCATTTCAGAGCAACTTGTAGTGAATTCGTTAGGGACAAGGTACCAGCACTTGGTACAAAGGACATAAGAAGGCACCGGACTGACCAGGAAAGAACAGGTAACTCTCTGTGTAAATATAGAACATTTCCTTCTGTGTAAACATACCCGCTTTCAGTGGAGAAGGAAATGGCAAACCACTGCAGTATTCTTGCCTGGGAAATCTCAGGGACAGAGAAGCCTGGCAGGATAGAGTCCATGGGGTCCAAGAGTCCAACACTACTGAGCACACAGGCTCACATACCCCTTTCAAACACCCCCTTAAACTCACGAATCTTCACACAGTGCTCACTATGTGGCAGAGACCGTGCATAAAAAGAGCAGTCAGACCCCATACCTGCCCACAGCATACCTGGCAAGACAGTGACCTACCTGGAGATGAAAATGAAGGACTGGCTAACGCTGGGACTATGCAAGTTGGGTAAAGGTCAGGAAAAGCGACCTGGAAACATCCTGACCTGAAAACCATTATTCATGCTGTTAGTATCTGGGTCCATGTTCTAAAGCCAACTGGGCAACCAAAATATGGATGCCTAGATCTCACTTCCTGAAATCAGAACCTGAGTGGGAGGGCCCACAATTCCACACTTTCAAGCTCTGCAGGTGACTGCCATGCAGACTGGCATGGGTCCAAGGATGGGGTCCTGGAGCCACTGTTCAGGGACATAGGGACCCTGAGAACATGGAGGGGGCTGCAGGAAGTCTGGAAAGCCTCAGACTCTAACCTATATTCAAGGCAGGGAGAGAGATGCAGAGGTAGAGACATGTGGATGCAACGGGGGAAGGAGAGGGGGATGAACCGAGAGAGGAGCATTGGCATGTACACACCGCTGCTGCTGCTGCTGCTAAGTTGCTTCAGTCGTGTCCGCTCCGTGCGACCCCACAGACGGCAGCCCGCTGTGTACGGCACAGAGCTAGCAGGAAGCTGCTGTAGAGCGCAGGGAGCTCAGCTCGGGGCTCTGTGATGACCGGGAGGGCTGGGGTGGGAGCGGGGGAAGGAGGACGAGGAGGGAGGAGACATACGTGCACATACAGCTAATTCAGTCGTTGTACAGCAGAAATTACCACAACACTGGAAAGCAATTATCCTCCAATTAAAAAAATAAAATAGACTGGCATTTATACCCAGCCTCCAGTTCTTGCTGGCTGTGTAGACGGGGGTATACCACTCTGCCTCTCAGAACCCCGGTCCTCCCCAGCAGACAGGAAGGCACAGAGGTGCAGAGTCAGAAAGCCCAGCTCCGCTATTTCACTGCAGGGTGACTTGGGGCAGGTCCCTCATGGCCGCTCCGGGCTGCAGCTCTCCTTACTTATAACACAGAGTGATGACTATTATCCCCTCAGAGAAGATGACCCACATAGTGCACTTAGCGCAACGGCTGACACCTGGCCTTCAGGAACTGCTTCCCTGCCACCATCATCATCATCCTCCCCATGGCTCCGCCTTGTGGCCCCAGGATTTACCCCGTGACCACCAGCGAAGGAGGGTTCCCAGGGCAGGAAGAAGCTTTACCAGAATCTTAAAACAGAGCATTGTCTTCTTTGATTACCATGCAAGGGAGACATTCTCTAGCGAGCATTTGCAGACGAGTTTTCTCCCGAGGGTCCACAGGTGTGCTGAAGAAGCCAGCAGAATTAGCTCCTGAGAGCACGTAACACACACCCAGAGTCAAAGGAGGCTGCTGAAGCAGGCACCAGCCTGGCATAAGAGTTTAGACAGTCTCCTCGATGGACCCCACCACACAGCCAGGCACAGCCCTTCTCTTTCCCAGCCCCACACGAGTTACTCTTGATTCAGACGTCTGTCCCTTTCCTTGCCCCAGGATGTCCATCATCTCCTGGTATATGCTACCTACACTCCTATCATTCGGGGAGAAGGTAAAGAACTCCCCAGGCTGGAGCTCCATGAGGTTTCCAATAAAATCAGCACCCATGTGCACATACACACACCCGTGAACTCAAACGAGAGGTCACTTGCCCTTCGCAGTCCAGGGCAACGAACATTAAGGCAGCCACTCATTGCTCAGCTCGGAACAGGAGCAGGGAAGGCCAACAGCACTACCACAGAGGCTTCTCCAGGAGAAGGCGGAGGTAAGTGGATTGGCGCCAGCCTCTTCCCAAGCTCCTCAACCGCCCTTCCAGCCTCCTTCCCTGTCACCCTCAGCGCTCCTCTCAGTTTCCAGAGGATTCCAAGAGCTGCCGTGCTTGGAGGCCTTGGGCTCGCTGCTTCCTCTCTGAGGCCTGTCAGGAGCCTCTCATGCCTGCACCCACCCATCCCCCGAGGCCTCATCCTCTATGGTGCCATCTCAGAGAAGCCACCCCTGATGACACTGTCCCTTTAACTCTCTCTCAGCAGAACCTGCATGATCCTCCAGAGAACTCCTGGTGATTCTGTCTTGTGTTTATCTTCCCGACTACTGCATCTCTAGCACCCAGCAGAGAAGACAGCACAGAGTGGATGAATGGAAAGACCAACAGGGACTCCCTTGGCCGGCCAGTGGTTAAGACTCTGTGCTTTTCCACCGCAGGGGGGCGCAGGTTCAATCCCTGGCCAGGGAACTAAGATCCTTCATGCCGTGCAATGTGGCCAAAAACGTAATAAAAATATTGTGTTTAAAAAAAGGAAGGATCAACAATGGGATGGGGTGGGGCAAAATGAAGGCAGCAGGAGGACAAAACAAAAAGGCTCAGCTGGGAAAGGGAGGAAGGGAAGAAATAGGATGAGACAGAAGACAAACTGCTTTTCTCAGATCCTGCCTGACCAGAGGTATTCCTATTTCTTGTTCTTTGCCTTGGAAGCGCTACACAGATTTCACTCTATCTACTTCAAACTGACTTGCTATGGCACTAAGGCCACCCTCTCTGAAGCCCCCTACCACCAGACGCCAACCCTGGCTGCCCCCTGCACCTCTGGCCCAGCTATTTCTTCCACAAGGAAGAAACCTGTGGGTTGTAACTCAGGGCAGGATCCTGAAATTTCCTGAGCAGTTGGTGCCGGCTTCAGCACTGAAGGAGTCCTAGCAATTATTTTAATTTGTTGAGTTTCTCTTTTGAATTCAGGAAACAGAAGCAGACAAATTAGCTACACTTGTATGACTTCAATACCTGACAGTTTTGTAGCAATCGCCTTTTCAACCCAGGGCCCTCTGAGGCTCCTAAGTCTTCATAAAATAAGGAATAAGTAAAATCTTCAGAGAGGAAAGAAATGGACACAGTCGGCACTGATGTGTGATTAGGTCATCACCAAGACCAAGGCGCCAGGATACCCAGAGGAGGCCATCTTACTGCAGAGACAGAAAAGATGTGTGAGCCGGGCTGGCATCTAAGGAGGCCCCTGCAGGACCACAGAGCCATACCGTGGGGACAGGGGGTGGGGAACTGCAAGCAGTGCCTGCGCTAGATAAGGCCTTTCAAGGTACAGCCCGGTAATTGAAAACAAAATGAATGTGGGATTGCTACAAGACAGGCAGTAACAAAATACAGTGCTCCATCCTGATAAGTCATGAGAAATGAAGTCTTCTCCAGGGCCCGAAGTGGGGATGGCAGCGTGCGGAAGCCGATTTCCCTTGAGACCAAATTTATCTGCACTAGAGAACAAAGGTGATTACTCGTCTCCATCAAGCGTCCATCCTCGCAGCCAGGACGCCTCCCTAAGTCAGGACGTGCTCGTGCAGGAGCTGAATGGGTGAGTCACCACCCACGCCCCTCCCCCGCCACCTTTAGCAACATAACTCTGGCCCATACCCCCTTCAGCTGCTTTCCTCCCGCTTACCTTCCACAACCAACCTTCTCAAAGGAGTCTGTGGAGCAGTAACACGGATGACCACACAGAGACCGGTAAGCCAGGCCAAAGGCTTCCACTGCCCACACCCCTGCCCCACCTCCCCTGGGCCCCTCCTGGTGGGAACAGCTACGTAATAGCTATGGCTCTTGCTCCAATTATTTGCTTGGATTACCTCTGTTGTCACCAACATTGTCCTGAAAGGACTCAATTTCACTCCATGAAAACACCTTCAAAGCCCTGGACCAAACTGGACAAGCTAGCATCAGTAACTTTTCCCTACCCCACAAGACAACAGACAGAACACATGGGCATTGGGAGGGTGTGACTGTTACAGGAAACTAAATGAAGGCTCATTAGCCAGGTCAGCCTAGCTTGACCAAGGACACAACTGATAACACGAGGGGCCACTGAGATCCCATCTGTGAGCCAAGTGTTCCCCACATTCCTCCCACTATCTCAGAATCCTAGGGTGTCCAGCTTGAGGAGGGATGAGGCAGTGAGTGGGGCCCTCGTTTGCATCTGGTCTAGTCCTGCTGTTTCCAGTGCCCTGGACTCGAGCTGGCTTTCCTTCTGTATCACTCCACTCCTGTTAGACACAACACTGTTCTTCCCCGGGGACCGATGACCTCTAGGCCCCACACATGTGCATCCTTACCTGCCTTGGCTCCCAGCTCCCATAGGTCCCCTGACCACACCTTCTTTCCTGAGTGTGACTCTCCCTGTGGTTTCCATGATGCTCTGGCTCTGTCCACCCCAGTCAGCTTCCCTCCTTTCTGGTACCTCCTGTGAGCACTCCTCCTGTTTTTTATCCCTTCTATGTCGCCGTTCCCTGGGATTCCCTCCTGATTCTCTCTCTCACCAGTCTGCTTCCTGTATAACATGACTCCAGCTCATCCCCTCCCACACCTGGCCCCAACTTGCTCCTGGTTCCAGCCATACCTGAACACCATTTTCCAAACATACTCCACTCCCAAGACTTGAGGACCTTTCTTACATTGTCATCTTCTGCCTGAAATGCTGTTTCCACCCTATCTACCATCCTTCAGGTCAGAGGTGACAGCTCAGGAAAGAATGACCAACTGCCTCCCTCCTTAGGGCCTCTGGGGTCTTCTTCCCCCATCCTCCAGGAGATCCACGTCACAGCAGGGCAGGGCTGCAGTCTGATCCTGCCTTGTCTACTCAGGACTTACTTCAACCTCTGGCAGGGACTACAGCCCTATATTTCTGAGCAAACCAAGCAGAACTCCTTGTGGGGTCTACCTGCTGCACAGCCAGGAGAAGCAAGCCTGCCCAGGACAAGAAGGGAGCTTTGAAAGGGCTTCCTGTCTGTGTTCCCACTCTGCAACTAAGGATAGGATATTTGAGGATGTTTTTGAAACCTCTTCTCTCTTAGTTTCTGTTTTATCTTCCCACTTAGAAGCTGCAGAGGGCCAAGACCTGGCAGATGCAGAAGAAAGACTCCAATCCTCCCAAGATATGTCACCTTGAGCAAGTTATTTAGCCCCTCTGAGCATTTCCACTTCTGTAAATGGGAAACATTCAGCATCCCACAAATGGGTTGGAAAAAGAAGTTACCATGTGACTTATAAAGGGCATAGTAAGCCCTCAGTTAATGTGGCATGCCTTTACCTCCATCCCTTTGTTCTGTAATCCTCAATAAGCAAAACACAGCACCCCATACCCATCTCTGTCCAAAAAAGGTGTGCTCTGTGATGGAAACTCTGTGACACTGTACTCCATGACACAGCATGTACTTGGGGGCGAGACTGAGAAGTTCAAGGTACTTAGACTTTGGACATATAAGCCTTTGTTCAAAATAAGCTAGGTTTCATCTCAGTTCAAAACCTTTGCATGAATCATAAATTTCCTTTTCAAGGACTGCAGAACCTGACCTGTAGTATCAGTAGGTCAATCACACCTTTTCAGTCTCCACACAGTATCAATAGCCTCTAAGCTGGAATGGGCTTGGATCTGCTTTTCCATGATGTAAAATTGGCTTGTGACGAGCCACTCACACCACTGACTGTGTCTCACTGCTTTCAGACAAGGTCTTATAGGCAATGAGGGGTGGAGGAATTTGAAGGCATCAGTCCCTAAAATCCATAAGCCTTAAAGCTCAGACACTTGGCTCCTAAAATTCCTAGTGTCTGTCATGCAATAAGCTCATCATCTGTCTTTATGGAAGGCAAAGAAGAAATGAGTGATTAAAAAGAGAGTCATATTAAAAATTAAGCTCAAAGAGACGCCTCCCCAGGGATGCATCCTGAATGGAGGGACTGAGTAGGAAATGATATTGTAGGAGGGCAAGTCATACAGGAAAGCTCATAACAGTATAAACAGAGCTCCCCAGACCTAAACACCAGGGCAGCAGAGTCCAGCGAGATCTGCTATTCGCCCACCAAGAGCAGTCACTGCCAGCTAAGAATACAGAGAAGCCTGGAGTTAGCCTTTGGCCACCTGATGCAAAGAACTGACCCACTGGAAAAGACCCTGGTGCTGGGAGAGACTGAAGGCAGAAGGAGAAGGGGACAACAGAGGATGAGATGGCTAGATGGCATCACTGACTCGATGGACATGAGTTTGAACAAGCTCTGGGAGTCTGTGATGGACAGGGAGGCCTGGTGTGCTGCAGTCCATGGGGTCACAAAGAGTCGGTCACGACTGAGTGGCTGAACTGAGAGTTAGCCTGAGTTAGAGGATTTCTCCCACTCCCAAGGCTGCCTCCCATGGGGGTACCTGTCTGTGTTGGGCTATGCAGTCCCTAGCATGGGAACAGCCAAGTAAGTGGCCTGGGATAGTCACCTCTCAGGGCATTGAAGAGTTTAAGCAAAGAATACAATCTGATTTATACTTTGAAAATATGCCTCAGTATCCATCAACAGAAGGATGGTCAAATAAATTGTGAACATAACAGATTACTGCCCAGAAACTAAAGTGAATGAGCTAGAATAATATGGATCAACATGGATAAACCTAAAAGAAATTGTTAGATGAGAAAGCACAGTATGATACCGTAACATGAGGTTTAGAACAAGCAAAAACAATGGTATGCATGCTTACTTGTGGACACATATGTAGTAAAAACATACACATAGAGTGCAAAACATACAATGAGAAATTAAGGTTTGTAGTTACCTCTTGGGAGAAAAGAGGGAAATAATAGCTGGGAAGGGCATCCTGGAGTCTTTAGTAGCAAATCAATGATTTTTTTCTTTAAATAAATGATCTGAAGCTGACACAGCTGTGTTAAAGCTGGTAGGCAGACAGAGACATATACATTTTTAAAGTTGTAGTTGTATAGAAGAAAGTGTCACTCTGACGGCTATGGGGCAAAGGGACTGGAAGGGGTAAGACAGGAAGCAGACAAACCAACCAGGAGGTAACAGTCATAGTCCAGACAAGAGATGGTGGAGTGAAGGAGGTCAGTGGAGATAAAGTGAACAGTCACAGCATACATCTTAGAGGTGACAGAACAGGCTTTGGGTATGGATGGGATGTTTAGGGTAGGTGGAGGTTGATGGATGGAGATAAGGCATTTTGATGTATGATTTCTTGGTAAGAGTAAGTGGATGGTGGTAGAAAGCAGTGGAGGAAAAACATCTGGTCAACCCAGGGACAGATTCAGAGCCAACCACCCCCAACACCATTCCCTAGCAAATGAAGTGAGACACAGACATCTCCCCAGACCCATAATGGGCTGTCACCATAGAATATCATGAGAATTCTTTTATAAACCATGCCTGGTGCCTGCCTTTGATGAAATAACCCAATTAAGAAAGGGATGGGAAGGACAGAACTGAAGCCTTCAGTGGTAAAGCAGCTGGTACTTAAATCTGCCTTCAAACCTTTGGGTACAGCCAGCAGAGAAAAATGGGAGGTCTGGTGTCCATGAATACTTGATAGCTCAATATAGCTTTGGGGGTGCCAAAGACTATGAAATATGGACAGCGCTTGGCTGCCCCTGAGAAGTTACATTAGCGGTAATAACATGGTAGGCTATAGGTAGGGTGCTGATAATTTATTTCTCCTTTAAGGATATGTTAGAAAAGGCACATTTAATAGTGTGGAAATGAGAATGGGTGAGAGATGATGTTGCAATCGTGTAGATAACCCATCAGGCTCCTCCAGCTCTGAGATAGCCCTGGGTTGGCTCTCCTTTCCCATAGACACTTGTGAGGCTCCCTGCCAGATTTCTTCCCTCCGTTGCCCCCTCCAAATGCACACTCCACTCTGTTAGGCCAAGTGGGAAAGGGTTTAATTGCTCATTTCATTCACAAGCTGCCTGAGGTCTTGGTTTGCATGTATCCAGTATACCAACGTGCCTGTTTCAGACTGAATATTCCCAGAAGCAGGGCTAGAGCTGGAACCAGCCACTCTGCACAGTATCACCCACAGATGGAAAAAGAGCTGGCAACTTCTTTTCCCACATGTTTTAGAATCAATAACCCTTCGCTCATCACCAAAGGGAGAGAAGCAGCATGGAAGACTTAGTCATTCACATTCACTAATAAGGCATTAAGCATTTATTACACCAGGCACCATGCCTCGCTCTCAGGGGGCTCTCAGTGCAGGGCATGGACAGACAAGTGAGGGGGCAACAGAGAACTGTGTGAGAAGGACGGAAGCACAGGGAGACACAGGGTGTCTAGGGAGCCCACGTCACAGCTGGGAAGGCTGCCCAAGCGAAGCTGAGACATGCAGGACTAGAGAGCATTACAGACGAAGGGACTGGAACAATCTTTCAGGCAGAGGGAACAGCATGTGCAAGNGGAAAAGACCCTGGTGCTGGGAGAGACTGAAGGCAGAAGGAGAAGGGGACAACAGAGGATGAGATGGCTAGATGGCATCACTGACTCGATGGACATGAGTTTGAACAAGCTCTGGGAGTCTGTGATGGACAGGGAGGCCTGGTGTGCTGCAGTCCATGGGGTCACAAAGAGTCGGTCACGACTGAGTGGCTGAACTGAGAGTTAGCCTGAGTTAGAGGATTTCTCCCACTCCCAAGGCTGCCTCCCATGGGGGTACCTGTCTGTGTTGGGCTATGCAGTCCCTAGCATGGGAACAGCCAAGTAAGTGGCCTGGGATAGTCACCTCTCAGGGCATTGAAGAGTTTAAGCAAAGAATACAATCTGATTTATACTTTGAAAATATGCCTCAGTATCCATCAACAGAAGGATGGTCAAATAAATTGTGAACATAACAGATTACTGCCCAGAAACTAAAGTGAATGAGCTAGAATAATATGGATCAACATGGATAAACCTAAAAGAAATTGTTAGATGAGAAAGCACAGTATGATACCGTAACATGAGGTTTAGAACAAGCAAAAACAATGGTATGCATGCTTACTTGTGGACACATATGTAGTAAAAACATACACATAGAGTGCAAAACATACAATGAGAAATTAAGGTTTGTAGTTACCTCTTGGGAGAAAAGAGGGAAATAATAGCTGGGAAGGGCATCCTGGAGTCTTTAGTAGCAAATCAATGATTTTTTTCTTTAAATAAATGATCTGAAGCTGACACAGCTGTGTTAAAGCTGGTAGGCAGACAGAGACATATACATTTTTAAAGTTGTAGTTGTATAGAAGAAAGTGTCACTCTGACGGCTATGGGGCAAAGGGACTGGAAGGGGTAAGACAGGAAGCAGACAAACCAACCAGGAGGTAACAGTCATAGTCCAGACAAGAGATGGTGGAGTGAAGGAGGTCAGTGGAGATAAAGTGAACAGTCACAGCATACATCTTAGAGGTGACAGAACAGGCTTTGGGTATGGATGGGATGTTTAGGGTAGGTGGAGGTTGATGGATGGAGATAAGGCATTTTGATGTATGATTTCTTGGTAAGAGTAAGTGGATGGTGGTAGAAAGCAGTGGAGGAAAAACATCTGGTCAACCCAGGGACAGATTCAGAGCCAACCACCCCCAACACCATTCCCTAGCAAATGAAGTGAGACACAGACATCTCCCCAGACCCATAATGGGCTGTCACCATAGAATATCATGAGAATTCTTTTATAAACCATGCCTGGTGCCTGCCTTTGATGAAATAACCCAATTAAGAAAGGGATGGGAAGGACAGAACTGAAGCCTTCAGTGGTAAAGCAGCTGGTACTTAAATCTGCCTTCAAACCTTTGGGTACAGCCAGCAGAGAAAAATGGGAGGTCTGGTGTCCATGAATACTTGATAGCTCAATATAGCTTTGGGGGTGCCAAAGACTATGAAATATGGACAGCGCTTGGCTGCCCCTGAGAAGTTACATTAGCGGTAATAACATGGTAGGCTATAGGTAGGGTGCTGATAATTTATTTCTCCTTTAAGGATATGTTAGAAAAGGCACATTTAATAGTGTGGAAATGAGAATGGGTGAGAGATGATGTTGCAATCGTGTAGATAACCCATCAGGCTCCTCCAGCTCTGAGATAGCCCTGGGTTGGCTCTCCTTTCCCATAGACACTTGTGAGGCTCCCTGCCAGATTTCTTCCCTCCGTTGCCCCCTCCAAATGCACACTCCACTCTGTTAGGCCAAGTGGGAAAGGGTTTAATTGCTCATTTCATTCACAAGCTGCCTGAGGTCTTGGTTTGCATGTATCCAGTATACCAACGTGCCTGTTTCAGACTGAATATTCCCAGAAGCAGGGCTAGAGCTGGAACCAGCCACTCTGCACAGTATCACCCACAGATGGAAAAAGAGCTGGCAACTTCTTTTCCCACATGTTTTAGAATCAATAACCCTTCGCTCATCACCAAAGGGAGAGAAGCAGCATGGAAGACTTAGTCATTCACATTCACTAATAAGGCATTAAGCATTTATTACACCAGGCACCATGCCTCGCTCTCAGGGGGCTCTCAGTGCAGGGCATGGACAGACAAGTGAGGGGGCAACAGAGAACTGTGTGAGAAGGACGGAAGCACAGGGAGACACAGGGTGTCTAGGGAGCCCACGTCACAGCTGGGAAGGCTGCCCAAGCGAAGCTGAGACATGCAGGACTAGAGAGCATTACAGACGAAGGGACTGGAACAATCTTTCAGGCAGAGGGAACAGCATGTGCAAGGGGCCAGAAGTAAGAGCACACGTGGTCTGTCAGTAGAACAGCAGTGATTCCGTCTTGTCAGAGCAGACAGCGGTGGGTGGCAGGTGCAGCAATGAGGATGGTGGGTGAGCAAGAGCGCTGGTCTTTGCTTTCCCCGCACTTAGCCCCAGCTGCCTCGCCCTGGGCAGAGAGAGACATGGGGACACCCCACCCTCCAGGATTTCACAGAGCAGAGCCAAGTCCTCCTCAGCAGCCCCTCCTGGCTTCAGTCTTTCCTCTCACAGCCTCCCCATCCCCTAGACCCCAGCTCCCTACACCAGCCCCCACATGATTTTCCCCAGGAAGACAGTTTCCACCACATTGTCACAGAGTCTCTGCTGACCATTATCCACCCAGACCAGAGGGAAACCAGACCCAGCAGAAAGCTTCCATCCAACCCCTCCACAAATACCACCTCTTGGGCCAGCAGCTACATTCCCATTCGGGTCAGCAGAGCCTTCTGTGAAGGATGCTGACACTGTATACAGCAGCACAAGGGGCCGCGGTCCTGTCTGCTCAGGGTCGACAGGTTTAACCATAATGAAAACAAAATGCTAAGAGCAGACTCCCCCTAACACGATCCAGACTCCCTCTACGTCCAACACGTGAATTAGGAAGACAGAAGAGCCTGGGAGCAGTCCGTGATTAAATGCGCCACGCAGCAAAGGGGTCATCCATCACTTCTTTTGTTTTCTTCTCACTCTAACAATGTAAAATGACCCTCTTAAAAAACTGATGTGAGTAAGCTGATCTGGTCTCACCTTCTAATCCCCCTTCACTGAAAGCACACCCTCTGCCTGTGCACAGATTTCCAATCCCCATCCTCTGAGTTTTGAACATATATCTTTCTGATGAAAATAACTGTCTGCCTACTCAATGGTGTGGCTTCTAGGGAAGGTGCTCTCCATAGGTACCACCCTGCCAACTTGCCTTGATGTAGGCAATTAGCAATTCACCTGAATTTCACAGATATTTTAAAAAGCAACTGTGCAGAGCTCTGGTTTTGTCTACCATCAATTTAAAAAAAAAATAACAAAGCTATGGGTGGCTGTGAAATTAGCTAAGATCTAGCCCCAATATCACTATTACCCCCACAAGGCAGAAGGCAGAGAAGATGCGGGAGCTGGGGCAATGAATGAAGGGGGCCAGGCATGGCAGCAGCCCTATTTGGCCACAGGCTACAGCATATCAGCCTTGAGACTAGACAGCTGCCAGTGGGCATGGCATGACATGGGGGTGACCCACTTTTCCAGATATGTGAATTTTACCTGGGTCACCACCCAAATTGTCCACTCCAAAGAAGGTAGCTCAGCCCAGCCAGGTTCACCGCCCTCTATAGTTGTAAATAAGAAGAGAGTGCCACCTACAGATTGGCTGCTGCTGCTGCTGCTGCTGCTGCTGCTGGCTCCTACTGAAGTCGCTTCAGTTGTGTCCGACTCTGTGCGACCCCATAGACGGCAGCCCACCAGGCTCCCCCATCCCTGGGATTCTCCAGGCAAGAACACTGGAGTGGGTTGCCATTTCCTTCTCCAATGCATGAATGTGAAAGTGAAGTTGCTCAGTTGTGTCTGACCCTCAGCGACCCCATGGACTGCAGCCTTCCAGGCTCCTCCATCCATGGGATTTTCCAGGCAAGAGTACTGGAGTGGGGTGCCATTGCTTTCTCTGCTACAAATTGGCACTTGCTATCTATGTCTACATGAGCTGTTACAGCTGCTGACCTTCAACACCCCCTGAAAGGAGCTCAGGGTGGAGATTAGAAATAAGGCACTCTGTGTTCTTGAAAAAACTGGCAGAACAGATCTTCAGATAGTTAGATAGATATTTTCAGGAGACGATTTTATGAGCCCAATTCTTGCATCTCCTCATATCTGGGAAAGAACTAAAATCATTCACGGTGATGTCTGTTCCTTATGATTAGCAATAACCTTCACAAGACCAGTAGAAACCCTCTATGAAAAACATGTGCTTGATTGCATGTATGCCCCCTTCCCCAAAATCACATATAGGCTGACCTTCCTCTCTGCCTCTTTGGAGCAGTTCCTCAGACCTGAGATGCTGTCTCCTGGGCTATAGTCCTCACTTTGCCTCAAATAAAACTTAGCTCACCGCTCTCACACTGTGTATTTTTTTTTTAGTTGACAAGAGTTATGAGCATATGCTGGTTGGAAGCAGCAGAGGTAACATCCCTCCAGAGAAGGCTGGTATAGGCTCCTTCAAGCTGGGGGTGTAGATGTCAGCACTCTGGGTGGCAATGAATATACATAATTCATGTATACCCTCTGTGATATTGTGATTTCTAGTAAGAAATGTGGTCTTCAACCCCATTCCTGGCACAGAGCTCCTAAACCCTACAAATTTCCTAAAGTGTCTGTTGTTATACTAATGAGATGACTTTTGGAAAACACCCTAGCCATCCAACCTAGACAGCATATTATGACCAGCCTAGACAGCATATTAAAAAGCAGAGATATTACTTTGCTAACAAAGATCCACCTAATCAAAGCTATGGTTTTTCCAGTGGTCACGTATGGATGTGAGAGTTAGACTATAAAGAAAGCTGAGCACCGAAGAATTGATGCTTTTGAACTGTGGTGTTGGAGAAGACTCTTGAGAGTCCCTTGGACAGCAGGGAGATCCAACCAGTCCATCCTAAAAGAAATCAGTCCTGAATAATCATTGAAAGGACTGATGCTGAAGCTGAAACTCCAATACCCTGGCCACCTGATGTGAAGAACTGACTCATTTGAAAAGACCCTGATGCTGGGAAAGATTGAAGGCTGGAGGAAAAGGGGATAAGAGAGGATGAGATGGTTGGATGGCCTCGTGCACTCAATGGACATTAGTTTAAGCAAACTCCAGGAGTTGGTGATGGACAGGGAGGCCTGGCATGCTGCAGTCCATGGGGTCACAAAGAGTTGGACACAACAGAGTAACTGAACTGAACTGGCCATGCAGGGAATTAACTACAAGATATCAGTCTCTGTCTCCCCTCCCCTCACCCACCTCCCACCTACTGCCCAAGCCTCCCAAGAGGGGAAAGGATGGGGGCTATTGAGTTTAATCACCCACTGTCGACAACAATTATTTAATCACTCATGCCTAGGTAAGAAGCCCCTATAAAAACCCAAAAGGACAGGGAACTGGAGCATCCTCAGATTGGTAAATAGGGCTTCCTAGGTGGCACTACTGGTAAAGAACCTGCCTGCCAATGCAGGAGATGGAAGAGACATGGTTTCCATCCCTGGGTTGGGAAGATCCCCCAGAGCAGGGCATGGTAACCCATACCTGGCGGGCTACAGTCCATGGGGTCACAAAGAGCCAGACATGACTGAAGTGACTTAGCACACAAACAGGTTGGTGAACACAGGGAGACGTGGGGGGATGGGGCTCTTGGAGAAAGCACGGATGCTCCAGCCCCTCCCCCACACTTTGTTCCCTGCCTCTGTTCTATCTGGCTATTCCTGAGTTACAGTCTTTTATAATAAACTGGTAATTTAGTAAGCACAATGTTTCTTTGAATTCTGTCAGTCTCTCTAGCAAAGTAATTGAGCCCAAATTGTGGGGCATTGGAACCTCAAATCAAAAGCTGGTTGATTAGAAGCATAAGTGACAGCATAGTCCTGAGACAGGCATCTGAAGTGGGGGTTGGAAGTTAAGATGACTAAAGTGCCTCAACCTGGGAAAGTGGGAAAGTTTCCTGAAGGAAGAGAATCACTCTGTCAGGCTATCTAAGTATCCCTGAGTCAACCGAATTAACAAACTTGACTTTATTGTGTGTCTAGCAATATACTAAGTGCTGTGAAGGAGACCAAGAAATAGGAGTCTCAGAAACTCTTTCTTACCCATTATCTCAAGAATCACCACCTCAGTCCCTCCCACCCCTTCCCCATACTGAGTCTATCTCCCTGTAGGTATTCCCTCCCAGCCCAACCTAAGGCTGGACCGCTGAAACAATCTCCTGACTGCAGACCCCAGACTCCAGCCCTCCCTAATCAAGTCATCCTCCACACGGCAGCCAGTGGGCACTTTGCAAAATGCAAAGCTGTCATCCAACCTCCCACTCTCACCTGAAAACCTTACAGTGGGCTCCCCCTGCTGCCAGTGTTAATGGCAACACTCCTTAAGTAAGGTACCCCACGTGGCCCTGTGTTGTCCAGCTCCAGTCAGTTCCTATTCCTCATCTCCTGCCCATCCCCTTGCTCTCTGCATTCTGGCCTTATTTCAAACTCTTTTGAAACAGGAGGGGAGAGGGCAGGGCACAATCTTTACAAGAATGACATGGCAATAGGACATGACAAAAACTGATTAGAATCAACTCAGTCCAAGATCGGTAGTTCCCTGGCAGTCCACTGGCTAAGACTTCACCTTCCAATGCTAGGGGCACAGGGGCACAGGTTCGATCCTTGGTCAGGGAACTAAGATCCCACATGCCTCTTGGCAAAAAAAAAAAAAAACCACCATAAAACAGAGACAATATTGTAACAAATTCAATAAAGACTTTAAAAAACAATAATAACTAGGTTCAAAGTAGTAGAAGATTTGACTTCCAGCAGACTTTGAGCCTTACTATGCACTCATTGTAATATGCTAGTACGTTAAATGATACACCCACCAGTGCTGAGACAGTTCTGAGGCTAACCATAAAAGGCCAAAAAGTGGGCAGTGGCCCAATTGTTGGAAATACCCACCCCTTCCCCAAAATCATTGGAATAATTCTCCCACTCATTAGCCCTATGAATATCCAGCCCATAAAAACTAACCATGCCTATTTCAAAGCTCTCCCTCACCTTCTGAGATGGTCCACACTCTGTCCACGGAGTGTTTCTCTCAAAATAAATCCACTTCTTACTATCACTTCATCTCTGAATTCTTTATCAACAAAGCAAGACCCTTAAATTCACTGAAAACACTCTTACTCACCCCACTACCATCACGAGATGACAGTTAAACATTCTGTTCCCTCAGGCTGCAATGTTTTTCCTCTCTGCTTTACTTAATCAGCTCTTTCAAGTCGCAGCTCCAACGCAACGTCCACAGGGAAACCTTCCCAGATTATTTCTAACTGTGTCAAGTCTTCCTTTCATAATCTCCTGGAGTTCCATGTACCTAACTGGCACTTATCACTGTTTAAAGGATACACTGACTTGTGTGATCATCTCATTAGTGAACTCTAAGCTCCAGGAGAGCAAGAGCCATGCTTGATTTTGTCATCATTGTGTGGCCAATACTCAATAGGGTATCCCACACACACTATGAGTTTGATGTATATTCAGAGTCAAAGAATCTTGTCTTCCAAGGACCTGCAAAAGCTGTCTAGTAGCTTCATGAAAACTGACATCCAGCAATGAAAAAAACACAGCCACCAAGAAAAACTAGAGAACCTGGATAATGAGCGTGACTCAAGCTGCCCTGTGACCTAAACAGAATGTTTTGGGCAAGATAGCAATGAGAGGACTACCACCTTCATCCTGATGACACAGTCAGGATCTTGGGCCCTGGAACCACTGTAGGAAGCTCACTAATTCTGCAAAGCCCCCAGAACCCACTTAGGCATGAATGTCTCCAATCACACAAACAAAACTGACTCTGGCCCCTGTTTATGCTGGAGTTTCAGGATCCATGGGCATCAACAGGAGACACTGTCCTGAGAAAGATGCCAATGGCTGCTTGATGTAGCTCCACTAAAAAAACTGTGTCAACAAACACTCAGGAAAGACCACGACCCCTGTAGGATGAGGTATGAGGATTCCTGCTTAGAAATGAAGCAGAATCACTTTGAACCCCAGCTGTGCTATGCACAACAAACCACAGACAAGTCATGGTGCAACTTCATGTCAGTTTTCTTGTGCACAGAGTTAAGATAAGCAGCAGACTATCTTATTAAATAATATAGTGTATGTGTGGGACGCCTGGCACAAAGCAGATACTCAAATTTCAGTTTCCACTGTAAGAGAAAAATCCTGATACTACTTCTCAACGAAAATAGACAAGCTTAAAAATAACATTTGGGAACACATTGTATTCCTTAAAAAAAATTTTTTTTTAAGATTCTTCTCTTCTGATTATCATAGCAATGCATTTTCATTGAGAGAAAATACACAGGAGATAAGGACCCATCAGGTGGAATTCTAGTGAGCATTGATGATTGGCCTGCTGTCTCCAGTCTATCCCTGGGTTGGGAGGATCCTCTGGAGAAGGAAATGGCGACCCACTCCAGTACCCTTGCCTGGAGAATCCCACGGACAGAGGAGCCTGGTAGGCTACAGTCCATGGGGTCGCAAAGAGTCGGACACAACTGAGAAACTTCACTTCACTTTCAAGTGGATTCAAGTCTAGTACCAGCTCCTAACAGCTGTTTGGCCTTGGGCAAGATCCTTAACTTCCTGGAATTCAGTCTCCACATCCATAAAAATGGAGACAACAGTATCCCCCAGTTTGCAGCCTGGTTGTATATGAGATAATCTATGTGAAGTNCAACTGAGAAACTTCACTTCACTTTCAAGTGGATTCAAGTCTAGTACCAGCTCCTAACAGCTGTTTGGCCTTGGGCAAGATCCTTAACTTCCTGGAATTCAGTCTCCACATCCATAAAAATGGAGACAACAGTATCCCCCAGTTTGCAGCCTGGTTGTATATGAGATAATCTATGTGAAGTTCTTGATACAATGCCTGACACACAGTGAGGACTAGGTAAACACTATATCTCCATCATCATCATCACTATTGAGACTTTTCTTAGGTCAGAAAGACACAAAATATGGGCACGATTATTTGAAATTTACCATCCATAAATAAATATTTTAACATTTCAGTTTTCTAATAATCACATTAGTATTTTAATTTTCCAAAATTTGGCTCATGCAACGTAAACTTTGTTGTTACTATATTCTGATGTTTTCACTTTCCTTATGTCCTAATTATTAAAAACATGATGTTAAAGGTTCCATACTACTTCATCATATGGTAGGATCACAGTTAATCCATCAGAACATTCAACCAAAGGACAGTCTTATAAATAATGCTGCAGTAAATGTCATTTCTATATATTCTTTTGTCCTCATTTCAAATTATTCCTTTAGGATAGACTCTTAAAGGATGAATCAGTGTTTAACAATTTTTTCATTATCAGTATATGATGAACTGTTTTCAAGAATTTATATGGTACCTTAAATAGTACTTAACCCACTTTTGACAAAAAGCTGTCAAAAGGAGAAAAAAGAATAAACATTGTCTTTTTAAAAAAAATACAGGCTAACAATAGAAGAAAAATTGTATATTTTTATATTTCTTTGAATGCCAGTGAGTCAAATATTTTTTCCTGTTATTTATTTGTGCATATATTTCTTCTATTAAATCTTATATTTATGCATTTGTCCATCTTGTAAAGTTTTAGTATTTTTTAATTAATTTGTAAGTGCTTTTTATATACTAAGGCATGATATCATCTCTTTGACTTACTTATGATAATATTTTTCTCAATTTGCATTGGGTTTTGTTCTTGACACAGATAATATTTTAATCTTAGGGTGGTCCAAACTGCTGGTTCTACTTTAAGATCTAGAGTTCTTAGGTTAGATGTAAATTCAACCATAGCTTAGCTTTTTATGTGTTCTCATTTTTTTATACATAACTCTTTTGAATAAAATTCTTAACAACCTGACTAAATGTGGTTTAGTGATTTATAAACAAGAATTACCTATCTTAAAGTGTTTTGCAAAATCTCCCAACACCTTTGGTAAAATAATCCTTTTTATGCTGCTATTGCAAGCATATGCCAAAGACGTTCCAATGATTGAGAGCTTATTTTTGTCTTGTGAATTCTAGTCCACCGTCCTGTCCATTGATTTTTACATCATTCACACTAAACCCTTCAGGGGGGCGGGGAAGAACTCATTTTCCTCAGAGTCAGTGGATCCTGTGATATGATGACCTGGAGGACCTGAGCGGCCACTGCCTTCTTTCAGATGGCAACCCCCTGTCACAGAACCAGCCTGGGCATTAGTATGAAGATCTGGGGCTGCAGAAGCGCGTCAGTCTAACCCATGTCTCTGATACTGTTAGTATCATCTAGGCCTAGCACCTCACCTCATGGATTCTCTTCGAAGCCACGGTTNGTGATATGATGACCTGGAGGACCTGAGCGGCCACTGCCTTCTTTCAGATGGCAACCCCCTGTCACAGAACCAGCCTGGGCATTAGTATGAAGATCTGGGGCTGCAGAAGCGCGTCAGTCTAACCCATGTCTCTGATACTGTTAGTATCATCTAGGCCTAGCACCTCACCTCATGGATTCTCTTCGAAGCCACGGTTTATTTTGTTCTGCGCATATTATCTAGTCCAGACTGGTCACAAAAGAACCTGCTGGTCTGCCTGAATCAACGGAGAGTTGATCTGTTGAGAAAAAAGGTGACCACATCAAAGAAGGTTCTCAGCTGGCTGTGGCCGCTGCCATCAATCCTAAGTCCTTTGATCACTTGTTTTGCCAGCTATTTTACCCAGTTTCTCTCTCCCTCTCCCTTGAATACTTCTCCATGTGGCTCCTAGGACATCACACTCTCCTGATTTCCCTCCCTCTCTTGAGGAATTTCCTCCCAGTCTTTTCCGGTGCTTACTCCTCATTTTCCTAACTTTTGACGCTGGGGAACTGAGTCATCAGCCTTAGTCATCAGGCCTCTTTGCTTTCCCACCTACACTCAACTCCCACAGTGATTTCATCCAACAGCATGGTCCTAAATGCCAAATACAGGCTGACAACACCCCAAACCTTTACGAGTCCAACTTAGGTCCCTTCCTGATATTCGGACCAATATAGCCATCAATCCACAGCTGGACATCTAACATGTCCCAAAGCGAACTCCTGACCTTTCCAAGGCAAACCACTTCACCCCAGGCTAAATAAGAACAAGTCTGTTAAGTGATCTCCCCCTTCTGTTCTGTGACTCTCCTCAGGGTAGTCTGAGTCGTACGATATTGATGCAGTCCATCACCTCTCCATTCTCCCTTCCTGCTGTTCTCCCCTCTGTCCACCCATCCCTGCTGCTCCTGTGACTCCTCAGACAGCCAGGCTCACTCTCTCCTTTGGGCCTTTGTACCTGCTGCTGCCCCTCCCTAGTAGTTCCCTTCACCTGACTCCACCACTTCCTTTGGTCTTTGCTCATGGTCACCTGCTCAGTGAGGCTTCTGCAGCCCCACCTAAGATGTTAACCCCTGCAAAAAAAGTATCAACTCTCCATGTTATATCTCCTTTCCCTGTCTTATTTATTTTCCTTGCTACTTGTACTAACAGATTCTAGATTTTGCCTATTTAGCTTGACTGTCGACTGTCTCTCTCATCAGAATCTAAGCTTAAGAAGGAAGGCATTTTTGTCTGTTTACAGCCATAGGTGGAGTAGGACAGTATCAGAACAGTGCTGGGCACATAAGAGGTACCTAATTACTCAGCGAGTGAATGGATGCCTAGCTGGATGGATTTATGAATCCCTTTTTCACAAACCAGGAAGCAGAGGCTTCGGGTAGTTAGAAAGCCTTTCCAGGTTGGAACTTGAGCCCAGAACTGATTCTACAAGAAGGCTTCTGCTCGTAGCATGGTGAATATGAATTGACAGGTTGAGATGGTGACACTGTGAATAGAAACGAGATCTATTTAGCAAGCCTGCTCTGTTTCACAAGGCAGTAGGCAAGCTTTCCACTGACAGCTTAAGAATGTAGTTTTCTTGGGGGGAAGATATTCAAAGAACAATACAGACACAGGGCAACTGTCCTCTTGAGTTGGTCCAGGAATTTAAAAAAAAAAAAAAGGCAACAATAAGATAGTGCCCCACACTGACTGAGTGAGCACAAAAGGATCTGACTGACAGAAAATGAGAGGAATTAATTCATCAGAACAAAAGAGACCAGAAAGCCTGGGCCAAAGGAGAAGCACATGTAGGGGCTCCAGGATTGGAATGGCGATTACCAAACAAAACAGTCCTAATAAGATTACAGCTGATAATGAATCTGCTACAAAACTCTGGAACGATGTTAGGATTTTAATAAGCATCCCCCAAAGAGCATTCAGTCAATTTCACAAATGCCCATTCTCATCACTTAATTCTAAGGGGGAAGGAAGACCACGCTACCTAGCTGATTCTAAATTAATAATGTACCTCATTCTTATGCCTCAGAAGTAAGGCCACTGTAACATTTTAAGCTGTTTGGGGGAGAGTTTTAATATTCTCACTGCTAATATAAACAGAACCTTATTGAGTTCCAAAGACGCCACATTTGGGATGTAATCCAGGCCACGGTGCCAATTTCAATGTTAACTTTTGAAAATGCCTCATGTACACACTTCATTTGAACAATTAAGGCAATATAAGCTGTCTCCCAGAAAAATGAAAAGGAAAAGAAAAGGTAATTCAGTGCACCCCCCATGATAAAGGCTGCTTAATTTCAGTTTTGACAAAGACCACAGTGAGTGCTACATTCTGTCTCTTTTTCTGTATCATTTTCATAACATCAGCTGTCCCTCAGCGTAAAGAATCTGTATTATAAATATAGCCAGTTCCATTCCATGGAGGGGAAAATAGAAAGAGGAAACCCATGTGACTTCTATATACGCTGAAACAGAATCAGAGCAGGCCACACAACTCCCAACCCAGTCAAGACCCAAATGTGGTAGCTGTGCCTCAGCCCCCAGCCCAGAAGCTTCCCAGGGGAGTGAAGGTGAGCATGCCACCATACGGGGGTGCTCAAGGCTTCAGGGCACAACGTGCTGCCAAGCCTGTCAGCAGAACACGGCCTCGCATCACTGGATGCGATCATTTCCAAATAATCCTGGTACCAGTCCCATGACTCGGTCTCTAATGCCAGCCCAGCCTCCTGTAGCCGCAGCAAATCCCCAGGACTTCCAGTACCAACACAGGGAAAATGACAAGCGATAGGACAGAGAATGGGAGAAAGTGAAATGATGAACAAAAGCAACGGGAGGGGGTACAGTTGTCTGCTTGTTCACGATCTGGACGAAATGCCTGTCATGCGAGTATACTGCTGTCCTCCTTATATTGGACCTAAAAGGGGAGACCAGAGGCATCATGCAATGGGACAAACCAGAGGAGCCAGACTAAAACCCAGGACAAGGCAGCGTGCGGCTCCCCTTGACATCTGATCTCATGTACCCCGCTAGAGAGGTACACATGGACGGACACGCACAACTGCACGTGGCGTACCAGTTTCCTGGTGTTTCCAGCACCTGTAAGTGCCTCCAGGAGCAGCAATGAGTAAAAATGGGATTGAACAGCACGGAGAGGCTCAGTTTGAGCTACAGAATCATTTCCTCCATTTGTTAACGAGGTAGATGCTCACGGGCTGAGATGGCCCCTTCATTCCAAGGAGCTCGCATTCTGAAAAGAAAAATAACCGCAAAGCATTCTTTTCCTGGAATTAAAAATCAGGTCACAGTCAACTCAAAAATAACTCTGCAAAGGCTAAGGATGGGAATAGAAGAGTTATTCTATAAATACTCACTGACATCCATATTCATTGTGAGCCTTTGAAAGCCGCCGGACAAGTAGTTTCAGAAAAGCAGCGGCTGATCTGAACACGCTGCTTGAAGAGCGTCATCCATATTCACGTCCTAGAGGTGCTCTAATCAACAAATCAAAGTACTCGACTAATTAAATGCTGATTGCTTGTTGCACAAGGGTGAAAGTCAACCTTCGTAGCCAAGGTTGGAGTTATTCTAAGAAATGATGAGAGTTGGGTTCTTTCAAGCCATTTTATGCCTAATGAGTACATTACCCCTTAATGAAACTTCATTTAGGCTAATGATTACCTTGGTTTAACCAGTAACGAACTGATGACTTCCTGTCTTTCAATGCCCTGAATTTGGTAACTGACACTGTGAACACGGCTGATAAACGCCGAACACTTTGCTGGGCTCGGCCACACTGACAGTCGAAGGATGATGGTCCCGTCCTCCTGCTCCAGAGTGACTGTGCAGCCTCACACTGCGGGGAAGGTGGTACCTTCGACAATGAGGCTCGTGGGAGCATCAGTATCACTATCCACTTGGGACGAGGCCATTTCCCAAAAATCAAAGCTAAAGGCATGAGATGACTCATGCCGAAGGGCAACACAGGGCTTCCAGCATCTTATTGTTATCTCCCTAGGGAAATCCCAAGAGCTGCTTCTAATTGCTAATGTTCAGTGTATGATTTCCTTATCATTACTGCTATTTACCCTTTTATCCTTAGGATGGCATTACCATGTTTACCTGAAGGGTAATGCGTACTTTAGCTAAATGAGAAAATCATTCTGTCTCTCTAATCCTTAGGAATTTTGCATACGATGTTGCTTAAATCAATTTAAAGTATCTCACCAAGTCATCAACAAAAATTATTTACTCTACCTGGCTTACAACTTTTTGATTTGTGGCTTGCTTTCTAACGGTGCATGTGTAAACACGAAACTATTTCGATCAGGAGCGATACCACTCTTACCTAACTGTCTCTCTTTCATAAATTAATCAGGCAGATGAGAGGTACATCAGAGAAAATCCCTCTTAAGTAATGTGGGTTAATGATGTGCTGCCGCTTCCAAAAGGAGGGGCAAAGTAGAATTCTTCCCATAGCTGGGATATTGTCAACATGAGGAATACCTCTGGCTAGTGGGTAAGAGTTTAGGCTCTGGATTCCAACAGATTGAGAGTTCAATCATGCTATATATTTGTTTGGGTTGGTTCATTAAATCAACTCAAGCCTTGGTCTGCTCCTCTGCAAAATGGAAATCATTACCCCTAACTCTTGCTCTGTTATAAGGCATTGACTAATATCATACCTACAAAGTTTTAAGCACTGGCTTAATAAACATAGATGCTAATGTCATTTTTAACTTTATTCTTAATATTATTAGTCATGTCCTGCCAGCAGCCTAACAGTCTTCAAAAGAGCAGAGGTTTTTGTAAACTTGATCAAACGAAACCTAGAGAGTTGGTTGCATCCCACCACCCCACCCACCCCCGCCACTGTATGTTCAGGAGAACACACCACCCTGCCAAGGCTGGCTCAGCTCTGATGCGGAAGCAAGCCAGCAGGCTGACAAAAGGGAAACATATTGATTGGTTTTTAAGACTCATCAATAAATAGCATCACCCCCACCTCATGGTCAAGGTAGAAATCTAAGAGTCAGCCTTCATTTCACCTGCCCTCTCCAATTCCTTTTGTTCAACACATCATGTTATTCCCCAGGTTCTGCCTTTAAATCTCATGCCCAATTCTCCACTCCTCTCCACTCACTTCTGGCCCTAGACCCCAGGCATCATCTATCTGCTCAACTGCAATACTGCAACTAACCCTGCTCCTGTCCCCACTTCTCACCTCACATCAGTGGCAGCCAGACTAAATTCAGTTTCCATCCAACTGTCAGACTCATCAGCTTAAAGCCCCTTCATGGCTGCCCATCACCTCTGAGACCAAGTCCAACTCTGAAACAGGCTTTCGCTGACCCTGCCATCACACATCCCATAATAGTCACCTTTCCCTATGCACTCCAGGGGCACTGCACCGCTCCTCAGATCTGTCAGCCTGCCCCCACCCCAGGCTATGCACGTGTCTTCCTCTGCATAACGGGGATTCCCTGGCCCTGAGCTCAGCAGGCTCCCTCCTTGTCATCAGGATGCAGCTAAGACGTTTTCTCCTGAGAAGTGAGAATCTCAATGACTCCCAAGATGATTTATGACCTGTCACAGTGCCCCATCCATTTCTTTACAACAGTCTCCACCTGAATGCCCCTCTGGCTTGCTTACCTGTATCTCTCCACTAGACCGCAGGCTTTGCAAGAGCAACTGGGACCCGCCTTTCATTCACTGTCCTGCTGTCTGCACTTCAGCAGAGTATTTGGCAAACAGTAACTTAGCAGGGCTTCCCAGGTGGCACTAGTGGTAAAGAACCCTCTTGCCAATGTGGAGACCCAGGAGATGTGGACTCGATCCCTAGGTCAAGAAGATCCCCTGGAGGGGGACATGGCAACCTACTCCAATATCTTTGCCTGGAGAGCCCCATGGACAGAGGAGCCTGGTGGGCTACAGTCCACGGGGTTGCAAGAGTCAGACATGACTGAAGCAACTTTATGCACACACAGTAATTTAATAAAAAAATGAACATATCTGGTGTTGTCATGGAGTCAAGTAAAATTTAGACTTTATTCTGCATGGGTTTAGGGTAAAGGGAAAACTCATAAGAGCAAAAGTTAAGAGGCAGTGGGCACATCTAAGAGAAAGGAAGGCATCCTTGTCTCAAAAGAGCTGCTTGAACTCTGAGTAGTGAGGTTTGTGTCCCTTTGAGTATCCAAGTAGAGACTAGTTGACGTTTCACAGGAAAAGACTGACTGGCCCACACAGCCTGGCAGGTGATTTTCATCTCTAAGATTCTGGAGATAAGAAAGTTCAGGACTTGGCAGCGCTGGGTCCTCCCAGCAGGGCAGCAGGAAAAGAGATGCCAGGACCATGCACGGAGGCCCAGCAGCTGTACCAGCTGTGGCTGTGACTACAAGTTGCCAATGCCATTGGCAACTAGCTTTGCTCCTGTCCTCACATCAACCACAGCCCCACCAAATCCAGTCTCCATCCAACCATCAGTCTCAGATCCTGAAACAGGACAACCTGGCCTCGGTTTTAGAGAACATGCCCCATCAAGTCCAGCTACTAGTGAAGGCAAAACTACACTTCTCACTGCTCAGGAAACACAGGCAGAGGCCCATCTCTGTGCAGGCTGGCCCAGGCTAGTCTCTGCAACAGAGGGACAGTTAACTAAGAGGAAAAACAAACAGCTAATGAAGCTTGTTACAGAATGTTTACATGTGCCTGACAAGGTTCTAAGCCTCTGCAAGTCAACGCTCATCCTCAGAGTTAACCAGAGCCCTAGGAGAAAAGCATATCACTGTCACCACTGGATGGAGCAATAAGATGAAGACGCCAAGAGAGTCAATACACAAGGCCTAAGGCCAAATATTCTACAAGTGTTAAAGCCGTGATGAGGACCTGGGCAGACCGATCAGAAAACACATGCATAACCTTAACAATATCCTGTAGCAAAGAAACTTGAAAGGCGAGATTCACTGTGTAGCATCTTTTTCAGCTGCTCTAGAAGAACCGTGGGTGGTGTCCAAAAACCCACTGAACACATTTGTTAACGTTGGCAGACTAGAATGGATTCCAAGAAGCCAACAAGAACCCCTAAGTCAGTATACACCGAAGGGTGGGTTCAAGGAAGGAGTTCCCAAGAACATGAACACAAAGCCCTGGAGTGGTTGAGAGCCCAGACAAGGCCCTATAGCTTATGCACCAAGGTGCACGGGCCTCCCAGATGACCCATGCTGAGGGCCAGACCCCACAAGGGCTGCCTAACTTCAGGGCCTGCCAAACACACATAGAGGTACATATGAGTCCCTGCCAGCTGGGGAAAAGCCAGACAAGGGGAAATGATTTGAGAGGGGCTCACAGAAAAATGAGAGAAGCTTGGGCAGCTGCTTGGCTGATTCCTGGCCCTTCTCTTTACCACTTGGGCACAGGAGACAAATGAATCACTCTACTGGGTCTCTGTCCCCTCACCTATGTTACCCAACTGCTTCTTAGGACTATTATGAGACACAATTTGACACGCATTTTTAGGATATGCTAATATAATCCTACAAATTGAAGTTGCTTTTAATCTGCTACAACCAGCACAATTAATATAAGCAGGAAAAATATCACATAAATATCATCATGCTGCTGCTGCTGCTAAGTCACTTCAGTCGTGTCCGACTCTGTGCAACCCCACAGATGGCAGCCCACCAGGTTCCCCTGTCCCTGGGATTCTCCCGGCAAGAACACTGGAGTGGGTTGCCATTTCCTTCTCCAATGCATGAAAGTGAAAAGTGAAAGTGAAGCCGCTCAGTCATGTCCGACTCTTAGCGACCCCATGGACTGCAGTCCACTAGGCTCCTCCGTCCATGGGACTTTCCAGGCAACATAGCTGACATTTATTCAGCAGTAACCATGTGCCAGACAACACCTTATGTAATATACTTTGGTTGTTTTATTTAATTCTCAAATGCACCATGAAGATAGGACAATTAGCCCCATTTTACAAGCAAGGAAACAGAGCCAGAAATTCAGGAAGTTGCCAAAGGGTTGCTGTTGTTTGGTCACTAAGTGGTATCTGACTTTGTGATCCCATGGACTGTAGCACACCAGGTTCCTCTGTTCTTCACGATTTCCCAGAGTTTGCTCAAACTCATGTCCATTGAGCCAATGATGCCATCCAACCATCCTCTGTTGTCCCCTTCTCCTCCTNGGGTTGCTGTTGTTTGGTCACTAAGTGGTATCTGACTTTGTGATCCCATGGACTGTAGCACACCAGGTTCCTCTGTTCTTCACGATTTCCCAGAGTTTGCTCAAACTCATGTCCATTGAGCCAATGATGCCATCCAACCATCCTCTGTTGTCCCCTTCTCCTCCTGCCTTCAATTTCCCAGCATCAGAGTCTTAACCAATGAGTCAGCTCTTCACATCAGGTGGCCAAAATATTGGAGCTTCAGCTTCAGCATCAGTCCTTCCAATGAATATTCAGGGTTGATTTCCTTTAGGATTGACTGGTTTGATCTCCCTGCTGTCCAAGGAACTCTCAAGTGCCAAAGGGACACTATACCTCATAAGCCCCAGAGCCCAGAGATGAATGACCAGGTGACAGCAGAAGGTACATGCCAAACCACAACCACACCAGCCTCTGTGAAATAAGAGTGCACGACACGCTGTCACCAAACGTATAGTTTTAACAAGTATAGTCCTTTGTCCTAAGTGACACAGATTTCCTTGGATCCAGCCTCAGGTCACCGGAATCTCCTTTTGTCCAGGTTCTCTGACATACAGCTTGAGGTCTCTGGCTGGTTGACAAGTCTCATTCACTTCTGTCAGAGGCCAGCATGTCCATCCTTCTGCCCGGGTCACTGACCCCGCCTCGAACCCCCGCAAAGGGCACATGCAAGCCCAGAGCAAGCCTACCAGCAGAGAGGCTTCCCAGTAGGATTTGGAACCACGACACCAGCACCAGCGTTCTCCTGATTTATTATCATGGGTAAGGGATGGTGAATAAATGATTTATAGATGCACATATATTTCCTTCATGATCATCTCAATCAAACTTTTTTTAAACTGTCTGGAAAAGGGCACAGGCTTCAGTTTCAGCACTTCATTGAAGACTGGCCCTGGGTTTGCACTGGCTTTACCTCCAGGTTACAACAGACCACCTGGGTTCTCACCCACCCAGCGTGAGATGCTAAATGAGGCACCACTAGGGCTGAATTAAAGACAGAGGGCAGCAGGCGGAGGGGAAGTGGAAGAGGGGGCTACCGTGTGTTGCGACTGAGCAACAAAGGAACTTTATCTGAGCACAAGAGATGTGCTGGGCCTGTGCGGGATACTTCCTGGGGCTGTTTGAGGATTAAATGAAATGGAGCATGTGAGGGCTCAGCCCACGCTCCACACTTGCCGATGCTGCTTGCCTGTGATTTACTATCATGATGATTCTTTTTAATGATCACCCCCCACAAATCCCAAATCCTACATGGCTTACAATCAGAGCACAGCTTATTCATTTAACTTAAAAAATGAACTCCATCCTTTAATGTCTCTAAGAAGCAAACGAAAAGGATGGAAATACAGAGTCCCCAGGCACAGTGATTCACATCCCGTCTCACCCCCACTAACTCCCCTCCCAACCCCCCAGAAGAGCCAGCCTCACCAAGCACACTCCCCACCACATCCCTCCTCCTCTCCCAGTTGAAATGTCCTTTTTCCTTTGGCCCTAATTATTTTGACTGGCTTAGCCTCTCTCCCAACCACAGAGAGAGACATTTTTTTTGCCCTATTTACAAGGAAGAAGAAGAGAGAAAAAAATGGGGTTGGCATTTCCAGGATTCTCTTCAGTGTCTGGCAAGGCAGGGAGCTCCACGGACGTGCCCATATTAATAGTTACACAGACAACCATGTGAACTTAGGGATACTGTCTCTATTTTTACAGGTGAGGAGATGGAACAGAAGAAGGGTTAAGAAAATTGCCTAGATGGGAGAGACTGAGCTTTTCACAGCTCCATTCTGCCTCTCTAAAAGAGGCCGTGCCATCCAAACGCCTTTTCTATACCTGAAATAAAACCACACAGAACTACCCGTGGAGCACAAGGAACACGGAGGTGAGAGAGCTGCCCAACTGTGAAGCCCTGTCCCGTCCCTTCCTAATGGCGTGACCATCAATCAGCAAGGTCTCTGACCCCTTCCATGCATTTCCGCATTCACGACCCTGGGATGATAATTTCACAGCGTTGTGGTGAGAATTCAAAGAGCACTCTCAATAAGTGTCATTTCCTCTCTTTTACCTGATGAACCAGCTTAAAAGAAATTCCATTTGGAGTCTCCTGAATGTGGCAGCAACAATGTTTTCTCCCTTTCAATATCAAATCCCTCACCATGGTAAGAATTACTTGCAAAGAGTGTTTACTATTTCCTATTTCCACAATATATTTTCCATTAGGTAATTCAAAGCTATTAATGCTGCCACAGCCGTAAAGAAGCAGGC
Source organism: Neotragus moschatus (assembly GCA_006410615.1). Taxonomy (NCBI): domain Eukaryota; kingdom Metazoa; phylum Chordata; class Mammalia; order Artiodactyla; family Bovidae; genus Neotragus; species Neotragus moschatus. Next base: position 654,283 of record SJYA01001068.1, on the reverse strand, counting down.
CACGTCTGAGCCAGCACTGCATATGAACATATGAACCGCATGCTGCCAACGATTGCTCCTGACCCTAAGTAGCTATGGAGGTATGCCGATGTTGCTCTGATATGACGTATAGATAGAGACACTGTAAATATCCTTCCCAAAGTCGGAAGCAGGCAGCATTACCACTGGCACCAAATGTGAAACCATTTTCATAATAATTTGTCGAGGCAAGAGCGGCTTGTGTGACAGATGAGAAGGTGTCAGACTGGATTGAATCAGACCAACCACGTAGTGCTCAACTGCGCTCTGCTCTGCTTCTTCCCTTCTGGCCCCCTGAGAGTTCAGGCCCCATGGCAGTCAAACCCGACACAAAGCCAAACCCAACCCTCCAGCCTGGAAACAGCCAGGAAAGTATGTTATGTCAGAAGGTGGAAAATTGATTCAAACGGTCAATTAGCACATGGTTACTGGGATCAAGTTTAAAAAAAAAGATTCACATAATACACTTCATACACAAATATAAAACCACAAGAAAAGCAGGGAAATAAAACTCTTCCAAAACCTAAATGTAATAAATGCATGATTTGTGTTCTTGGGCTTTAAGACATAAGGACTCTTCGTGCTTTGGGTGTTCTACCGCAGCCTCCAGCCTGTGTGTTTGCCAACACAACTAGATTCGATATTGATTTCTTGTTTCAAAGCCAAGAACTGAAAGAGCTTAGGACCAAATATATGATCCAGGATGGCTGATTTTCCTCCTTGCATCTCCAATTCTAAGGAATTTTAGGGTGACATTTTCACCCTGATATACACAAGACAATGAGGCAACATGATGGGAGATGTCAGTCGTATAACATCTTTAGTAACTTTCAGTCTCCTTTCCTTTAGCAGATATATACACATACTCACACATCCTGTAACAGGCAAAAGAAACTGGGCCAAGTTTTGTATGAATTCATCTCAAAGAAACACTGAAAATGGAATGATCAAAAGAACAGAAAGCTCCCTTGCTTTCTTATTACTTCTCAGGCGAGGGCTGTGTAAACTATTTAACTTGGTAGGGGACTCTTAAAGCAATATCAACATCTTCAATTTTTGGAGAATTAAGAATGAGCCATGTGCACTTGTGCCTGGAATGCCTGAAAATAATCAGGTTTGTTTGAGTCGTGTCATTTTATTCCTTATAATCTCTGAGCAACTCTGTTTATTAACCCAGGGTGGTACAGGAGAGAATGCAGAACACAATTCTAATACAGTCTGGGCACTGAGCCTGGGATGAGGGGTCATCTGGAGAGGGAAAGAAAGCCTTTACCCAGTAAATCATCACTGTTAGTCCCAGAGTTTTCATGTTCTAGATGAGCCATCCACCAGGCAAGGGTGGGCAGAAGCAGCTGGGGTAGGGGGAAGGTTTGCCCAGGGTTCTGTGTTACAGTTTTCATCTCCTAATTGTTTGTGTCCCCTCAGTCCTCTTTTATGCCAGTTAAGGACTGAGATCTGCCGATAAGCCTGGCCTGCACGATATGGCTAGAGTTTGAGAGCTTACTTCATCCCTCTAGTAGTCTGTCTGCAAGCCCATGAACTATGATTCCCACCAGTGAGCCAAAGCATATGGAAACACAGTCCTCCTTACCTCAGTAGCCAGAACATCATTGCTGGGAGATGAGCTTGGAGTAGCACTCAGCCCATTGGACACCTGAAGCCCACAGACAAAGCACACCCAGCATGACAGCTCCGGAAGGAACCTCCCACGCCCCACTTTGGTGCTATTTCTTTAAAGACAGGACAGGAAGGCCCAGAGAGGTAGGGGACTACAAAGCTTCACTTGAGCTCCCATTATCCTGGGTCACATTTTAGCACAATAGTTAAAAGCAAGATCTTCAATGTCAAACACATCTCAGTTTCCACCTCAGTTACTGTTTAACTGGACAACCTTGAGCAAGTAAGTTGTTAAGCATCTGAGGTCCCATTACCATAACTATAAAATGAGGGGACTAATGACACCTACCTCAATAGGGGTGTTGCTAAGAATCCATGATGGATCACATGAAGCGTTTAGCACACAGTGTCTTGCATGTAACAAACATGTGATATGTTGTCGCTAACCTGATGATGATGGTGTGTTTTCTTTGCATTTCTTCAAATTGTGACAGGAATCTCTCATCCACCTTATGCTGCCTAGTGAAAAATCTCATCTTGCTCAGATGAGGAGGACCCCATATGGTTACCTGTTTAGTCCATGACTGACCTAGAAGCCCAGGGCTGGAGCAAGGAGTCTTAGCCCTTTCAGGCTGCATTTCCAAACTTTCCTGAGTTTGTATTTTGTTCACTGTTAGATTTTCTTCTCCTGCCACTGAGCTTCCTTGTAGCAGACAAGGTCAGAGGCTCAGCATCTTACACATGAAAGCAGCTCTAGACAGTGGCCTGACTAAGGACTCTGGGTTTTCTGCAGAAGGAGGCATCCATGGCCCCAGGCTCTGCCCCTAACCACCCAGACCCCAAGTGCTGCTGTCTGGGAGGCAAGCACTGAGCTGGGTCTGGGGAGGCCAAATCAATGGACCCTGGTCTCAGTGCACTGCAGCAGCCTCTGAACCTCACTGAGGACCCTTGCAGGAATGCAGAAGCTAGAGATGACACAAGGGCCAAGTCTGAGGCTTCATGCTGGATTAGGAAGGAAGAGTGGAGAGGCAAAGCAAAATCATCAGCACTGTCGCCATCACAGTGGCACTTAACCTTTGCTGAGCACTGACTATTTGGACTGCATGTGTTAACTGTCACCATTCCCATTCCACTCATGAGAACACTGAGGCTTAGCAAGGATCAATGAGGAACCCAAAGTCACACAGCAAGGAACTTGTAGAAACAAGCTTCAAACCCAGGGGGTTTCAGAGATTGCCTGCATGGCTCTACTGTCAAGAGTGCCCCCAGTGGCTCATACTCACAGACCCAGGAGCCAAGCAAGCTCCATGCAGGGCCACCGGTATGTTCTCTCATGTAATCTCCAGCAAACCTCTAGCTCTGGGTGCCACTTCCCATTAGACAGAAGAGGAAACTGAAGCTCAAAGTGGGTGCCAAGGCTGGCGTCTAACTCTAAACTCTGAGTCTCCGAAGCACCAAGAAAGGAGTAGTCTGGGAACTGGGAAACCTGGTTCTGGTCCCCCCTTAGCCACTCACTGACTGCACATCCCAGGCTAGGTCAGTAATCTGGATGGGCCCTTGGTTCCATATGTGAAATGTGGTAGTAGTCCCTGCTTCCTGGAGTTCTAGCAAGGCTCCAGAGGAAAAGGGCAACACATGCATTTGGGAGAGCAGATATCACTGTGGCAGCAATGACCTTCCTCTTGGCCACGACTGGTGCTGGATGCAGAAACCCAAATACTGTCCTGGTGCTACCATTTTCATTCATTCTATTCCTAAAGCAAGAAGAGTAGCAACAGAATACTTTAGTAGCACCCAAAACAGCCACATATTTAATGTGCATCCATTCACATCTGCGTTCAACTTATATCAGTACTAGGAAATGCAGAGCAAAGAAAATTGCTACCAAGTGTTTAAGGATTAGGAGCTTTGTCACCGCATTCACACAGATCCCAATAATCGGCACAGCGTCCAGTCCAGGATCTATCCCACAAGTCCACCAGGCTCCTCTGTCCATGGAATACTCCAGGCAAGAATACTGGAGTGGGTTGCCATTTCCTTCTCCAGAGGAACTGCTAGACCCAGGGACCAAACGTGGGTCTCCCGCACTGCAGGCACATTCTTTACCATCTGAGCCAACAGGGAAGCCCTCTATCACACAATAGGAGCTCAAATATTTCTAAACAATACTGACTAGTTAACCAATTACTATTATTTGCTAAGAACCAGGTACTGTCTTATCTCAATATAGTAAGCCCCATACATAGAAACCTTCGAGTTGCAAATTTTCAACGATGAGAACCTGCATTCCATCAATGTCAGGCGTGAGTGAAACTGCAGCTTGCCATCTCATCTCCTATCGTGGACGATGCTTCAGGTCTGCCATTTCCCACCCTCTTTCCCTCCTCCAGTCAGTAACTCTTTTTGCCTGTTCACTCAATGGCAGCCCCTGTATGCCGGATGCTGTACTGAGCTACTGTACTTTTCAAGGTACAGTACTGTAAGATTAAAAATGCTTTATTTTCTGTTTCCTTTTTTGTCTTCTAATTTGTTTTTAATTGGATGGTAATTGCTTTACATTGCTGTATTGGTTTCTGCTGTACGACAATGTGAAGCAGCCAGAAGTACACACACATCCCCTCCCTCTCGAACCGCCCTCCAATCCCTTCCCATCCTGCCCCTTTAGGTTGTCACAGAGCACCAGGTTGAACTGCCTGTGTAATACAGCAACTTCCCCCTAGCTATCTGTTCTGCATATTGTAATGTATATGTTTCAGTGCTACTCGCAATTCGCCCCACCCTCTCCTTTCCCCACTGTGTCTACAAGTCTATTCTCTATGTCTGCATCTTCCTGTCCTGCAAATAGGTTCATCAGTACCATTTTCCTAGATTCTGTATATATGCATCAATATGCAATATATTTTTCTCTTTCTGACTTACTTCACTCTGTATAACAAGCTCTAGGTTCATCCAGCTCAGTTCAACTGACAAGTTTGTTCCTTCTTATGACTGAGTAATATTCCACTGTATATATGTACCATAACTTCTTTATCCATTCATCTGTCAATGGATGGCTAGGTTGGTTCCACGTCCTGGCTATTGTAAGTAGTGCTGCTGTGAACATTAGAGTACATGTATCTTTTTGAATTATGATTTTCTCCAAGTATATGCCCAGTAGTGGGATTGCTGGGTCATATGCTTGTTTTTTATGTATTCTTTGTGTGAAAAGTATTATAAATCAATCACAGTACAGTACTATATAGCTGACTGTGTTAGTTGGGTACCTAGGTTAACTTCGTTGAACTTATGAACACGCTCTGGGAACTGAACTCATTCATATATAAGGGACTTACTGCACTCTTCCCAACCTATGAAATAGATGTTATTTTTATTCCTATTTTATCAATGAAAAAACTGAAGTTTAGAGAGGAAAAATAAGTCAGCCAAGGCCACAGAGCTGGTAAGTGGTGAAGCCAGATTTCCAGTCCCAGCCCATCTGAGTCAAGCCCAGAGCCCTTCTACTGTACTACCACCTAACTGCAACCAGAACCATTTAGATACCAGAAAGGTATGTCACTTCTTGAGGCCAAGTGGGCCCTCACAGGGCACCAGTTTCACTATTCATTCAGAAAGAAGGGATCAAGTCTATCCAGTTCACCACTGTTTCCCTAAAGCACAATTCTAGCACCTTGCAATCACTCAACAAGAACAAAATTTTCAGTGATCGTATAAGTGTTTCTTGATAGCTGTGATCCACACCCTCAAACCAATTAGGATCAATAATGAGACAAAGGCTCAATAAAACAAACAAAACCAGTGCCTCATGCAGCAAGTGCCAGTTTCAGGACATGTATGATTGGAGCTAACCAGGGGGTGGAAGGAGAGATTAGTGGAGCTCAAGGAAGCCTCCTGAGAAGGAATCTGCCCTTGAGCTCATTTTGCAGGAAGTTAATATCTAAATAAGAGATAATGGGAGGTGGAATTCACAGAACATTGAATCATAATCATTTTGCTGTAGAAATATTCCATTCCTATGCAAATATATGTTTTAATTAGCAAGTTCTATCCCTATTAAAAAAAAAGAAAACCTCAATGTTTCCATTCCAAGGGAAAAAATAAATATTTGCTCCTTAATTAGGTACACACCAAATGGATACTGTGAACTAAATATTCACAAGCACTATGACTCAGGCAAATGAAAGATAAACCCTTGCCCAATGATGAATAAATACGAGCTGGGGTTGATGGGTAGCAATGTATGTAATTTCAATGGGAGAAAATGTTTTGAATGTTTACTATGTGCTAAGAAGCAAGCTCTGCATGCTGCTGCAAGTCATTTCAGTCATATCCTACTCTGTGTGACCCCATGGACTGCAGCCTACCAGGCTCCTCCGTCCATGGGATTTTCCAGGCAAGAGTACTGGAGTGGGTTGCCATTGCCTTCTCCTAGGCTTTCTCAACTAGGATCTAAGAGGAAGCTGTTTTCACTCCTACAGAAAACAGAAACATATTCCTTCTAAGAAATGTCAAAACTCTGACTTCCATCTAGGCAAACAGGTAAACTTTCTTCCAAACAGCCTCAGCTCCTTGCATAACTCACCTTCCACCAATGTACAGCCTTTACAGCCCTACAGAGCGTGGTTCTCCAGCAAGAGGAGAACCATGCTCCACAGGGCCCCTGAGATTAGACTCCCCCACCTTTAACTAGAGAAGAGGCATCAACTAAGCTCTTGGGACAAGACAGAAAGCTGGAGTGCTACCAAACCTAATGTACAAGGAAAACCAGAGTACCTACAATGAGAGCAACCTTCCTGGGATATAAAGTTAGTGAGTGGCAATTTTACACAATCTCATACCACAATAAACACAGACATGAAGGAATATAATTCAAAATGTACACAAATTTTAAAATATGAAACCTAAAACTTCAAAGAAATTTAAGGTTTCTGGAAGACTGCTTCAGGCTACACCCAAACTTCTCAGCCATATGGATCATGTTTCTCTACATGGGGCATTTCTGCTAGAAAGTTCCATAAGGCTCTGGGTTAGTCAAATTTTGTGGCTTCCAGATCTGCCTGGAAACCACAAGGTATCTCTGGGATGACTGCTTACTTCTGATCTGATGCACCAGGGCTCATTGTGAAGGGCAATCCCCAGACACTAGGCTAGCTGCAAGCGCCTGGGAATATGTAACTCCCTATTCCAGAGGTAAAGTAACTGAGATATGAAGAGGTCATAACTGGCCCAAGGTCAAAAAGGGGCAGAGCTGGGGGGTCAGTCCAGGCTCAAATTCAAAATATGATCTCTCTGTTATAGGAATATATGACCCAGATGACACACTGAAATGTTCAATGAAAAGATGGCTCCTCACAAAATGCTCCCTATCAGATGAGTGGAACTCACAGAATGATTCAAGGCATGGAAGGGGAATGGGACATCAAAGCGAAGCCTAAATGACCGAAAGGAATCAGACAGGTGAGAAAGGGTGATACATTTGGTAGGTGAAGACCATCTTCTGATGGGTGAGGCCATGCTCAGTAAATCTTTAATCCAATTTTCTGTTGATGGGTAGAGCTCTGTTCCCTCCCTGTGGTTTGACCTGAGGCCAAACTATGGTGGAGGTAATGAAGATAATGGCCACCTCCTTCAAAAGGTCCCATGCAGGCACTCAGTGCCCCTGATCCTGCAACAGGCCTCTACTGACCCACGCCTCCACCAGAGACTCCTGGACACTCACAGGCAAGTCTGGGTGAGCCTCTTGTGGGGTCATTGCTCCTTTCTCCTGGGTCCTGGTGCACACAAGGTTTTGTTTGTGCCCTCCAAGAGTCTGTTTCCCCAGTCCTGTTTAAGTTCTGGTGACTCTGTGGCGGGGTTAATGGTGACCTCCTCCATGAGGGCTATGCCATTGCCAGGTCTGCTTCACCCAGAGCCCCTGCCCCTGTGGCAGGCCACTGCTGACCCATATGTCAACAGGAGACACTCACTCAAAGGCAAGTCAGGCTCAGTCTCTGTAGATTCTCCTGGTGCACACCAGGTTTTGTTTGAGCTCTCCAAGCATCTCTGGCAGGTATGGGATTTGATTCTAAATGCGATTTCGTTCTTCCTACCGTCTTTCTGGGGCTTCTCCTTTGCCCTTGGACGTGCAGTATGTTTTTTGGGTGGGATCCAACATTCTCCTCTCTATGGTTACAAATTACAAATCAGCAATGATTTGTAATTTTGGAGTTCTCATGGGAGAAGATGAGGGCACATCCTTCTACTCCATCATCTACATCCTCAGTAATTCTCTCCCACCTGAGGTTTCCATAAGCCTCCATTCCTTATCCATCAGAGGGCAAACAGAATGAAAACCACAATCACAGAAAATTAATCACAGTGATCATATGGACCACAGCTTTGTCTAATTCAATAAAACCATGAGTCATGCCTTGTAGGGCCACTCAAGATGGATGAATCACCCAGAGAGTTCTGACAAAATGTGGACCACTGGAGAAGGAAATGGCAAACCACTGCAGTATTCTTGCCTTGGGAATCCCATGAACAGTATGAAATGGCAAAAAGATAGGACACTGAAAGATGAATGCCCCAGGTAAGTAGGTGCCCAATATACTATCAGAGAATAGTGGAGAAACAACTCCAGAAAGAATGAAGAGATGGAGTAAAAGCAAATACAAACCCAGTTGTGGATGTGATTGGTGATGGAAGCATAGTCTGATGTTGTAAAGAACAATATTGCATAGGAACCTGGATTGTTAGGTCCATGAATCAAGGTAAATTAGAAGTGGTCAAACAGGAGATGGCAAGAGTGAACATTTTAGGAATCAATGAACTAAAATAGACTGGAATGGGTGGATTTAGCTCAGATGAACATTATATCTACACTGTGGGCAAGAATCCCTTAGAAAAAATGGAGGAGTCCTCAAGAGGCAACAAGAGAGTCCAAAATGCACTACTTGGATGAAATCTCAAAAATGACAGAATGATCTCTGTTAAATTCCAAGGCACACCATTCAATATCACAGTAATCCAAATCTATGCCCCAACCAGTAATGCTGAAGAAGCTGAAGTTGAACGGTTCTATGAAAACATACAAAATGTTCAAGAACTAACACCTCCAAAAGATGTCCTTTTCATTATAGGGGACTGGAATGCAAAAGTAGGAAGGCAAGAGATAGCTGGAGTAATAGGCAAATTTGGCCTTAGAGTACGGAATGAAGGAGGGCAAAGGCTAACAGAATTTTGCCAAGAGAATGCACTGGTCATAGCAAACACCCTCTTCCAACAACACAAGAGAAGATTCTTCACATGGACATCACCAGATGGTCAATACCAAAATCAGTTTGATTACATTCTTTGCAGTCAAAGATGAAGAAGCTCTATACAGTCAACAAAAACAAGACCAGGAGCTGCCTGTGGCTCAGATTATGAACTTATTGCCAAATTCAGACTTAAATTGAAGAAAGTAGGGAAAACCACTAGACCATTCAAGTGTGACCTAAATCAAATCCCTTATGATTATACAGTGGAAATGAGAAATAGATTCAAGGGATTAGATCTGATAGACAGAGTGCCTGAAGAACTATGGATGGAGGTTCGTGACACTGTACAGGAGACAGTGATCAATACCATGTCTGAGAAAAAGAAATGCAAAAAGGCAAAATGGTTGTCTGAGATAGTCCTACAAATAGCTAAGCAAAGAACAGAAGCAAAAGACAAAGGAGAAAAGGAAAGATATACCCATTTGAATGCAGAATTCCAAAGAATAGCATGAAGAGATAAGAAAGCCTTCCTCAGTGATCAATGAAAAGAAATAGAGGAAACAATAGAATGGGAAAGACTAGAGATCTCTTCAAGAAAATTAGAGATACCAAGGGAACATTTCATGCAAAGATAGGGAAAATAAAGGACAGAAATGGTATGGACCTAACAGAAGCAGAAGATATTGAGAAGAGGTGGCAAGAATACACAGAAGAACTGTACAAGAAAGATCTTTATGACCCAGATAACAACGATGATGTGATCACTCACCTAGAGCCAGACATCCTGGAATGTGAAGTCAAATGGGCCTTAGAAAGCATCACTATGAGCAAAGCTAGTGGAGGTAATGTAATTCCAGTTGAGCTATTTCAAATCCTGAAAGATGATTCTGTGAAAGTGCTGCACTGAATATGCCAGCAAATTTGGAAAATTCAGCAGTGGCCACAGGACTGGAAAAGGTCAGTTTTCATCCCAATCCCAAAGAAAGGCAACACCAAAGAATGTTCAAACTACTGCACAATTGTGCTCATTTCACATGCTAGCAAAGTAATGCTCAAAATCCTCTAAGCCAGGCTTCAACAGTATGTGAACTGTGAACTCCCTGATGTTCAAGCTGGATTTAGAAAAGGCAGAGGAACCAGAGATCAAATTGCCAACATCTGCTGGATCATAAAAAAAGCAAAAGAATTCCAGAAAGACATCTATTTCTGCTTTATTGACTACGCCAAAGCCTTTGACTGTGTGGATCACAACAAACTCTGGAAAATTCTTAAAGAGACAGGAATACCAGACCACATTACCTGCCTCCTGTGAAATCTGTATGCAAGTCAAGAAGCAACAGTTAGAACTGTACATGGAGCAACAGGCTGATTCCAAATTGGGAAAGGAGTACATCAAATCTGTATACTGTCACCCTGTTTATTTAAATTTTATGCAGAGTACATCATGCACAATGCT